>CAMXCT020001388.1:0-25489 GCA_947184155.2 Cladocopium goreaui | reverse complement strand
CGGTGTATCGATGTATCGGTGCGAGCGCGGCAATCGGTCTATCGGTGTATCAGTGCGAGTGCGGCAACCGGTGTATCGATGTATCGGTGCGAGGGCGGCAATCGGTCTATCGGTGTATCGGTGCGAGGGCGGCAATCGGTCTATCGGTGTATCGGTGCGAGGGCGGCAATCGGTCTATCGGTGTATCAGTGCGAGTGCGGCAACCGGTGTATCGATGTATCGGTGCGAGGGCGGCAATCGGTCTATCGGTGTATCGGTGCGAGGGCGGCAATCGGTCTATCGGTGTATCACTGCGAGTGCGGCAAACGGTGTATCGATGTATCGGTGCGAGGGCGGCAATCGGTCTATCGGTGTATCACCTAGAGGGTCCAACTGCTTACTTTGGACGCTTTTTCTCCTAGATAAAGCTTTAGCTGTACTTTGTTGATATTGCTGTTGTTTGTTTTTGATATGTTAACATCCTGCAGTGCTCCATGCATGATGCATGCAGCTGCACGTGTGTCCTTGAAAAATTGAGCATGCAAGCACGAAACCACACACTTGCTCAGAACTGCCTTATCGAATTGCAAAGTTGTAATGCATCGTACGTGCAAGACACAGAACCAGACAACCAACAAGATGAAACACGATGACGAGAAGTATACGTATGACATGAAAAATCAGAGATGGCATGCTGAGAGCACACGTCCTGTGTCCTGATTTTGACATGTTCACAGCCATTCAATGCCAAATTCTGAGTTTAACGTCTATTTTCCAAACGGTTTTGGGCTAGAGAAACCATAGCTAGATTTTCAGGACCATGACCTTTCTTATTTTTGAGGCAGTGGTCATCCCATTTATTTTACGGGGACGAAACAGTGGATTTAAGGGGCCCAGTTTGTGACGATTGTATCAACTTGTGGATATGGGTATGGGTCAAAATTAGGTACCCCAATAATTGGATGGTTAATACTAAACCAGACTAACATCTGTGGTTTTTCTAGGTCTTCCATTTTGACCCACATCCATATAACGGTTTGTACGTGGGTAATCCCCACCCTTGACGTTTCAATACCACCATTGAGAACCTATAGGTTTAGGGACCCAGTCTGTGATTACATCAACTTGTGGATATTATTTGATATTATGGAATGTACATGGGTAATTTTTACACCCGAAGTGTGATTACCACCATGGACACCTATAATATAGATTTAGTATTGGATTTACGTTGGTTTCTGAGATGGATGTGTATAGTATGGGATAATGCAATGGGGATACATGAGAAAAAATAGAATGTCGTTAACCTATTTAAGGTATGGAAAAATCTGTGGTATGATGGTTTTTACTTACAAGTTGTGGGACATAACACCCATTTGGCACCACCTGGCCGGAAGGGCCGTTTGGGATATAAATCATATTTTTGTCACCTGTTGGGTGACAGAAGAAGCCACTATATAATGAGATCCAAATTGCGTATGGTGGGGAAGCAAATCGCATATGTTCAGCACCTGCCAGGTGACCGTAAAATCTAAAAAATGGATGGTGATAAATCCTTAGTTCCCAATTGATGGCATATCATAATGAAATATTATAAATGAAATATTTAAATATTTCATTTATAATATTTCATTATGATATGCCATCCCAAACCACCAAAGCAATACTTTCCCAGAAACCATGCCAGTGGGTTGTCGTGTCCCAGCCATTTTGACTTGCCACGGCTTCGCTTGCCCTTTCGGGCCATTCTATCACAAGCACGGTAACACAAAGTTTGTAGTGGTGAGGTCATCCTGAAACAACACAATGGAAAAGTAGAATCAATATAGTGGCTATTTGGGGAAAATAGTGCTCCATTCATTTGCCCAACAGCATCCAATAACATGGAATTTGCACAGCGGATCAAAAATTTTATAGGTTTTGAATTGCATATGTATTTTTTTGGACGCTCACACACCCTATGTCTCTGGCCAGAGATGCAGCTCACTGCTGCCATGGATGCTGCCTCTGCAGCGGATGATCCGGCAGTGCCCACTTGGGGTGAGTTGGGGAAGGTCACATGTGGTTTTCTGGCCCTAAAAGTTTCGGCCGCATGTATGCACGCCACTTGGATTTTTTGGGGTAGAGTAGTAAAGATTCTTCTTGGACTGCTACATAATGAAATCGGGTTGGCCCCAGCCCCAAGGAAGTAGGCAATCGAAGTTCAATTTGTTTCTGCAATCATCTGCAATCAGTTTCTGTAATTACACTGTTGTGAGTTCCCTGCTGCTGATCCCAAATACCACCATTGAAGCCTTTTGGTGCTAGTTTTGGGGTGAACCGCACAGTTCGGTGCCTTGAGTCTCTGCAATGGCAGCTGCACCTGTGCCGGCCATCGGCGAACATCGGGCAGGGGATGCGTGGCTAGCTCAAGGCTGGCGTTCTACACGCCCGGGTCGCATCTCATGGGCGAAAGAGGATGTGGAGTCTTTGACATCGTTTATCTATTGTAATCTTTTCTCATGGGGATGGGGGTGACAGTCAGAAAGACATATCTTCAACAGTCAAAGAGACCCTACAGGATGTCGAATCTTTCATAACATTTTGTTTAGGGATTTGGAGCGATGTCGCAATTACTGGCTAATTTTCTGTGTTATCCCTATTAAGCTTCCCCGGGAAAGGGTGGCCCGTGGCATGCGTGTCAACTTCCCTATGGATGTGACCACTTTGCTCCTTAGTCCTGATTGGAAGGGCGGCCCCTTGGTGGTTCTCCACAATAAGTTGGGCCGGCCGCCATCGGCCATGCTGGGCAAGAACCACATTTGGTTGCTTCCTTTCGTGAAGGAGTTTCCGTCCAAGGCACCAGATAACCCATCATAACCCCACAAATTTACAGATTATTGGTTTATATTTTAGGAATATCTTGGGATTAGATCTGCAGATAATGTTTCCACCATGTGTTATCTTTACAATTCCTCATTACCGGTTGAGCCCTGCCAAATATCCACGCAGTAGGTTTTCATCACAGATATCTACTTATTTCTGGATGCCTTAAATATTCAACAAGAATGGATGGGCAATCTTAACACAACAAGTGTGGAGATTATTGGTTTTATATACAATGTGGGAATAAATCTGCACACAAGGTTTCCGAAATGTGTTATCTCTGCAGTTCCTCATTACCAACCCGTTGGACCCTGTCAGATTCCCAGTGGATATTTCACTACAGATGTTTGCTTATTTCTGGATGTCTTCTTCAACAAGAATGGATGGGCAAGCTTAACCCAACACATTTAGAGATCATTGGTTTTATAATGTTTTAATATGTTTTATATATTCTGGGGTTAGATCTGAAAACAATGTTTGTTACCCCTGCAGTTTCTTATTACCGGTTGAGATCATTGGTTTTTATAATGTTTTATATATTCTGGGGTTAGATCTGAAAACGATGTTTGTTACCCCTGCAGTTTCTTATTACCGGTTGAACCCTGTCAGATTCCGAGCGGATATTTCATCACAGATGTCTACTTGTTTTTGGATGCCTTGTTCAACAAGAACGTGTTCCACCCTGACCCGAAGAATCCCATGGAAACACGTGCGGAACTCGCTGCAGAAGAAGCGGTGAAAACCAAACGATGCCTCCAAGCCTTGCGTTACCTTTGGCGCAACGCCAAAGAAGCTTCCCATTGCCCACGGGTCCAAATGCTAAAGGATTACTTGGCCCCTTCCCCGCTCCAGGAGCGCAACCGAGACCACAGGCCTCTTCAAGACTCCGACACCGAAGGAGAAGGGCCTGCCGATGTGAACATTGAGGTGGTTGAGGACTCCCCCAATTCACCGGAACCCAGTGAAAATGGTGACAATGAATGTGGTGATTCTGAGCATGATTCTGGTGATGAGGGTCATGGTGAAGAGTCCCATGGAGAAGAAGAGGGTGATTCATACAAGGGTCGGGTCATGCAAGTTGCAGAAAGGGTGGATTCCTCTGTTCCCCACAAGGAAGTTGCTGATACCCTTAGTGACAGTGATGAGAGTTCGTTGAAAGCTCCTACCCTTCGCTTGGATGACTGCCATGCCAGCCCATCCAGCCCGGTAGCAAGTGAACATAGCCAACAGAGCCAAGAGAGTGACCCAGACATGCGTGACAGCCAAGTTGGTTCAGGGTGGCTGGGGAAATTCTATGCAAAATATGGCCGTTTTGGCAAGGATGAAAACACGGACCCCAACCTGCCACGTTGCGTGGTAGAAGGTGACACACAAGGGATGTTGGACCACATTCGTGCTACTCTTGTTGGTGGCAACGCAGAGCTTGAGGAGTCACTTGTCTAGTGCAAAACAACCTGAACTCATGCTGGGTCTATTGAAGCTTTTTACAGCGTCCCAAATCCCATAGAGCAAACATTTCATTTCAGGTATTTGTCAAAAAATCCCAAATCCCACGGAGCAATTTCAAATTAAGGTCGGTTCCAAACAAAATTTTACCCATGAAAACACTTCAAATTCAGGTATGTTCCAAAACAGTTTGCCATCGGTCCATTGAAGACTCTGTCAATTGTCCCAAGTACCATGGAGCAAGCATTTCAAGTTTAGGTATGTTCCAAACACTTGCATGATCATATGTCCATTCAAGAATCTTGTAAACAATTGACTATTTGCCCACTCAAACATGTCAAATGCCACCCACATGTGGTAACTTTTTGAAGCCGCTGTGTTCTGAGGCACCCTTTGATGGACTCCTACATCGACCATTGCTGGAATGCCTTGATGACCTATGGGAAATATGTTTTCAGTACCTTGAAATCGGAGCGTCATTTCTATGACTTTGTTGGTGATGAGAAAGCCCAGGAGCATGACCGGTTTCCTTTTGTCAAGTCAAAGTTGTGTGATGTGCAACGTACTTATCAAACCAACTTTCAACAGGGCCCCCATAGATAGGTAAGTTGTTTTGTAGCAATGCCAGCTGTAACACATCTATTGTTCAGCGGGTTTATAAACCGATCTATGGTATATCCAGCTGGGGTGTCATTTCCTGTGGGGCCCCAGTAGAACCCATGCAGGAAGCCAAGCCTGCAGTGCTCAGATCTTCTCAGGAGGCTAACAAGGCCAATCTCCGGCCTTGATTGCGTCACACACGTTTGATCAAAACAAAATCAAAAAAATGAAATGTAAGTCCCAGCTTTGTCTGATACCTTTGCTTCAATGCAAACTTGCTGATGTTCATCCCGTTGCTGGTGTGATAAGTCAGTGTTCATGGAAGTTTCAGACACACATGAGCCCATTTGGTCAGCCCTTATTTTTAGCGCAAGAACAATTGTGTCATACTGGCAAATTTCCAGGTAGTACAGTTCAGCTAAGTTTTCATTGTCTTGATTGCCCAGCCCCTGGCAGCAACTTCCACAACCAGGCGTCCACGCTGAACACCGGCTTCCGTGACGCTTTGAACCTGATGAAGCTGGGCAAGGCTGCAGACGAAGCGGATGAGGAGTGCTCTATCACACCGGCTCCAAAGAAACCACGGTTGTCCGATGAAATAGCCCAGGGGTTGGAAATCACACCTCCTCCCGTGGTGGGGATGCAATCGGATTCTTGGTTTACTCTTGGGGAAGTTGGTGGAAAACAGTAGACCCATTACTTGTAGGAGCACCTCATCAAATAACCGGCACTCATTGGGGTTTATTGTGCAACTATCTACTATCAATGGGATAACACAAATAAGCCACCAATGAACCATGGTTTAAACCAATTATATAATTGGTAAGTGGGACGACCCTGCAAGTACGACCTACCAGTGTAACTTGTTCTATGTGCATGTTGCCCCATATGGTTTCCCAATCCCCATATGGTTTCCCAACCCAATCAAATAAGTTTACAACATCAACCATGCAATTGCCCAAGGCGAAGGCCATGGCCAAATTGAAGAAGCAGGACATGGGAAAGAAGAGCCAGGCGGAACCCAAGCGAGCCCGAAAGGTTTTCAAGGGGAGCTCCGAGTCCAACCGTGCAGAAGATGGTGAAAGGGCCAGGGTGAAATCCTTCAAGGGGTATGATCTTTCTGACCTTCCTGAAGCAGCACTTCCTTTTCGTAATGGGGTGTACAAGGGTAACCATAGCTACACAGTGACAATGGGTGAAGCGGTCCCTTGGTTGTGCGAAGGTGGTTGCATAGATGTTCAAACCACATTCACGCGCACAAATACAACAGTTTCACAGCTTTCATAGAGTTGCTTAATTTGATAGGGAGTTCTTCTTTGGAACAAGCCAAAGGGACGTAATCCTCTGATTCAAACATCCTGGGTGAGCCTAGGCGTTTGAGATCTTGTGCAAGCACGGCGCCTACGTCATCAAGAGGTGTGCAGATCCCAGTCAGAAGCCAGCGAGCGCCCAAGTGACGTGGAGCCGATTTGGCGGTGCTTGCAATGCTTGGGTTGAGGCTTGCCAACGCGCAGGTGTGATGTCTAGCGAAAGTTCTTAGAGAAAGTTCTTAGAGGATCGTGTTGGGGGAACGCGCATAGGCTCGCTGTTGGACCAGCCTGATAGCCATGCTACAAGTTCAACTTCAGTGATTACATGTATACATGCTTGAAAGGAAGTAGAGGAACTAGTGATTTCAGTATATTTCAGTGATCGTTTAAGGTTGGTGTCCTCCACACAGCAGGCGCGTATGCCTATATTCTATGATCGTGGAAACAGCTTAGGGGGTTCCACTGTAGCTGCCGTGAACGCAACATGGCACATCAGTGGCTTGTGACTTTCATCTGGAAAAAGGAGCGAAAAGGTTCTGGGAATCAAATTTGCCGAGGTCATGGAACCCATTGTTGTTACAAAGGTCGTTGAGTTACACTGGTTGAGAAACTTGAAATCCAAACCATCATGGAATAGAAGCATTCACTTGTTTTCTTAAATATGGTTAGTGTTTAAAGTTTCTCAACCTTTGTTGGTTTTACCACCCCTCTGTCAAATGCATTTTCTTCGAGCCGTTGCTTTCCAGGTACCTTGCTTCATGGCTTTCTATTTGGTGGTACAGGACACCGGAAATCCCGAAACATGTGGGCCAGGGACCATTGATTGCAATGTGCCACAACATATGATAGACTGCAATAAAATCTGTTTAAACACATGAGCTGTTAAAAAGGATGGAGATGACCAAATGACTATCTATCGTACAAGGGATTTTGGCTTCAAGGCGGCAGAAGTACCTTCAAGCCATGGCAAAAAATACCGTGATTGTGAGCCGTAGGGATGCCAAGCGAAAAGTCAAGAGATCGAAGGATGAGATGGTTTTCCCCAAACCCTCGGGTGACATAAGTTCGAGAGATCCCCGACAGCGGAACCTTTCCCACATTCTGGCCGGCCTCAAGCATCTCAAGGCTCCAATCGAACCCAGCCTGCAAAAAGATATGGCAAGATCGGGACAAATTTGAGGCAGGTTTTTCACCACCATAGTTCCACCACACCGTTCAGTGGGGGACCATTTAAATAAACATTGTTCAACCTTCCAGTGAACAGGACGATGTGAAAGATACCCCAATACCCTACTGACACCCACTGACATTCTAAAACCATTCAACATTTTTCCCAAGGTTTGTTATTTGTTGTGAAAAAATCGTTTCGTTGTGAACAGATCGGCGCCACAGATTACCAAAGATACCTTATTACCCTGCTGACAGAGTTGAGATACTACAAACTTTTCACAACTTTTCCTGGAACCCTCACATGTGGATAACATACCTTTGTGGCCTCGTGACTGATTTGTATTCATATCAGAAATAGTTTTAGGCTCCCCAGCTGGCACCCAGTTTAAAGATAAGCCCAAACATTGCTAAATTTCATGCGGTATTTGGCCATTTTTGGGGCTTCTGTGGGGCCCAAAATTTAAAAGGAAATTTGCAACGAAACACTGTGTTTGGACAGGCGTGCATCAAAAGTATTTCAAGTTTACCATTCGCACACCAATACTTGAGGTTGGTCATTCAAAAGTGGGTTTCTTCTTCATAGCTGTAATCCCGGCATTCACAGACCCTTCATCAGCCTGCTGTCCAAACCAGGTTGTTTGCACCTTGGTCTCGCTGCTGTTTGCAATCCCCGGCTTGGATTGGTCAAGCCCATCTGACCACGTGGAGCTTTTCTGTGGGCAGGGTGAGGTCACGACGGCTGAGCTCCAGGATTGGTGCAGGGGATTCTGATTCTTCTTATCAACCAAAAAAGGACAATCCACCCATACCTTACAAAAGAGGAGAATGGAATCTGGTCATGTGTTGGGTGCTTATATGTCTTTATATGCCTTCACCCCTTCCACGATCACCTTCCTACATGGCATGTTGAGCAATTTCCAAGTTGTTGGTACTTCTATACTGATATTCAATATGTACCCCGGGAAAGTAATGTCCATGAAAAGATGCGTATTCGTCAGGCAGGGCGCAAGGCCATTGGCCTGGATCTTGAGATTGGTGGGCCTTCGATGGATATGGCTACTGACTTGGGATTTAGCAATTCCTTGTTTCAAGTGGCCAACCTTCGTGCTGGTGGGGGGGCTCTCGCCGCACCAGTATGTGGATCTTGGGTGTTCCTGTAACTTGGATCCAAAACAATGTGGTACCATGTTTGCACTCCAACAAATTGGGGTATCATGTGGGGTTCCAACCATAAACAATTTGGAGACATCTTGCCCCATAGATTTCAAACATAAAACAACAGGGTTAAATCTTTATCCACAGAACCAAAAATGGTGTTGATACATCATACCATACGAGGGATTCCCCCACAAAGTCTGGAACCGAATGGGGTTGAAAGCACTGCTGGGTGTGGAGTATCTTGGTATTTGGGGTAACACGGGTCTGGCGTTGAAACCACGGAATGTTTTCGATGCATAATGAAAGCCCCACCAAATGAGTGTATCAAACCAAGACCGGGTCTGGAGATACCAAAAAGGTGGTTTTGAAATATCATTGATTAAATGTGGACTATCAATCGTCTTGGTCCAGAAAATTGGGTATCAACAATGGAACACATGTAGGTTGCCTAAAATGGAGGGTGCTCCAAATCATCCAAGATTTTATGAATATTCTATTGAACCTATGGTTTTGGGGATTGACCATTTTAAGCACCTTCCATATGAGGGATTTCTCCACAAAGTGTGGAGACAAACTGGGATAGCCGTAATAGGTCTGATGGACCATCATACTACTATATGTAGGGTTGCTTTACAAGATGTTGGTATCACAAGGTGTTTGGTATTCAACCTATGTCTTGGATAGGTCCAGAAAACTCGGATCTCATGTTATTTTACAACATGTTTTTATATATCGGTATGACATCAGCAGTGGTTGTTTAAATCCAAAGCCTGTAGGTCCAATGGCTTTGGTATACAACACACGCTAGGCACCGGTCTGGGGCGTCCAACCCACGCGAAATTTGATTCACATACCTGCAGGGCAAGTGTATGCCATGTATCCTGGGTCATGATCATGTTCTCGGAGTTTGCCAGGGGTTTGATGCATTTTATTACTGAGGAGTCGTGGAAGTACTGGACGAACACGAACCAATCCAATGGGGGATAGCAGTTGCCGCAGCACTCGGCTTGGCAATTTGCTCACTGCAAGGACCCTAATTTTGCTGTGGGTGCTGGCAGCAAAAGGCTGCTGGTGGATTGTGGAACAACCAAGCAGCTCATTGATGGAGTTTCACGTTCTCTTTCAGAGATTTCTGTCTTTGATCCGAGTACGACGGCTGTCCATATGTATGGCTGATTATGGTAGTCCTACCTTGAAACCAACTTACCTATACAGCAGTCACTCGAAGCTTGAAATTCAGGATGAACTGTTTTTGGATTCTTCCCAGGCAAACTTCATGTTCTACAAGGGAATTAAAATCAGATTCTTGTCTTCGTCACATGGGCATTTCATAGTTGTAATGGTCTAATTTTGGACAACCCCACAAAACAGACCCAACAAAGTAGAAATTTGCATTTCGCAAAATCACACCTGTCGGTCCTTACCATATCAGGTCACCATGCAATTGACATGCTGCCCGACTACCAGAGCACCCGGCGTCTGGTAGACAGGGAGATGGTGCGCCGTTATACAAACGGCGCAGGCGAATCTCGCATTTGTGGTGGGCGAGACTTGAAATCAAGCCAAGCTTATCCAAAAGGGTGCCTGGACCAAGTTTATAGCTGGGCCTCATTAAATTCATGGGAATACCTACAAAGAGTTGGGGTAGTCAGTGGATTTCATCAAGTTTGTAGAAGTTCATACATGGTTCACAACAGGGCCCCATAGCCTTTCATCAAGACTGTGGTAACACATACGAAGATTAGGGGTATAAAACGTGTTCAATGGGGATTGCATACCTGGAGCTTATCCAGAAACACCACCATCAAATCCAATCCCATTGTTATTTTGTCTGGTATCTACCTATTCAGTGGAGCCCCATCAAAATTGTGGGGTTCATATAGTAAGGTGCTAACAGTTAAAATACTTCTGATTGATACTTTGGTATTTGATTGTATTCAACCAATATGCAGACGGTAAGAATCTTATCGTCTGTATTGTCGGTACATTTAAAAGTAAAGAAATTACACACACACACATATATATATATATACATAAAAGGTATGGAAAAGTATAAGAACACAGAAGTTGTCGTATTTGGCAATTGTCTTTAGCAATTGGTGGAATGTCATATGTCATATTGAAACTGCTAGTTTTCCACTTGGGTTGGCACCCCAAAAAAGGCCCCCACAAGTCATCAAAACTTGGGTAAAATGAGGGGAAAACAGTGTATTCTTGAGACTTGTGGGGGCCTTTTTTGGTGAACCAACCCAAGTGGAAAATTGCCATTTGAAACCCAAAACTTTTATTATTTTATTGTCCGTTCAAAGTGCGACCAAATCAAAATTGAAAACCAGCAGGTCCCCATCAAGACATTGGGAACACCTATAAGGGCTAAGGGTATAGAATCTATTCAGTGTGGAGAATATCACGTGACTTGTGGTGTAAAATCTCTCTCTATATATATATATTTGCATATGTATGTATACATATACATATACACATATATATATATACATATACATATATATACATATATATATATATCCATATCTATATATACATATATATATGTATATATATATATGTATATATGTATATATATATACATATATGTACATATATATATACATATATACATATATATACATATATATATATACATATATATATATACATATATATATATATTCAGAAACATCCTCACCAAGTCCAATCCCAGGTTTGGCGTTGCCTTGGCAAAGTGCCGGACGGCGGTCCAGAAGAAGCACCTGAAGCTGGCTCGACAGTTTCTCAGGGCAGCAAGGGCATCGACCAATAAGGTTGACACCCAAGCCAGTGTCAACAAAGCGTGGACGAAGGGCGCCCAACTTGAAAGTGTAATTCAATTTTTGTCTCACTAAGCAGCCATTAAACACCATTCCTATATATATATATATATACTTATATATATATATTTATATTTATATATATATATATTTATGACTACTGAGGGAAAAACCCATTGTCTCCTGGTGCATGGCTGTTGAACACCGAAAGGTGTGCTAGTGTGTTAGGGCCTTGTGGATTTAGCACATGGCTGTCATTTCCATTCCCCACGTCAAGATGTGGGAAATTGCTTGCAAGCCGATCCATACATACATAGGAACCAGAAAGTGGCTGATGGAAAACATGTTGCCATGGTCCTATTGCTTGGTTGGTCCTATACCAAAGATCTTTTTTGGGAACAGTTATGACCATTGATTGCCAAGCACTTATCTATACCAAAGATTTTTTTTGGGAATGGTCATGGCCATTGATTGCCAAGCACTTAGCTGTACCAAGATCATTGGTGGGAACGGTTGTGGCCATTGATTGCCAAGCACTTAGCTGTACCAAAGATCTTTTTTTGGGCATGGTTATGGCCATTCATTATATCCATATTTCTCTATGACCACCAACTCCCCACATTTTCAGTCTTCGATATCATTAGTGTTTCGGTGTAGTAGCTCACAAAATTCTCTGGTATGGGAAGAATTGGGAACTGAGGCATGTTTTCCATTCCACATGTATTTCAAAATGTTTTCGATTTCATGTCACCCACATCCTGTGGAGGAGTCTGCATGCCGCGCCTCTTCCTCAAGAAGAGACCACTGTCTGGTCTTGGTGGCACCTCCATGTTTGCAGAATGGGTTGCCGGGGCTGCTGCAGAAGGGGTTCCCCAACTTTTTGTTCAAGGGAGGACAAAAAAGTTATCTAACCTATAAAAAATAATGGTGCGAACTGGAGCGAGATAGCTGCGAACAACTGCGAATTGCTGCGAGTTGTAGGGATCATCTAAAAATGACAAAAAAACATACAAACAATTTTTTGTGAAATTTGCGAAGAATTGCGAATTGCTGCGAGTTGCAGCGTCCAAATCTATAGCCATCACTTATTTCACACAACATTTTTTCTATGTCTGCAGGATTTCCTTTCAAAGTTGCCTGAAAAGGCTTTGGGCTGCAGTTTGCAGCTTATGGGAACTGAAGAACCTTCTAGGAGGCTTCGTGGAAAGACTTCCCCAAAGGAGGCAGGTGTAAAGACCCCCAAGCCGATGGCTGGTCCATCAAAAGTCAAAGGCAAGAAGGAGGGCAGTGTGAAAAAGGTTGCCAAGCCTGGCAAGACATCCTCTGCACCTTCAGGTCGGAGCAAGGTGGATCTGGCTTTGCGAGCAGAAGCCGAAGCAGCTGCCCGTGCCCAGCTGAAAGCTATGAATGCTGCCAAGGAAGAAAAGGAAGAGGGGAGGCAGAGGAAGTCTGCCCTTAGAAAGCCAGAGGGTAGAAAGGATGATGGAAGTAAGAAGGGCGCATCAGGCAAGGACAAGATAGCCAACCGGGAGGTGAAGCAGAAGAAGAAGACAGAGACAAACAAAAAGCAAGAGCGCAAGGAAAAGAATGCCAAGAAGGACAAGTCAGAACAACACAAGAAGAAGGAGCAAAGGAAGGAAGGAGATCGGAGAGAGGAGATGCCGACAAAGAAGCAAAGAAAGAGAAGAGGGCGGACAAGACAGAAGTCAAGGAGAAGAAGGAGGCGAGGATTGAGAAGGCTGTGACAGAAGACAAGAAGAAGGAGTCAAAGAAGATGGAGGCATTGAAGGAGAAGGAAGCGAAGAAAGATAATGACATGAATGATGCAAAGAAGAAGCAGAAACAGAACGATAAAAAGGAGAAGACGGAGGGCACAAAGAAAGACAAGACCAAGAAGGACCCGCCCATCAAGTATGTCCCGGTGATCAAAGAGAAGGTTGAGCATGTCTTTGAAACACCAGAAGCAAAGAAAGGTCCATCGTCACCGTCTGCCCCAGACCCCAAGGAGACTAGAAAGCCATCCCCTGCCCTGTCTTTGCCGAGCACAACGGCTGCTGCTGCCAACTTGAACAAGTTGCAGGAGATGCTGGAGGATTCCGATGACGATGCTACTTCCAGCAATTATTCAAGCGATGTTGGTGAAGAACCCCAAGGTGATGAAGGAGAAGGCTCACAAAGTGAAGGCAAGTCTTTGGGAGAGGAAGCATCAGAAGATGAAGCTGAGGACGAGGAGGAAGCAGAGCGTGATGAACATGAAGACATGGAGGCAGAGGCTTCTGCTTCAGAAGAGGATGATGAAGATGAAGGAACAATGATGCAGGAAGAAGAGCAGAAGGAGGATGAGTCAGATGAGCAGGAGGACGAGGAGGAGGAAGAAGAGGAAGAATGCCCGGAAAGCAGCGAAGGAGAAGACTCAGAGAAGGAGAAGGAGGAGAGCAAAGTGAAGAAGGACGACGAGGCCCCCCAGCATGCCCTTGTTGCTTGCACGCAGCAGACCCCTGCACCGTCATCGGCTCTGGTCCCAGCTCCTCTGCGCAACAGTTACCTAATTGATCCATAGCATCTATTTGATTTTATACCCTTCAAGAATCTATCTTCAAGAATTTATCTTCAAGAATCTATCTTCAAGGATCTATGGCGTCAGGGCTTGTTTTGAGCAATGTTTGGAACCATTTGAGGCATGACTAATAAGAAGGAGTGGGATTCCTTTGTGAGAAGCAAGGGCCGCTTCAAGGTGCATGAGTACTATAGTGCAAACAAGGTCGAGTGCTTCAACACGTGGTTAGACAGCCAGAAGAGCTGGGACACAGTAGCACTAAAAGTGGAGAGGATGCATTCCGAGTCAGTTGAATCGACAAAGGGCTGGGTTGCTCAACAAGGTAAGGACATTAAAAAAACCCATAGTGAGGAAAAGGCAGAAGCAATTTTCAAATTGCGAAAGGCTTCGGGATTATGGTATCCATCAGAAGACTTCGAGAATGACGATGACGAAACTTAATCTTTACAAAGTAAAAGGTGTTCCCAAATATGTCACATTATATACCAAATCAGAAGTGCTACCACCACCGTTTACATATTTGGGGGCACCTGCCAATATGTTACTTTTATTTCATAGAAAGACCACATCAAATCAGTATGGGAGACCCTATAGTACCCAAATGTTTTTTGAACAGATTTGATTTGAGACCCGAATCCAATGTTGTATTTACAATGAATGATTCCCTTTTTGTTAAAGGAAGCTTGGTACTACATGCCAGTTCCCAAGCAGATCACCCACAAAGATGTTGTGACCGAGAATACCAAGCTGACTGCCTCTGCCAATGTGGATGGCGAGAATGGCTTGCTCGAAGCCTTGATCGACCAAGACGATGGTATCATGCGACCGGGGGCCATGCCAATGGTAACGGCAGCAAGTGCTGCGGGAAGCAAGTGCCTATTGGATGCTGTAGCTAAGGTTGCCCCAGCATGTTTCACACAACCAAGTGAAAGTACATGGGTGCTTCAATTTTTTGTGAGGCTATCAATTCAATTAAGGGTTTTCTACTGGACACAAATGATAGGGCACCAACCCTTGAAGCTCAATTCATTAAGGGTTATTAGCCACAGATTGATAAGGCTTCACTCCTGGGTTCTCATCTCAATTTTGGGTTATCTATCGTTAGTAAATGACAGGACATCCATCATATTTGGATTTTCAATTCTTCAGCCAATGCATGATTGGGCATCACTACTTGGTTATCAATTCAAGTATGAGTTAATTGCCAGCCATCTAAATCCTCAGTCCATTTTTCTTCAATGCATGGTCAGGTCAACCCACCATTTACCATATGATCAAACCGTTCCAGCTTCGAAATCCTGTTGCCAGCCGGCCTTTGCCAGGCGCCATGCGTGAAGAAAAAGGCGAAGCCACCTGCGAAGGAGGCCTCAGAAGAGGTGGTTCCGGTGACCATGGAGGAAAAGCTGAAGGCTGTGCTGGCTGACACTTTGAAAGAAGCGGGGGTTGCTCGAACATCGGCAATCACCCTGGCAGGGTTGGACTATGCTGACCATCTCAGTGATGCCATCAAAAAGCATTACGAAGACATTGAGACCCTCTACTCGACTGTGCAGAAAACCCTCAAGGGGAAAGCGTCAGAGAAGGAGTTGGGACAAATCTTGAAGAAGGTAGAGGACAAAGCACAGGCCACGAAGAAGTTTCAGGCCAGATTCACTCAGTCTCCAACATGTGGGGTGGCAATCGTCACGGCCCATCGGTTTACCTGTCGTCGGGTGGGAATAGCCACGGGAAACCGAAAAATAGTTACATACATGGACACATGCACCCCCACACATATACATATCAATAATATATTGAGGGATGTCACAAATATATGTATTTATACATATATATATCTATATATATATAATGTGTGTAATCAATCATATATTAATGCGATGTAAGTAAAATGCATACATCTCTCTATATATATATATAGGGATCCCTATGTATATATAATCATATACATGTAATAAGATATACGTCTATATTTAAATCTACTTACACGTTTCTTACAGGCATAAACATATGTGCCCAAAAACAGAATTTAAAAATATATCAATATGTCCAGGCAACATATGCATACATGCAATACATACACACACACATCTATTTTAATATGGGGTGCTGATGTAGGTAAATACATGTAAACTACAGATACAGATACAGATACATACATGACATGCATGCATGCATGCATGCATGCATACATACATGCATGCATGCATACATACATACAAAGATACATAGATTTTTGACACAAAAGAAATAGGCACAACTATAATGTAGTTGTACCTATTTATTTTGCGTTCAAACCATGCATACATACATACATACATACACACACATACATACATACATACATACATACATACATACATACATACATACATACATACATTACGTTCATATATATATATATATATGTATGTATGTGTATATTCAGATAGTGCTGGATAAGTTTTCATTATCAGCTGTCAAGAACCCTTGTTTTTTATACCAAAAACATTGAACAGCAAGGTTTCCACATCGGTAAAAAGGTGATTCTACAGCACCCTTCTATTTACACAAGGTTATCCCATGTTAGACCATCAAATGTCAATCCAATCATATTCAAGGTTGGTGGAGTCTATCCCAGATGTTTGGAATAAAACTGTATCTATTGTGGGTCATTTGTGGCTGAGGGTTATCCTAAACCCTTTGCACTCCTATTGGTTATCCCATACCCTTTCACCCTCCGGTTCTGGCCATTCCTGGTGCCTATCACTTTGCGCAAGGCAGCAGCAAATGCTTTCCTGGCGAATCCGAAGAAGGGCAAACAGCGTGCCCCAAAGAGCAAGGCAAGGGCCAAAGACAAGGGTAACAAGTGATATGCCAAAATGGCGTACCGTGGGTGCGAAGGTGTGCTTAGAATGGCTTTTCATATGCACTAGGGTGGAAAGCCAGGTGCATCACCGTCGCTGCTTTTGGGGACTTAGACAAGTGGAGACATTTGTCTATTATTTTGATCTTTGGCCTCAGAATGTTATGACTAAAATAAAACCACAAACAGATTTGAACCGTGTGCGTTGGTTTTGAGCAGGCCAAGTGGAACTTCAGCTGACACAGCTGCCCAGGTGAAATCCTGGACCAATCCAAACATCTCTCGATCGGCAGAAGGTAAAAAGGAATGTGTTTGAGTCTCCCCCTGTCCCAATCAAAGTAAACAGTGTAACCCTTCAAGAATCTGACAATCACATGTATGAAGGAATGCCCATTCAGTGTTTGTCTTTGGGAAGCACTACTGAAGTGTCGGCATCTTCAATGTCTAACAGGTTGCATTAGGCTTCCCCACACCACTGCATCACTCTATTGACCGGCCTCTCTGCCAGGTGACGCGTCGACAGTGAGGCCAGCTGGGCCTCTGCAGGTTGAACATCCATCGAAAAGCTCAAAAGAAATGGCAAACTTTCAATCTGGTCCGAAAAGGTTACAATGAAAACATACGCAATATTTATCATGTGATTTCACTTGATCTATTCTCCACTGTTTGATGGAAAAATGTATCCGGTTCCTGAGATCAACACAGTCCAAAGGTTTTAGATCGAAGCGTGCAACTTATCCGAACAGTTTATGATGAAAACAATCAGTGTATTTGTCAATGTGTTTTACCGTCAATCTCTGCCCAACACTTCGACAGAAACATGCAGTGTGTTCTCTCGATCGACCTGTTCCCTACTATCCATCCTTGTTTCTAAGATTCTATCAATCTGACCCCATCCATGCCCACACCCTTTCCAGGGCACACCTGCTCATTTTGATGGAAGATAATATTTATAAGATCTTACAAGGGTTAGCCACCAACCCAACTATGAGCTAGAACTACAACCCTAACTCAAAGCGCCCTGCATATGTGGCAGGAAGCGACAAAGACTGGAGAAATGTGGCACATCTCAAACATGTGAGAAGCTGCTTCACATGGTGAGTCGGGGACGCATCTCTGTTTCAGGGGCAGTTGATTTAACCAATTGTATGGTGGAGGATGGCATGATGCACCAAGCTGTTGAGAGCTTCGCTAGCCTTGGGACAAACAACAAGTTTCCCTCCAACGGTGAACGCGACTTCCACAGATGGTTGAAAGATCTGTTTGGATTTAGATTGCAGCCATACAGCATCTGGTTGAACTTACAAGACACTCAGCTATTTAAGAATGCTATTGTGGGATCCACTCCAAAAAAACAGCCACAATGGAAATGAATTTCAAACAGGTGATACTTGTTTTATTAAGGGCCTATTTTTGAAATGGATCCCACAATTGTTTTGATAGTATTTGATTTGCGGGGTATTTGGCAAGAAACAAATCTGATCCCCAGTTTTTGTGATTTTTGATTTTCTGAGAGCCCATTTTGCTGGGATTGTTCGTGGCCACAAATGGTTTTGGGGAATGTTTCCAAGCAAGGTTTATGAATGATATGAATGGATCTTCAACTGCCCAAATGTAGCGTTTTAAGTATTCCAAAAGAAGTGTTCTTAAACCCAAGTGAATGGTTCCAATTCTGTCCCCCAGGTTGATGGGTTTCGTCCGAAGAGATGCAAGGTGCAATGCTTGCTCCCACACGAGATCATACATAGCCTAGCTGACCATCCTTTTGCCTTCAAGTCCTTGTTAGCAGGGAACATGGACCCCTCTTCCATTGAACAGTTTTGGCGGCATTGCCAGAAACTAGATGCTTGGAGCCAGCACCCCATTTTCAGTGGTGGCTTTCCCTTGGACAAAATGATACCGTTGACGATACATGGAGATGGTGCCCAGTTCTATCGAGAAGACGAGATGTTCACCTTTTCCATCTCTTCACTCTTTGCTCCCAGTGGCTTGATACAAGATATTTTGCTATACAAGTTCCCGTTCCTCATCATCCCGGAGCGGTACATGAGGAGTGAATCTGTTTCTCAACTATATCAACTATATCTGTAGGGTACATGCCTTTTTACCCAAAAAATGACTAAAGTCATTACCCCTTTTTACTGTGTTTGGCAATCATCATGCCCAGGTAGCGAAACAAGTCAACGAGACGGCTGCGAAGCTTGCCTCCTGGTCAATCGGATGCGCCATGGAAGGAGTGATGCCTTCCGTTGGGTTTGAAGGAGAGCCGTTGACAGGGCACCGACTGGCTATGAAAGGGAAGCCCATGGCTTTTGGATGGAGGCTACTTGGCCCCATATGTTCCCACAAGACATAGATCCCCACACAATATTTAGTCATCAACCCATCGCTGTGAGATGATGAGAGTTTACATGTCTCAGCAAAAAACAAGTAAACACTTTAACGGTGTTTTTTTTTTGAACTTCATGTCGTATCCATATCTTTGAGATGGGATGGACCCTTCCAAAACGTTCCCATAGGCCCCAAAGGTTTTGGTTTCATGTAAGTAAAATGACATTTGATACGAACCCAAGAGCAGTTGTGATATTGACTACCTTTGGCTGGATATGGCCCACCAATTTTCTGAATCCATCCATGTCTTAACATACAGTATCTCCTTCAGATCGTAGGTGGGTCCTTCCGATATCTACAAACCGTGCCCATAGGCCCCAAGTAAGTAAAATGACATTTGATATGAAACCCCACGATCATTCATGATGTTGAATATCTTTGTCTGGTTATGGCCAAAAAGAACAAAACCCAACCTTTGTTTTTTTGGGCCAAGGGCCTGCTACTACGCAATGAAAGCAGATCTGAAAGCCCGACGCTGGATGCATGGTTTTGGACGGTATTACAAAGCCGGCTTGTGGCTTGTCTTTGCCCATCATGTGTTGTGAAATTTTACTTTATTGTAGCCCCAACCTTATGGCATCAAGATCATTAGGGGATGTGTATAGCACAATGGCCCCAGGATGTGTGACAGTTGCCTTGCAGAATCTGGGACTAAATGTGACCATCGAATGCATTACAAAAACTTCGGCAACTCCAAAGCATGGCCTCTGACTGCCGTAAGCCACAAGATGTACATGGCTATGCCTGGCCAGCTGAGTCCATGGAGTGGGGTACCCGGTTGGACCCTTGAATCCACAACCTTTGACTTCATGCACAACTTGTATTTGGGTACTGGTCGGGATTTGATTGGATCCACCTTCAAGATCCTTTTACGGAGAGGAGCATACTCCCATTTGCCCTTTACTGATACTGACTCCATCCTAGCGTTTTTGCAGGAAGAAATGGTGAATGATTGTGCCCAATCCGGGCCCCTGGGTCAAATATAATTTGTTTGGTGTTTGCATTTTGGTTGTAAACTTTTGTAACCCAAGAAGTCTTGCACAAACATTACTGGAGTTGAGCGACCAGGTTGTATCTGCCCAGAAAACCGACTTTGACTGAGACAAGCTTGAGCGACAAAGACTACTGTGAATTGAGTACCAAATTCAAGGCATGCCACATCAAGATCATGGTATTCTGGGTGGCTAAGAAAACGCAGGAGGTTGCCGATGGAAACCCTCAGGTTTCTAGATTCAATTACATGATTTTCTTGGGGAGGTGCCCCCCAAAAATAACCCCTATGCAGACATCAAAAGGATCCATTTCCAGGGTATTAATATTAAGGTATCCCTTCATCCAAGAACGCTGAATCTAAGGACATTGTTTTACAAGTCCTTGCGACCTGTTGCTACAGCTTGCAAAAGGTGGTGACCCTACTCGACAGTTCAGGAATAATTTTGGATGGTGATACTGCAGGGAAAGCTTCAGACTTGTTGCTTCTCCACATCAAGTCCTATGCTTGGCTGGCGGCATTCTTCTACAATGAAAGAGTGATGGTCTTTCGCATACGTCCGAAATTGCATTACATTTACCATCAGGCAATCCAACTTCGTGAGTGGAGAATCAACATAGGTGTGTTTGCGACCTTTCATGATGAAACGTTCCTGGGTAAAATCAAAGCAGTGGCAACTGCTTGCCATGGGAAAACCATGACATATAGAGTGTACGAACGGTACCTCTTATGCCTAGCTCTTTTAGTTCACCAGCACCAGATGTTGGAAAACTCCAACAGCTGACTCTTGGGGTAAAACATTGACTGTACAGTTTCAGTAACTGGCTGGCTCTGCAATGCAACATTTTTTAAGCAATGTTTGGAGAAACCCATTTGGATATAAATAGCCCGTCGGGTGAATTGTTGCACTGTGGGCCCGCTGATTACCAAAACAAAAGTTTGTTGCAGGGGACTTGCAACCAGGCGAGGTGCACCTCAACGGCGCGTCCACCATGCGCAAAAGGGATTTCAGCTACGTTGAACCTGTGAGTGTATGTTTCAAGTAGGATTTTTTGGAACGCCATTCATATTAGAACCTGTCAGGTTTTGTGAAACTGTTCAGCCGTTTCCCCCTTCACATGTTTGAAAAACACTGGTGGGGAAATAGTAGGTGGATACCAAATTCTCTGCACCTGCTTGTGATGTGGAAGCGGATGGCACGGCCCGGGCATCAGGTGAAACCACCACATGGTTGAAAAGTTTGGGGTTTAGAAAATTTGATGATGTGCCATGTATTGAATGGGAACCATTATGTAGCCACCAAACTATCATCCAATAAGCTGTTTAGTCTTTTTGTGGTTTCCATTTTGGAACCCGTCACAGGTTCACCCAGTGGAGATTTTGGGACCCACATGGACCCACCATGAAAGCCCTACAAACAGATCAGTATTTTTTTGGAATTTATATTGCGTCATGTGCACAAACTTATCCATTTATAATATATAATGGTTATCTAATGGCTTAGTCCTTACGTATTTGGTTGGGATTATAACCATGTAAGTGTCACCTTACCCATAATTACTAATTGTGTTTTCTTGTTTTTGAATCCGCCATCATGCTTTCAGGGTTATGCAGCAGCCAAAGTTTATAACTTGGCCCAGGGTTATGCAGTTGCCAAAGTTTATAACTGGGTCCTTGTGCATTACGAGGTGCTCCTGGAAATTTATCCATGTGTCAGTTTATATGATTTGATCTTTGTTTTTTTTTAGGGGTCAAACGCGCACCCCCCCGAAAATCATTCAGCACATGGTTCCATCAGCGGGTGGTTCCCCCAAGTCACAAGTTGGTTTGGAATCCTTTACTTATGATTATATCACCCCCTATAACCCTTAGTATTTGCATGAAGTTTAAAGCCAACTTAGTTACCCGTGGTGCCACATCTGCACTTGGCCATTTGATTTTTGGAAAGGGATCCATCACGCGACTCCCACACGTTTATCAATTGCAAACCTATAAGCTTGGTCCCGGTTTTTTCTTTGCAAACCCCAAAGGTTTGTTGGGCATGCAGTCTTTGATTTTTGGCAACCCCCAAAGCCCTTTTGGCAGAGGAATCATGGTTAGAAACTTACTAACGAAATAATTTGTTACTATGCAGTTCCATAACTTGGTCATACTTGGTCCCTGTGTTTTCTTTGCAAACCCCAAAGTAGGTTTGTTGGGCATGCAGTCTTTGATTTTTGGTACCCCCCAAAGCCCTTTTGGCACATGAAAAATGGTTAGAAAGTTACCAAGGAAATAACTTGTTACTATGCAGTTCCATGACTTTCAAACTTTCAAACGCATGTGCAAGCTGGAAAGCTTAGGGTTTCATTAGGCCTTAAAAATACTGTCACATAGATATTTGCCGTGTATGTGTCTAAAACGTTCATGGCCATTGGAAACCCTAAAACGCTCCCGTTGGAAACCCTAAAACGCTTCCGTTGGAAACCCTAAGTTGCTTCTCATGCATCGAAGAATTAAAACTATTCCAACACATATACCTATAGAACATATTATCATTGGAAACCATGGCTGGAACCTACAAACCCTAAAACGCTTCCGTTGGAAACCCTAAAACGCCTCCGTTGGAAACCCCAAAACGCTCCCGTTGGAAACCCTAAGACGCTTCCGTTGGAAACCCTAAAACGGTTCCGTTGGAAACTCTAAGTTGCTTAAAAAAAAATCTAACACATATAGCGCACTAATTGGAAACCGTTGGAATCCACAAAACCCTAAAACGCTTCCGTTGGTAACCCTAAGTTGCTTCTCAAGGGATCGAAAAATTAAAAATACTCCAACAAATATAAAACACTATTGTTGGAAACCGTGTTTGCTGGAACTCACAAAACCCTAAAACGCTTCCGTGGGAAACCCTAAAACGCCTCCGTTGGAAACCCTAAACCGCTATATGATATATATATATATATAGGTATATATATATATGTGTGTGTGAGAAAACAAATTTATGGGTTCCATGGGGTTGCTTTGAAGCAGATTATGTTGCGCTGAGATGTCCCCAGCATGGGGGTCGTGCAGTAGCTGTTTAGATGTGACAGAATTTTGCTTCACAGCCCTTTGCTTTGAGATGTGACAAATTTTTGCTTCACAGCCTTTTGCTTTTAGATGTGACAATTTTTGCTTCACAACCTTTTGCTTTCAGATGCGACAAATTTTTGCTTCACAGCCTTTTGCTTGTGCAAGCAAATGCACCGTCTGGCACAGGTGAATTTTTGTACAGGTTTACTTTTGTACAAATTCTTTGTACAGATTTTTTGTATAGATTCTTTGTACAGATTATTTTTGTACAGGTTAAGTCTTTGTACAGGTGAATTTTTGTATAGATTCTTTGTACAGATTATTTTTGTACAGGTTAAGTCTTTGTACAGGTGAATTTTTGTACAGGTTAAGTCTTTGTACAGATGTTGTTTGTACAGTCTTGAGACACTGTCTCTCTTTTGTACAGTTTATGCATGCTTTTGTACAGATTAATGAACATTCTGCATGCACTGTTGTAGATTTGAGACAAGGATCTCTTCGTCCATGATTCAAAGACAATTTTGCTGTGCTGCTTTCATTACCAGATGGCTTCTGCAAAAGGCATCGTTTTTACCAATGACATCGTTATCTTGAAAACAATGTTGTTTGAAGATATAGTTGTCCTTTATGGATCGTTGGATCCTCTAGGCAGTGCGAGTGCGGCAACCGGTGTATCGATGTATCGGTGCGAGGGCGGCAATCGGTCTATCGGTGTATCGGTGCGAGGGCGGCAATCGGTCTATCGGTGTATCGGTGCGAGGGCGGCAATCGGTCTATCGGTGTATCGGTGCGAGGGCGGCAATCGGTCTATCGGTGTATCGGTGCGAGGGCGGCAATCGGTCTATCGGTGTATCGGTGCGAGCACAGCAATCGGTGTATCGGCGCATGAATGCGTGCGCGGCAGTCCGTGTATTGGTGTATCAGCACGAGCGCAGCAACCGGTGTATCAGTGCGAGTGCGGCAACCGGTGTATCGATGTATCGGTGCGAGGGCGGCAATCGGTCTATCGGTGTATCGGTGCGAGCGCGGCAATCGGTGTATCGGTGTATCGGTGCGCGCGCGGCAATCGGTGTATCGGTGTATCGGTGCGCGCGCGGCAATCGGTGTATCGGTGTATCGGTGCAAGCGCGGCAATCGGTGTATCGGTGTATCGGTGCGCGCGCGGCAATCGGTGTATCGGTGTATCGGTGCGCGCGCGGCAATCGGTGTATCGGTGTATCGGTGCGAGCGCGGCAATCGGTGTATCGGTGTATCGGTGCGCGCGCGGCAATCGGTGTATCGGTGTATCGGTGCGCGCGCGGCAATCGGTGTATCGGTGTATCGGTGCGCGCGCAGCAAACGGTGTAGCGCAGGGGGTTGTATCGGTGCGTAGGCGGTGTGTTGGTGTATTGTTGTATCGGTGTATCGGTGTATGGGTGCGAACGCGGCAATCGGTGTATCGGTGTATCGGTGCGAACGCGGCAATCGGTGTATCGGTGTATCGGTGCGCGCGCGGCAATCGGTGTATCGGTGTATCGGTGCGCGCGCGGTGTATCGGTGTATCGGTGTATCGGTGCGAAAAACGTTTAGCGGACCCCAATCCCGAACGCTATGATATGCATATATGTGTGTGTGAATGATTATAAATGTATGTTTATGTAATGTGTACTTGTACATGTATCCTTGCACGCATACTGTGTATGTTCTGTTGGTTTATATATACCTGAGAAGGGGGGAACGAAAGCCCGCATCCCATCTATCCCTATGTTCCCCAATATTTTTCACCCAGAGACTCTTCACCCAGAAACCCTTCTGGCACATACTTTTCACCCAGAGACTCTTCACCCAGAAACTCTTCTTGCACATACTTTTCACCAATATACTTTTCACCCAGAGACTCTTCACCCAGAAACTCTTCTTGCACATACTTTTCACCCAGAGACTCTTCACCCAGAAACTCTTATTGCACAGACTTTTCCTTTCACCCAGAAACTCTTCTTGCACATACTTTTCACCCGAGACTCTTCACCCAGAAACTCTTCTTGCACATACTTTTCACCCATATACTTTCCACCCACAGGTTCTTTACCCAGAAACCCTTCTTGCACATACTTTTCACCAATACACTTTTCACCCAGAGACTCTTCACCCAGAAACTCTTCTTGCACATACTTTTCACCCATATACTTTTCATCCAGAGACTCTTCACCCAGAAACTCTTCTTGCACATACTTATCAACCAGAAACTCTTCTTTCACATACTTTTCACCCAGAAACCCTTCTGGCACATACTTTTCACCCATATACTTTTCACCCAGATACTCTTCACCCAGAAACTCT
>CAMXCT020001387.1:83828-157167 GCA_947184155.2 Cladocopium goreaui | reverse complement strand
TTGAAAATACTCTACTATAGAGAGAGAATAATCCGCCAAACATGACTGACTGTCAGCTGTCACAGTGTCACAGGTGAAAGTAATGAATCAGTCAATAAAAATCACAGTCACAGCAGTGATCCGTTTAATGCAACAACTTAGTCGAGTCAAACCAAATTGTCATTCATCAGTCAGTGCTTAGTATACGGCCGAGGTGAGCAGCGTGTACCGTGCCATAAATTGAACTGGAAGAATCTTCCAGTCAGTTCAATGGCACGGTACTCTGTCTGAGCGATGCTCAGAGTGATTTTCAATGTGTGACAGTGACACCCACCTCTATGACCGATGCTAGCAAGCGCCGACCGAAGTCAGCTCCCCGTGCCATCACATGTCACAAGTCTGCCAGTGACACCTCCGCGTGGCTCAGAAAATTCCTTCCCACCGGGAATCACGAGCTTGGAGATGTGGGGCAATACTGTTGTGGAGTTTGGCAAGTTCAAGGGATCGCGAAATCAGCATCAATTGACAACATTAAATGAATGCGTGCACACAGGTTGGCTGCACACCAGGTCACCACTGCAAATCAAAACATGATTGGAACGTCAGTGCACAAGGTGGCGCATCAGTTCAGTGCAGACAGTGGAACATCAGAGCACACAGGCGGCACATAAGTTCACACGGCTGAACAGAACATCAGTCAGAGCACACAGGCGGCACATCAGTACACAAGGCGGAACATCAGTGCACAAAGTGGCACATGACTTAATTGACTGACTGACAGGCAGTGTATCAGCGCCCTTGACACCACTGAATTAAGCATCCACTGACTGACTGAAACTGAATGAACAAAAGATTTAAATTTTAAATGTAGCGATATGACTCATAAATGGAATCATGACAGCTGCACCTATTAATTAACATGAGTCATTGTTATTATAATAGTTCATTGGTTCTATTATTATTATCCTTCCAATGAATGCAACTGATTTGCATCACAGTCACACAGTCACAGCGAGATGAGATAGATTCGATTTGCCCCTCTCTGAAATGAACATACAACATCATATAAGAGTGATTGATATTTGTAATCATGAATGAATCGCAGAGTTTTGTCACATGATCTGATCTGTTATGCCTGCTTCAGTGACTGCCAGTCATTTGGCGTGCCCTCAGCTCTGACTTGGTGAGGCTAAGTGAGTCAGCCCATGGCACCAGGGCAGACATAACAAAGTATTCAAAAGCGGCAATTGGGCAATGGTTGTTGAAGCAAAGCAAGGCTAAATAAAAACCCAACGTAAAAAGGAACAGAACCAATTTCTGAGTTTCAACAAAGAATCAATACTGAACAGCTCAATTTCAAAACTGATGAGTTAATCAAATTGAGTGATTTGAAACCCATTGCCCCTGCCGGCAGTGACGACTGGAGCAAAGCATGACTTTCAAAGACGGGTCCGTTTGCTTCCACAGCATTTTTTATACTGCTCGATCCAGTCCATGGCAAAGGTGTCAGTGTCCCCAACAATATGAGCAAGTCTTCGCGAGAAGTACGGGCCACTGGATTGATTCAATGAATTGTCATCATCGCGAACTCTCATGAACCAGGTGGGCTTATCCCGCTGTCCTGGCCGTTCGTCAAATTTGATCTGGCCTGCAATGGCAACATTACACCGACGACACGGGACGTCAGTCCATTGGTTGATGGAATTTCGCGTATGGCAAGGCCAAGGTCGTTCTGCTGCAGCCTTGGGCGCTGCCTGACAAACGACTCAGTTAACTCAGTGAAGGGTCAATTCAATCCGAGTCCAACAATGGCAATTGATCCAAATTGAAACCAACCATTCACATTATCATCATGGCACTGACTGACTGACTCAAATCTGAATTGAAAATGGCCTGGGGAATAATTTTTAAGCTGCATCATTGTTTGATTGAAAAGTTTGCCAGGCCGGTCCCTGAATACATTGAAATTGTTAATTCCGAAACTAGCCATATATACTTATCAAAAATAACAAAAATCAATAAAACATATTAATATATTAATATAGGCGAGCACACCAGCAAGGAAAACGTAAATAATTACTGGACTGGAAACCTTGGCCTTGGGCACTACAAGATCCACGCCCGCCGCTGCTGCAGCGACTTCAGCAGGAGGTTCCAAATCAGGTACTGCAGGCTGGAGTGGCACTGGATTGGCAAGCTCAGATGCAGGTACCATCGGGTTTTCAACAGCTTCTGCTGGAACTGAATCAGTTTCCGATTCGATTGCGACAATGACTGTGTCAGTGTGCACTTCTTCAATTGGCTCAGTAGGACGAGAGCATGATGATGATGACGCAGCAAGAGTAGCTTGTTTCTTGGCTGGGCTTCTCCACTTCCACTCTCGCAACTTTGGCACTGGCACTGGTGACGGCGGAAGCGTCTGCAGACCTGCGTCCATGGCAGTGTCATCCGGGGGCACTTCAAAATCATCAGCAGACTTGTCCTCCGGACGGCGACGGTCACTGGCATCACCACTAGCAGCAGCATCATCATGCCCATGCACTCGCTCATCGCCACCAATAGTAGGTTCAGGCTCTTTGACTCTGGCCGCCTCAGCGGTTGAGATTAAAGTGACAATCAATGAATCAACACTTTATTAACTTACTAGTTACTAGTTGATTGTAAAAAAATAAGTCTATTTAATTTAAACTAACTGAATCAAAAATTGTCATCAGTAAGACTTAAGACGCCTACTAAACAAAAACTAACAGTTTACAAATCACAGTTAGTAGCATCTTCGATTGGAGCAATGGCTTGCCGCCTTCGTTTTCGGGAATTGAAGACTCCTCTGGCAGCTTGCCGGACAGGTTTTGCCATGGATTTTGCCTTGGCCTTTGCCTTGGCTTTGGCTTTTGACTTGGCTTTTGCCTTTGCTTTCGCTTTCCCCTTGGCCTCCTTTGCAACAATCATCAAGTTCCAGTCAGCTTTGACCTTTTTCTCAATGGCTTTTGCCACCTCATCGAAATCTCGACGCTCTTCAGCTGGGAGGTCCAGCAACACCAGTTCGTCCAATGCTCCACCAAACTCATTCTCGTCATCCTGGGCCTTCGCAGCGGCAGATGATTTATTCTGCTTCAGTGACTCATGCACTTGCTCAATGTAATCGGCATCACCATTTGAGGCGAAGTCAATGACACTTGCCAACAAATCTTTCTGTGGTAACTGTCGAAGTTGATCACGGTCGCCATGACACGGAGGCATGAAAAACTTTTCACTGATCGTCTCCAAATCAGTCCGGGAAAGTTGTTTGATTCGAGACGGTTCACGCAAAAAAACTTGAGTAGCGACTCTGACTCGTGCAACGGGCAATCCAGGATGACTTGTGAGTCATGAAATAGTAACTCGTAATTCATGACCACTTCCCAGGACTCCGGCTGTTCAAAAAAATGAAACTCAGCAGCTGCAGTGTCATCGTCTGCGTCCAAACAGAAGTAGACCCTGTCCGGACGACATGGGCCATGAACCTGTCTCAATGGCCACAGCAGTGCAGCCCAAACTTGATTCCCCAAGCAAAGTCCCAAAAATCCAGTGGATGTGTTCCGCAAGATTGTCATGGAAATGGCCATTTGACCAAACTTTCCATAGGCCAGCCTGACCTGAATGCGAGCCAATTTGTTTTTGAAGTAGTACCTGAAAAATTGCCACGCAGCAGCGCCCTTTTGAATCATGCCATCATTGACTGTTCGCCAAGTCTTTCTCTTCAAGATGCCGCCCCATTCTTCAGACAGCTTGTGAACCGAGGCAAGGTATCGCCTTGAAGTGATGCCAATTAAATTATTCAAATTGATTAATTATCTATTTATTAATATCTGTCTGGCTTGAAAAGGACAAAATGCGATTTATAAAAACAACTGTGTCTGTGAGTCCAATCAATCTTAATTTAAATAAACATTGCAATTTAAGACCAGTCACCTTTTCCTGGTGTTGCCGGAAGCTGCGCGATAATCCCGCACAAACGAATCCTTGGTGACTTTGGCTTTGTTGTCAATATTGCGTGAGTCAAAGACGTTGCTGCGTGTCAGTGTGTGTTGCATCATACTGTATGTCATCCGCCTGTTTTTGAACTTTTTGTTTGCCAGCCTCAAAACTCCATGTGCGTCCTCTACAATTTTGGAATCAGGTAGGACCTTCAAAAGCCCTTTCAGCACATGCAAGCCTCCTGGGGAATTTCTGTGAAATGAATTCTCCTCGAACGCCAAGAAAAGTAAGCGGATGCATGGACTAATCAAAATTGACAAGTCCTCAAGCAACTCGACCTTAACCTTCCTTTGCGCCATCAAAGCTGCTTCTTCTTCCAAGCGAAGTAGCCATTCAAAGTCTTGGTGTAGCATTGCCACCGCTTCCTGTGAAATGAACTCCGAACTTAGTGGTGATGAAAAAAAACAGTTGCATTCATTAGTCTTTGGCTAAATGACTGTGACTGTGATTCAGCATCAGTTTGTCATTAATAATTAACTGATTTGATATCAATGATGACTGTGACACAAGCATGGCTGGCCTGAGCTTCGGCGACTGAGCCACCCAAGATTGCAGAATAACAGTCCGGAGGGGCAGTATACTGCTTGGCAAATGACCAGGCCCGGCGCTTCAACAAGTTGGAGACAAGCTTGAACAATTTGTCACCTGAGTCTTTGAATCTCGAAAGTTCTGGGTCTTCAAATAAACTGACAACTTCTGGGCTGCGCGCTGTCAGCACTGCCGCAGTTTGAACCAAGTGATTGTCTGACGCCCATGACTTCTGAAGTTCTGTGGTTTGCTTCACTGTGTCTTCAGCAGATTTCACTGACTTGACTGTGTCCGCATACCAAGTCCAAGTTGGCCTGGTTGCTGCAGCAATGAGTCGCACAGTGTGGAGCAGCCGGTCACTCATGAGATAGTATGCCAACTTCAATCCACCGCCAAGGTTTTGCTTCAATCGGCTGAACTCAGACCTCAAATTTTCTTTTGTACCAGCCGACTTCTGTGTCGCTTTGACTCCAATCTTCAACTCTCGATTGTAAACAGCATCATTGGGGTCAAGTTTGTCTGCCGCAGGGCCCAGCCAGTGTTTCAGTACCATCCTCAACACTCTGAATTCAGGGACCTGTTCTTCACAACTTTGATTCCATGAAAACCACCGTGACAATTTTGGAAGCGTTCCTTTTGTGTTAAAACCTGGAAGCTCGCAGATTGCGGCAAAAACCTCTTGCGGCGATGTGTGCTCAGGAAGTCCCAAGTCCAATTTGAAGAGCTGCAGCTGTTCGATAAACGGTCCGTAGTCTTCGGTTTGCAAAGCCATAAAATGATCCATCATCCGTTTCTTTTCCTCCATGAAACCTCCACTTCCAAAAGGACGGTATTGAAGAGCCCACAAATACGTCGAATGCATTTGAGCGGACAAAAAAAGGCTTCCTGAATCTGCCAGAGCGCCCTTGACATCATTGACTGCCCTGTGAAAAATGTCCCACCGGACATGAATCAAACGCCCCAATTTGTGAATGGCAAACCTCAATCACGCATCTTGGAGAATCATGACACACTGATGGACAATCATCTCACACATTCACAATTCATAATAAATGAATCAAATCACAATGAATCCGGAGAATTATTCATTTTAATGAAAAAGGGGTCATGGCACTGTCGAGGCGCAAAGATAATAATGACAAGGTTTACCCAAAAAAAAACTTTAATCAAGTGCCACTGAACAAATTCAAGTCCAGGTCACGCACTTCCTGCACAGCCTGGGCTCCCTTGATCCATTTGCAACACCAACATTGGGACAGTGGACCACCAGTTCGCTGAGCCAGGAATGCACATTTGCACTTGCGGTTCAGGGACCTGAGCCTCCTCAGAATCACCAACCATGAGGAACTGTTGCTTTTGCTCAAAACCTGCTTGCAGCTTGCGGCCCTCATTTGACATAAAGACAACCCTTTCTTCATTGGGCTGAATCTGTCGGAGGATGAGTCCTTCAGGAGGTTTGAAAAAATCCAGGCTTGGAACCCGGCCCTTTGTTGCCAGGTTCAGACGAAGAGAAGATAGTCTCACAAGTCTGCGCTCCTGGCATGGGTCGTCAAATGGCTGGCCACTGGCATTGTAAAATAACAATTTTCTCAAGGTCAGCTCAACAATTAGTGATGATAAGTAGTAACTATTGATTTAGAATTCATTCTCTTGAGTCAACCTCTCCTTGGCCAGGGCCTCGACTAACGATTCCAAATTCCATTCATCTGGGACAATTTCTTTGCCAGGCAAGGTCATTTGCAAATTGGCAAAAAATGCAGTCGCATTTTCGTGCGTCCAAAGCAACGAGACCAGAATATTCTTGCCACCAGCCTGTGTTGAAGCATCGCTGACCATGTTGAAGTGATATGCACCAACCAAACTCAGATTCACTTGATCATCATGCATTTGGGCGACCTTACGGATCCAGAAGTCGATGCTGCTCTCTGACGAACCACCACTGTTTGACAGCCTGGGATTCTTTTGAACTTTCAGAGAGTCTCTAGCTGAGACACCACTATCATCAGCATTCAATGTCTCCCAAATTGCATCCAATGACATGCTGGTCCGTTTTGTGCCATCTTGCCTTCTGAAATGTCTTGCCGGCGCAGCTCGGTCTGTGTCATGAGTCTGCTGGTAAACGCGCAAAGACACTTCAAGTCGGTTTGACAAAAAAACAATCAATGATCGGACCATTGCTGTCAATGCTTGTCCAGTTGGTCGCTGTGGGGACCATGTTTTTGTAGCATGGGCCCGCTTGAAATTGTCTGCCTGTAATACAAACATTGTCAAGTCTCTCAGAGAAACTTCAGCTTCGAGTTCAGACCAAAGAATGTCATTTTCATGCATTGACTTCCAAACAGTCTTCCAAGCATCAGCACTTGTAGAATGAAGATTCGACAACTTGTCCAACAGGCCAATGATACGGCCACCTCGGCTAACAGAAATACGGCCTGTCAAAGGCGGCGTCATCTCCAAAAATGATTCGTTCACACCAACCAAGTCCAGGAAATCCTGAACATCCACACTGACAGCCCGTTCGCACAGTTTTTCAACCCTCTTGATGACATGCGTTTGCATGTCCTTATTTCTACCACCAGTTGCAGATGCCTTGGAATAAAGAAAGAAAAATGACAACAGTGCCTTTGTCGACGCCATTGAATCTTGGTCACTGGCATCAGTTCGCAATCTGAAATCAACACCAGAATCGAAAGAAGGCCACAAGCCACTATTAATGACTGTATCTCGAAGGCTTTTGCACCACTTGTTCAGTTTGCGCTGTTCACCTAAGTTTACAAATTGGTCATAGCAGTACTTGAGAGTCCAGAGTACAATTGTTTGACCATCATCATTGGTCAATACCTGGCAACTCTTGGACAAAAAAATGCCATCCTCGTTGTCTAATGTGAGGTTAGCCAGTCCTGGATTGTTCACCAATGGCAGGACAGGGGTTCCTGGAGCTTGGGCTAAGAATGCATCGTCCGCAGGCACTTCCCGGTCATCCTCCATACTGACTGCTGACACTGACTGTCCTGAGATGTGAGGTCAGTCAGTCAGTCCGCATACACAGTCATAGCATTGTTGTCGAGATGTACAATGTATGTAACAGCTGCAAAGGCTGTAATATAATAATAGAATGCAAATCAAAACAAAACAAAATAAGAATTTAATCCTGTGATGATAAACATTTGAATAATTGACAGGTCAAAGTTAAGAGTCAGGCTGCAGGCAGTCAATGTCAGGCAGCCACAGCCAGTCAGGGCCAATATTCAGCAACGAAAACAACAAGTGATAGCGGACTATTATGCCAGACAATCCGGCAATCAAGTCACAGGTGATCACTTGAAGGCTTCTTTTGATTTTGGCTGACAGCTTGACTTAGTTGAGCACAGCTGAATTCCGAATGAATAATCAATCAACTAAATAAGAGCTGAGTCAGTGAAAGGAATTTGATCTGATCTCAGTGACACTGACGTTGTTGTCAACGAAGCATTCACAATTTAAAATGTAGTCATTGTTTCGAGTTCAGATTCAGTGATAAATATTAATTAATATTGTAATCAGAACTGTTTCAAGATCAGAATCTCTAAAAGTTGTTGTTTCCAGTGTTGCTGTACTGTAAGGCCGATCAGACATATCGTCTCAAATCAAAATAACAATAAGTCTTTGAGCCAAGTCAATTCCACACATTCATTCAAAGCAAGCAGAAAAAAAACATTTGACATTTGACAGTGCCATTGAATTGTCAGTTCACGAAATACATACCAAAGCTTCTGGCAAATGACAGTGACAGACCTGCCTGACCCAGATTGATAAGAATCAACAGTATTATATTATAATAAGTGCAGTGGCCGCATATGATTTGTTCATTGTGCTGGATCTGAGATGTCTGATTGATTCCAATCCATCAGTGACAGCGAGTCAGCAGCTAAAGTTCCACCTCAGAACACATGGCATGTATGATACTGGTGTATCAAATCATGTCAAACTGATATCACTGATAGCCTAGCGTCAAACTAAAACTGTTCAGTGATTCAGTAATGAATGCAATGTCAATTCATTTCCAGTCAGTCGGTCTAACTACTATGGACCCTGCAAATTGTTGACTGACTCTGTGAACTGACCTGTACGTCATCGCAAACTTCACTTGAGCTCGTCGTTGGAAAGTGAAATTGACACTTGAAATGATGCAAGGCAGGCACTTCTTGTTGCAATACACACACAAGCCAAATATATATAATTTAATTAACAATAATTGCTTGGCAGTGACAATTCAGAAACTTGCTCTGACTGAGAATGAGAGCACTGGCAACTATGTTTTAATGACACAGCTCAGCGTCAAATTGAGGTGCATCACAGACTGTTGAGTCGCTCAGCACATAAGTTTTGATCGATGCATGGTGCATCGCTCCACAAAAAAGGGAGATCAGCACACACATTAAATCATTAATTAATTGCCAAGCTGACCAGTATTAATTAAAGCTGTAATAGCGAATCAATCAATCAATGAATGACAGTGAGTGAGCAATGTAAAATCAGTGAGCACCGTTTTACTGATAATAATGCATGGATCAGAATTTTCACTTCAGACTTCTCGCTAACACAGACTGAGTCAGCCAAAAAAAGCAGAGATGACAGCTTCACCAAATTCTCTGGTGTAAGCTTGGCTTTGTGTGAGTTGCTGTTTTTGCCCTGTGAATGATCCAGAATCATTGAGTGACCAATGAGGAATCATCAGAAGGTGCCAAAAAAGACGGTTTCGAGCGAATCAATGAATGAATCCTGGCCGATGGACTCAGAATCTGCAGTGGCTTCACTGTCTCTGCACCGAAAGATCCATGGTATGTTGTGACTCTGTAGGTCTCGCAGAATGTCAAAACAGCATTCACCACTGAGTACAGCGGCATGCAGGAGTTCAGTGGTTGCTCAAGTGCTGGAATGTTACCCATGAGGGCAGTGAGCAAGTAAAGCAAAGCACTCACAGCGGCAAGCCCATTTCCAATCTGTACAAATGCACGATTTGTATCACCTTCGTAGCCGTTTGACTCTTGCCGCAAACTCTGAGCACGGCACAACACTGTGAAACTCGAACACACAGTGCCAAACCATGTCAATGAAAGAGGCTTTGTCCCTGCCAAGGCTGCTAAAAAAAGCCGCAAGCCGCGTCTTGACAACGCATCATGTTCTGAGGTGTAAATGTAGTCAAAGCTTCTGCCTTCAAGACCAAATCTAATCCCCGATTTGGACAGTTCAGCTTGACCTGAGAAATACTCGATGTAATCAAGGGAACAAGTTCCCATATGCCGGTTGTGCAAGGTTCGGCAAACTAGAGCGAACAACATGTCATGAATTTGCATCCATTCCATCCAAGGAAACGTTAGCTGAAGCATAGGTTTCCACGACTTTGCACATTGTGAATCAAAATACAGTGCATCATAGAGCAAGAACTTTTTGATCTGATCGTTCAGCCATGCCAAGTGTTTGGCACATATCCTTTTCGAATCATGAATAGTTGGAAACTTATCCCAAGCACAAATCTCAGGACTGCTCAAATCAGTGGCAGCACTCCACTGATCGAACAATTGATTGATCTTGTTGTCACTGTGTGCACACTGCCTGCCATCTGTGGTCCATGCACATCTGCTCCTTGAGCGCTGTCGTACTGCCATGGCTGACTGGGTCAATGTGCGGATGGCTTTGGTAAGTACAATGTTACACGTATCAATCAATCACAATCTTGTTTATAATCGATTCGCTTGTCTCCAAGATACATATATGCATGCAATTATTTGTGTGCTTCAGCTTTGAGTCTGCAAACAAGAATAATAATTTATTATAATAAGACAAAACATACCTAGAAACTCTTTTGGCAAAAAAACATGCCGGAGGACAATTTTGGCTTGATATTTACGCCGGAAGCTGGTAAAATTGAATCGCCGGATTGCTCCAAAAACGCCAGCGGAATGCCAAAAATAACCGCCGGACATACCTGCTTCATTTCTTCAAACTTAAACTTGTCAAAGCTGACCTATGAAAATTTACGCCGGAATTAGGGGCAATTACACCGGATTTGCGGGCAATTACGCGGGAATTGTGGGTAATCACGCCGGCTCCGAAAGTAAAAAATATCGTTAAAACCATGCGAGGCAAATTTGCCAGCATACATCAAAAAACGCCCGCAGGCCCAAAAAGGCGCCTTTGACCCAGCAAAGTCGCCTTTTTAAGGGCAAAAATAAAAGGGTATTTATTATTGGAGTTTCCAGGTATGTCTCAAGAAGGTGAACAGCAATGTTCATTGTGCTATTCAGCTAGACAAACATAGTGTCAAGCCAACTTTTAAAAAATATATTATTAGAAAGCAAGGGACTACAAAAAATTACCACCACTCTCATGAGTTTACTAAATAATGTCGAAATTGAATAGTATGTCTTATGTCTGTTACTGCAGGTTGCAAACATAACGTTTAAATATTAAAGGTACAGGGTCCCTGAGAGATTTAGGGTTTCAAAAGGGGTTAAGAGGTTTCAGGGTTCAGGGATGAGGGAGTTCACCGGGTTTAATTTAGTAGTGAGTGTGAAGTGTGGGGGTTTTGGTTTGTTGAGGGCTTTTGTCAAAATCTCTTTCAGCCAACCTACAGGTCCCAGGCGGGAAGGGAGGGGGGCTCATTACTACTATTACTACACTCTCTTGCTCTCTGGCTGACTTACAGTACAGGTCTCAAGCTAAGGGGCAAAACCCAACTGCCAACAGAACAAACACATACATGTGCGCATTTACTTCCCAAAAAAACAATAAATACATCCACTTTGTCAAAGTAATCAAAAGGGGATACGCAACGTGTCTTAGTGTCCAGGGTTCTGCATTGAGAGTTCAATTTAATTAAGTGATGCAATGCAAATTGAATGATCATTGCTATTTCAGTTATTCAAAGTTAAGTTTAATCTAGCACTTTAGTAAATGTAACAAGCTGGGTATTAATTGGATTTGATCGAACTTGATTAATATATTTAATATACACTTTTGAAACTATTTGTTTGATTATTAACTAGATTAAATAAATCTTGTTCTGGCCTACACTCAAAGTAATGTTGTTATCTTTACTAAGCTTTGTGTTGCTGGTATCCTGGAACTTAATTCTTACATCCTTGGTCCTTTCAAGAGTCTTTAACTTTAATTTAACTGCTGTGTTACTGCACACACCATAATAAATAGAAACTTCCCTACTGAAATAATAGTTACTTACTGTACTTAAGTAAGTTTTCAGCTACAGTTACATTTACAGTGCCCCGGGCAGAAAAAACAAATGCCTAGTGCTGCCATTTGTTCACTGACTAACTAGTTTAGTAGGGTTTGAATAGGATTGTAACATACACTATCCTGTTTCTTTTGGGGCCCTTCGGGGCCTACGCGGTAGCGCTGCCCTTTTTTCACTGACTAGTTTAGGGTTTAGCATTGAAACATAATATATGAGTAATTTATTAATATACAAAATTGCCCTGTTTCTGATACTGTGTGGCCCTTCGGGGCCTACGCGGTAGCACTGCCCTTTTTTAACCTAGTTTAGCACTGACACATAACATAGTAGACAAAATTGCCGATTCTTTTGTGGCCCTTTGGTGCCTACGCAGTAGCGCTGCCCTTTTTTCACTTACTAGTGACTAGTTTAGGGTTTTGCATTAAAACATAGTCTAGACAATATTATGTTGCCCCTCGGGGGCCTACGCGGTAGCGCTGCCCTTTTTTCACTTACTAGTTTAGGGTTTAGCATTGAAACATAGTCTAGACAATACTACTAACTATGTGGCCTTTGGGGGCCTACGCGGTAGCGCTGCCCTTTTTTCACTTACTAGTTTAGGGTTTAGCATTGAAACATAGTCTAGACAATATTTTGTTGCCCCTCGGGGGCCTACGCGGTAGCGCTGCCCTTTTTTCACTTACTAGTTTAGGGTTTAGCATTGAAACATAGTCTAGACAATACTACTAATGTGGCCTTTGGGGGCCTACTAGCCTACGCGGTAGCGCTGCCCTTTTTTCACTTACTAGTTTAGGGTTTAGCATTGAAACATAGTCTAGACAGACAATATTACTATGTGGCCTTTGGGGGCCTACGCGGTAGCGCTGCCCTTTTTTCACTTACTAGTTTAGGGTTTAGCATTGAAACATAGTCTAGACAATACTACTATGTGGCCCTTGGGGGCCTACGCGGTAGCGCTGCCCTTTTTTCACTTGACTTACTATAATATATTTTATTTATTAGGGTTTACCATACGACTTAACTTAAACTAGTAGACAAAATTTGTCCCCTCGGGGCCTATGTTACATGGTAGCGGCTTAGCGCTGCCCTTTTTTCACCGTACTAGTTTTAGGGTTTGGGATTTCACCATCACAAACAGACTAGTTTAGTATGGGGGCTTGTTTCGAGAGACCTTCAGCTTCATCGAAAAGTAAAAAGTCACCTAGCTGGACCCCCCTGGCTTCAAAAAAAAGGATCAGCAATTGCAAATTTGCCACTCACTCTCTTGACTCACCTTTTTCCATGAACAAAAAACATTTCCTGGCTAGACCCCCCCTGGCTTCGACCCCATTCAAAAAAAGGAACACGCCAATGTTTGCTGCACACTCACCGTTGACTCGCCTTCGGCTCGTCAAAAGTTTGCAGAATGGGTCAAAACTCCTTTGTTATGGCACCGTGTCACCATCTTATTTTTTCTTATTTTTGATCGGCCAACCCATCTTATTTTTCTTATTTTTTCTTATTTTTTCTTATTTTGTTCTTATTTTTGATCGGCCAACCCATCTTATTTTTTCTTATTTTTTCTTTTTTTCCCTTATTTTCCCTTATTTTTTCTTATTTTTTTTACAGTTTTTTAAACATGAGAAAAAATAAGAAAAAATAAGAAAAATGAGAAAAATGAGGCAAAATAAGGAAAAAGTAAAAGAAAATGAGAAAAAAAAGTCAGTTGATAGGGCTTTTTTTTTGCATCAACTTGCAAAAATCTGCACACATTCAATGTATTTGAGGACAATTGCCAGGCCAAAATAATCATTTTTTTGCTAGTTATGGTTTAAAAAATCTGAGATGCATCACAAATTTTGACAAAAGAAATAAAAATATGTGAGCTAAACAAAAAGTAAAGGAAACTTTTAAAAAATAAGTCAGTTGATAGAGTATTTTGTTTGCATCAACTTGCAAAAAATTGCACACATTCAATGTGATTTGAGGACAATTGCTGGCCAAAAATAATCATTTGTTTGCTATTTTTGGCAAAAAAAATCTGGTGGGTGCATCACAAATTTTGAGGAAAAAAACTAAAAATATATGTGATCAACAATCAAGTGACCACATTTTCAGATGTTACAAAATTGTGATGAACCCACCCCTTTGTTTTGCGATCTTTCTTCACCTGATCATATTTTTCACCATTAATCAATAAACATGAAAATGCACATCAAACATGACAGTATTTTATCAAATCAATGTTTCAATAATCGAAGACTATGTTTCAATAATAATCTAATGTGTAAATGTTGGTGCACAAAATTGCTGTCACTTTGTGCCGGAATCTATGTTGCAAGAAAAACAATGAATGAATGAATGGATGAATTCAATGAATGTGTTATTTCCAGACCGACTGCGATAGAGGGAATGTCATTGAACATCATGATTGCCGGCTCCGCTGCTAGGCGCTGACTTTTTTGCCTGTGAGTGAGGGAACCCTGATGTGAGTGAAAGAGTGAACCGGACGACAAAAATTGCACAAGTATTCAGATACTTACTGCTAAGTAGCATCATAATGACTGCTGGTGCATCATTACATACATCAGTAAATCAGCACGCACAGCGCCATTGGTGCATCACACCAGTAGTGTGACGAAGGCATCAAAAATTGCACAAGTATTCAGATACTTACTGCTAAGTAGCATCATAATGACTGCTGGTGCATCATTACATACATCAGTAAATCAGCACGCACAGCGCCATTGGTGCATCACACCAGTAGTGTGACAAAGGCATCAGGACACACACAGGTCTGCCATCAGACCACACAGGGCTCTTGCCCAGACACTGAAGCGAAATGACACAGACACATGAGAGATTGGACAAAAAGATACTAAGCAAACCGAACTTTCAATGTGATAGTAACATCTCATTTGGAACTTCAATTAGTGATACATGCAATGTAACCAACAGCACCTCTCAAGTGTCTCAATCACATGTCGTGTGTCTATCTGATCTGCCCAGCTCTTATTACATTACATGAGGATTTCAAAAACAACCCTCTCTGGGGGGGGTCGCTCAGGAGCGCCAACTGCTGAATCGTCACTATTGCCCATGACGCAGTCATCGTCCTCTACATTGCTTACGTTCTCCGTGCACTTGTATGGGCACCACTGTGGCTTGCCGAGTTTCGTCCAACACTCAGTGATGCAAGCAACATGGAAGACATGGGAGCACTCCAGCGCCATCAGCTCTTCAGTGCGGTGATTCATGATCTTCTGGCAAATGCAGCACTGAGGCAAATCACTGTCTTCTGGCTGATCAACATGGCCTAGATCCTGACAAACATTCCCTCAAACCCAGCCCAACTAACATGAAATGCTGAGAATGGAAACTTGCCTGCCCAAAGCAAAACCAAATGCAACAATGGCAGTACTCCCGAAGATTTCACAAGACAGAATTGTTTTTAAAATATCAGTCCTCACCGGCTTCGAAGGCTTCTCCAGGCTCAGGCACTGACACAGACTGATTCTCCACGTGACGACTCTCCACATGCTGGCTGGCATCAGCAGTCACTGCGGCATCATCAGGCACTGATGGTGGATCTGAAGTCACTGAAGGCCTTAACGACTCAGGCTCAGGTGCTGGCGCTGCTGGCGCTGCCGCAGGTGCTGGCGCTGCCGCAGGTGCTGGCGCTGCCGCAGGTGCTGGCGCTGCCGCAGGTGCTGGCGCTGCCGCCGCAGGTGCTGGCGCTGCCGTGGGAGGCTGCCTCAGCACTCCAGCACGAGGTGCAGGTGCCCCAGCCTTGGCAAATGCCTGCATCAATGGTCTGGCCTGCAAAAGTTCAGGCATTGCAGCAGGTGCTCCGATTGCCTTTGCCCTGGATTTTGTCTTGGCTTCTGCATGTCTCTTCAGAATCGCATGGAGTTCATCAAGCCACCCCTGATCAAAACCCCAAGAGTCAGTGAGCTGCTTGACAAGACTGTCAACCAATTCAGTTTCATTCTTCAGATCCTTGCATTGTCGTCCAACAAGTGAGTCAACAAGTGAGTCCGACTGGGAATTCACGGTCCGACGCACAAGTTGCTGATGACGGACAAGCAATCTGGCGAACAGTTCGTTGTAGAGTGTCACCTGAAGACCACTCATCGGCACAAGTGGTCGTTGCCTTGTCAAACACCAAAGAACTCGTCGCAACCCGTCTTCAGTCAGACTTGATGTGGCTGTGGCATTCAGGTCAGGGTCGCATGCCTCAATGGCCTGAGATAGCCTCACCTGACAGGAATTGACACTTTTGTTTTTACTGACCCACCCAAAAAAAAAGCATCTGACTGTCAAACTCAGTCATGGTGGATAATCATGCCACACAATCGGGCAATCATATCAAACAATTTTGGCAACACGTATCCTCACAGAATCAGAATGGGCTGTGTCATACATTTTTATCATGAGAGCGCGCCTTCGGCATTGCACCTAAGTACTTGATGCTCCGCGGGATCGGCATCTCTCCCTTTGTAGCCTTGAAAAGCGCGTTCCTGGTGGCCATGACCCGGGACACTGCTTCATTGATGACATCAGAAGTCTCCTCCTGAGGCTCCTTTGTCTGAGACTGTGGAAAGGGTCCTGCTGTCGGGTTTGACGACATTGGTCTCACTGGTGGCGCTGACTTCTTTGGAGTCACTGCTGCCCTCTGACTCTCATTTGTCAAAACGGCCTGATGCACATCTTCCCCATGTTCCTCATCCTCACCGCCATCTTCACCTTGCTCTTCTCCTCCTTCGACGAGAGCATCATCTGTGTGAGCTGGCAGATTGATCGTCAATCCAGATGATGGGGCTGAGGGGTTTGACATCTGCTGAAACATGGCTGCCATGGCGGGATTCATCATCGCCATCGGATTCATCATGGCCATAGGATTCATACCAGGCTGGAACATCGAAGATAACGCCATCTGCTGATGAGTCAATCGGGCTTTCTTGGACCGCTGAGTGACCGACATTGGGATCGGAAAAGCACAGTTATAAAGTCCAGCAGCAATTTCTGCTGACTGCTACTGATGATGAGTTTTGAGCCAATGACTGAACACATTCATGAATAGCATTTATCATTTCAGACAACTGAAACCGATTTCTCAAATGTGAGAGTCTGAAATGAATGTCTCTGACTCTTGCAGGCAAAGAATATCAGCAACCTTTTCAACTTGGTGGCCAGTTGGCAGCATCGGCACTGAATTAAATGAATTAAAATTTCGAATCTTCACTTGAACAGTCTGGGAACAATTACTTGTCAAATCAATCAGATGATACGCAGTCTTGAATTGAATTGCTAGTAAGCAACAATCAATTAAACTAATTAAATACGGTGCATTTACTTACTGACATACTCACAGTCGATCAGCACACACTTGCTCAGATGGTATTTAATACCAGTCTTGGATCAGGCCAATCAAATCAGCTTGTACTGACTGACTCAGCTGCTGGGACTGGAGTCAGGCTTTGGTCAAAGTCTTTGTCAATGGAGCTCTTGTCCAGCAGATGTCTGAATGCCTTCCTTGCATGATACATGACTCTCTCCCATGCTCTCTTTGACAGTTTTGGGTTTGCAGACATGCGGAGCAAGTAGTTTGGTGCTGCGACATACTGGTCCAGGAACACTGACAGGGCCACATATTTGTCAAGAAGCTGGTGGGCAACAAGTTGTCGCTTGAACGAACGCACCAAAGGGTCCACTGACGACATCACTGACTACTGTTACTGGATTAATGTACAATTGCTGCACGACTTGAGCCAGTAAATGAAGGCGTGATAATGGCAGCATAGGAATGCTGATTCAAGACAGACATCAGCTTCGGATCCATGCAGATTCCATGTAATGTAAACGTGTGTCTTGACAGACTGGAAGTGACTAAAAGCACCGCACCAATCGGCTGCTGATTTTTGTCCTGTCTACAGTCACTCAGTATTCTGAAATCACGTCACATTGCGGTGTCGAATGATCGTCCGCAATGTGACGTGATTTCACAAACTGTCAGCTGAGCTAAGCTAGACGTCCTGACAAGTTACCCATTGTCCTTGTTGTCATAATCGCATAAAGTGACAGGTGGCCCCAATCTGCTGGGTTTGTACTGCAAATCGACCCCTCACCGTCGGCCATCACAGTGACAATTCACTGTAAACTCACAACCAACATCATTGCTGGATGGGAGCAGGACCACCAGCCAGCAGTGACCTTGGTGGAGCATTGATTCAGTCTCCCAGTGGAACTGTGACCTTGAGAGATCATGGGAGAACAGCCACACGCGACAGGCTGACAGGTATTGACAATACCATCGCTTATATGATCATGAACGTTCCAAAGCCCATGGCTGTAAGTAAGAGGGAAATCAGGTCACACAAACTGGACCATCATTCCACACAAACTTCCTGGTTCCTGACTCAGCTGCTGACTCAGCTGCTGGGACTGGAGTCAGGCTTTGGTCAAAGTCTTTGTCAATGGAGTTCTGGTCCAGCAAATGTCTGAATGCCTCTCTTGCAAATCAGGGAGGCATTGAGTGAGGGAAATTCCCTCACTCAATGCCTCCCTGATTCTGTCAGATATTGTGGAGACAGAAACTGTCTCCACAATTTCTGACAACAAAACTTTCAAAAAACTCACCTGGTCTGGTCTTTCAAGCAAGCGGAGACAGAAAATGAACGTTTCAAAGGATGGTCCAGTTTGTGTGACCTGATTTCCCTTTTACTTTAAAAAAGGGAAATCAGGTCACACAAACTGGACCATCATTCCACACAAACTTCCTGGTTCCTGGACCATCAGCAGTTAGAGATAACCTTCTTGTTCTAAACTCCAAACTGCATGAGCTATAGCCACGTGCAGCAGGATTGCCATTAGGATCTGATGGCAATACGACGTGGCATGCTCGTGTACAATGCCAGAATATGGCTGTCAGCTTCTTGTCGCAAAATCGAAACTGCATGACCCAGCCAAACCGATGTCACAACCGATTCTCGAGTTGAAAGGTGCGGGACAGCAGTGATTCTTAATATGCAGCAGGGCCACACCGCCTGCCAACCTTATGTCCAGCAGGTCTGGAGCTGGACGTTGATTCGCAATTGTTGTCATGTTCTGACAAGCAAAAACATGTCTCGATTCGTCTCTGGAAAGTCAGGATGATGATAGGGACCATAGCATCACCCTGACTTTGCAGGGGCGAAGACGGACAAGAGCCTTGTGCCCATCTTGTTATTGGCTGCGCTAGTCTTGTTCATTTGCAAGAAAAGATGAGAGAAACATTTTTTTGTCGCTTCCATAGATCATAAGCCCTGGCTGTCACTACAAAGTGGTCCAATTGGCGATATACTCCAACCCAATCAAGAGTGTTGAGTCACTAAATGGCCTGGCTCTGCCGAATCTCTTGTACTTGAGCACTGTGCTAAGATAGTTAAGTGACAAATCAAGAGCTGCTGTACTGTATCGGAACTCCTAAAAATTCAAATCAAATAAAAGTGCACGATTGCACATATCAATTCATCCGGAATCGTCATAATCCATCATGTCATGTCATCATGAGCTTGACTAAGTGAGCAGTATCAGCCTCAGAGTCATTTAATGTATCATGATATCCCTTTTTCATTTTCATCCATTGGCGCGGCGTGTTTGACGATAGATTCATCAAGTTGCCAAAATCTGTTGAACCGCCTCCGGGATTGGCCAGCAGTGCCTTTGAGTAGCAGTGCGCAGCTAAAACTGCTGTGACAATGAAAATAACTGTGACACGTGACCTAAATCAATCTGAATGTTTTGCAACTCACAAGTTCAAAGGCGACATCAGCATCAGCAAGGTATCCTGCTTTAAAATCAAGCACTGATGATATGGGAAATCACGTCACAAACTTTGTGCGGACGATCATTCCACACACTTGATGCAGGAACCATCAAAATCGAGAAATCATGTCACGCATCGGACAATCATTCTACACTAACAGCCTAACCAGAGCGAATAACATTCTTAGTGGTGCAGCCCAAATCCCCCTGCCAATTTGGCGGTGGGCCACCCGACTGCGCCTCTTTGGATGCGTTTTCGTTCATTTGCCATGAATGATAGCCCCCGTCAGTCAACACAGTCGTGTCTCTCGTTCGAAAGACTTCCTGTCGCACCTCGAACTGCCCCGTTTCTTCATTCCACATTCCCTCGTATGTCATCCAAGTCGGATGGCCATCCATTGTGCCATACTGCAACAGCAGTTTTTCTCCCGGGCGGCCTGGAAAGTTGAAACAATCTTGAACAAAACAACATATAATATAGTATGCATTTGAATGATAAGTCACAGTTATTCTAAGGAAAGTTTCTGAATTCACAACTTGGCCGGCCTGTTGAACTGGCTTGATTGCATAAATATTTGGAGACACCATTCGTCTCATTCAGGAACACGTACTGGAATGCGTATCCTGAGCAGCTTCACAGACTAATTGATTTATTCGACCTCGACATATGCAGGTTTTTCAGACTAAGTCAAGTTCATTCAATCTGAGCCCAGCGCCTTTTTCGTAAGCTCGTTTCGTCCCGATCTGGAACGAAATCACTTTTCTGGACTCAGCCTGAGAAACAGTAGGCTCAGCAGTAACATCGCAAATTTGTTCAATCAACTAACTATGTCCTGTTGAAATCAATCAAAGTTCAAACCCTAAGTTCGCCGCCTCTGACAAAGTAGCAAGCACCTAAAACAACAGCATCAATGAATCAGTCAAAGACTCTAAGACGACTCTTGTGCGACAGTCTAACTTCATCATGACTCACACTGAGTCTGGCGCAGCATCAGTGGCACCAGTGTCAGACATCTCCTTGTAATCGACCTCAATTGTGAGAGTCAGCTATATATTCAGGACCAGGGTCAGTAAACTTGGATTGTCTACTGAGTCACTAGCTGCAATGGTTCGCGACCCAACGGTTCAACGGGAGCTTTTAAAAGATTGAGCCAAACACTTTTCCAAACACACTCACATTGACAAGCCAAGTTGATTCAAGAACTAAACCTAACTCCAAGTGCATTGCACAAATCTAACTCTGCAGTCAAGTCTCAAGTTTACAAATGGTGAATTGTTCATCATCAGGCGATCACTTTTCAACTTCACACTGTCCAATGCTGTATTTGAAAAATTGGGATGCTGTAATATGACGAGTGGAGCCTGCCCTGGCAGTGCACTTACTTGACCGGGGAATCAATCAATGCACACTAAATGGCATATCATCCCACACAGTCCTGGCCTTGACAGTGGGAATCAGTGCACACCACTGGCACATCATCGTCACACTCAGGTGTCATTGGCCAGAGATGCACTATAGTTCCAAGACATTGAAATCCACTTCTGCCGTGATTAACATACCGTGAAGAAACCCTCCATCGGTTAACAGACACATTGCACATCGCTCTGGTATTTTGTGATTGATTGTGGCCACACCGATAGAGTAAACGCAGGGCAGTTCGATCCCAACAAAAGTTTCTTTCAACACCCAAAGCACCTGGAGCAACACAGGGCCCCTATTATTGATGTGTCACTGGCCCATAACAAATACAAGGTGAATGTGTCATAATCATAAAGAACAACAAAATCAAACTATTTTCTCCAAGTTAAACAGCTAGTTAGTTTAGTGACTTGTGTCTGCAGGTAAAACTTCTGAAAGTGAGTGCAGTGACTGACCAGCTGAGCTCTTGGATGACTAAGTCAATGAAGCACTACCTAAATCAAACTGACAAGTTGCTTCATTCTTACTGCTGCTGGTCCACACTAAGTCTATGCGCATCACTACTCACTCATTCAGTCTTTTTCACGTTGTCGAGTTCAGTGATGATGTTGGCATGGCGGGCCCATGAATCATAAGTGGAATTAGAATCACCCAAGCAGAGATCCCAGTCGGAGAGGACGTAGCTGTGCATCCCTTCCGTCCAAAAGGCAGCCTTTGTTTTGCTCTGTGGAAAAAGCAAAGTCAGTTCGACCTTTTCACTTTTGGAGCTCATCACTGCCAACCACATGATCCACCATCCTGATTCACTGTCCCTTTGTAGGACATAGCAAAATGACGAAGCAACATTCTTCAACGATTCAATTCCCAGTGTTGTCAGCACTGGTTGCAAGAAACCGGACTTCTCCTTCTCTTCAAGCAGGATTTTGTCCGATGTCCAAAGCTTGTCTGATACGTACACAACATGGAATTGCTCACGCCATTTCTTGAAGACCAGAGTTTCTGGCGGTGGTTCTGATTCTGATTTGATCGGCATCATTATTGTCAGTGAGAAAGATGCGGGTCCTTGCTCAAGCAGAAACAAATCTTCGGGCTCCATTTGAATTGCAAATCTTCTTGACTGGACTTGAATTGAAGCGGCTCTGACTGAAATCAATCAAGCAAAACCATTTCAAGCTTCTGCTGATGCTGTTGCTTGAATTATTGACTAACAGTAACTGACTGACAGTGACAGTGATGCTCATGCAATGGTCGAGCCTGCAGTTAGAGCGTCCGGTGGAGTTCAATATTATTATAATACCTGCAGCTGACTTGACACTTGGAATCAAAATTCAATTGTCGACAAATAATAATTAATTAAATCAAACAGAATTCAAATCCTGTGCGAACCGCCAATAATAATGCATATTGTATCAAAGACGCAGGCCAAACTATCAAATAATAAGTAATAATAGTATGAAGAGATATACTTAGGTCCAATGCCTCACAAACAACAGTCTGAGACCAAGCCTTGGCATTTGACAATTGTTTGTCATAACTAATCCTCAGTCAGTGAGTGAGGCAATAACCAAGATAGCAACAATGGAAATGGGCCATGATTCACAATCAATTGTCAATCAAACGAAAAAATCAAGCGCGGTAGCAAAAATGATTTAGATTACTGAAGCTAATGAGTGCTAAGGCCCCGACTTGTTTTGATCGACCAAAACCTCACTCACTGATTGAGGGATTTTGTCACCATTGTCCATGACAGTGCTTCAAACTCAACATCAGTGTTATTGATTGCATTTTGACTCATTGACTGACTGATTCAATTCAAGTAATGACATCTGAGAATCTGTCTGTCAGTTAGAGTCCTTTTTTTGGCACTGCAGCGCTGTCATTGACTGGTCCGCAAGTCACCATTTATTTTGTTTTTTTCTACGTTCATTGTTTTTTTTTCGTAGTCAGTAACCCACAAATTGAGGAAGCATTCGTTCTCCTCGCTCGAAGCCTCTATGAAGAACACCAAACTTTGCAGCATGTACCCGATCCGATCTGCAAATTGTGCCACTTGTTGGTCGGACAACTGTTTGCAAACTGTCTGCAGCGGAGAAGGCGTGACAGTGACCTGCAGAAGTCCATGTTGAATGGGATCGTCCTTCCTCAAATCACTGACTGAAAAATCAATGGTCTCAAGGACCACTGCACCTTTGAAGTGCTCTTTGAATGGGTACTGTTTGCCTGAAGGAACAACGTGCAGGCAGTCATCAATAAATGCATTCATTTTGAGCCATCCAGAATCTTTCAAAGCCCCAGTGTCAAAAGAATTTCTCTGTTGCTGAAACCAGTCGACAAAATCCTGACCTTTTACCGGACACCTCCGCAAATGCCTCCTGGTTTGCAGCACATTCACTTGACTTCTTTGAATGCACGCATTGACCCATTGATAATCGTTCAGAAACTCTTCAAGCAGTTTCTGTTGGGTCAACAGAGACAGTTTCAAATCAATCACACTTTTGCTTTTGCTCAAGGATGTGAGCCATTTGTCTGAAGGCATTGGATCTGCTGGTGACAGTGACAGTGGGCTCAAATCAACCCCCTCACACAATGCCTCTCTGATCGTCGCTTCCGTCTCCGAAATGTCTGACAACATTTTTTTCAAAAATTCTACCTGGTCTTCCCTGGCATGCGGAGACGGAAAAAAAGACCAGCACTTCAACATGTCTGCAGTTAACTTTGGACCCAGTCTGTCAACGTGCATGCTCACAATTTTTGCCATGTTTATGTTTTTGCCTGCTGTCAGTGAATCAGCAGATTCGGGTTTGGCCTGTGTGCGTTTGGTCCCCCGCCATAATGATTGAGTCAGTTCGCCCGGTCGATCATCAGACACTGATGCTGAATCACTGACACACGGGGCAGATTGACTCAGTCCGGCCGGTCGATCATCAGACACTGATGCTGAATCACTGACACACGTGGCGGATTGAATCAGTCTGCCCGGTCGATCATCAGACACAAGTGCTGAATCACTGACACACGTGGCGGCAGCCTGACCAATTGGACCCATTAGAGCCATGCCCTGAGGAAAAATGACAGTGACAGCACCTGGCCGAACAGTTGAACTACTTGAAGCTGCCTGCTGAGGCTGCTGCACTCCGCCCGCGAAATTCAAAACTTGAGGGTGTGTACTCCACGGAGTCACTGAAGGCATTTTGATTGTCAAAGGCCCAGGCCCAGGCTGTCTCGCAGGCATCGACTCTGGAGGCTGATTTCTCACAGCATACCTGCAGCCGCCAATGTGATTGCGATGCCACCTGAGAGTGCAGTTCCATCGCCAAGCCCATGTCGTGTTGGCTCTTTCTGAATCCTTCTGCAAGTGGTCCAAGAAATTACAAAACTGCGTCCAGTGCTCGTCATCACTGCAAATCGGAACTCCCTCGTACTGCCTGCTTTCGCGGATGTCAGCCCATTTATTTCTGGCAGGAACAGCATGCTGGTAGAACTGCTGGAAGTAACCAGACATGACCACACAATCGCCAGGATTCTGAAACAGCAGAAGAATGGATGCTTCGTTAGTCTTCTTCTTCTCGCTTTTCTTGGACTCAGACTTGCGCTTGACCAGAAGAATTCCAGGACTTTTGAATGTGAATGAGCAAATGGGATCAAGAAAGCTGTAGGTTTCTCCCCCGTCATCATGAAAATCGATTGAGTTTCCCTCCAGGTGGTTGTATTCATTGAATAATACATGGAACGTACCAGATTTTAACCAATGAGGCAAAGCGGTCTCCTGTGGAAACAAGTCCTCATGGTACTTCTTCATATTCTTCATCAGACAATTTTCGAAAATTTGGCCATGGAGATGAGCATTGGCTGCCCTTGGGCATGTGGCTTTTTTCCACTTGTCGTCCCCTCCAAAGCTGATCCGGCAATCGCAATTGTTGCCATTGAGGGTTGCTTGGCGATAGTAACGGGCTTTCTTATTAGACCCTGTGACATCGTGTATGCGGTCGGCAACCTGAAACATGTGCCCATTTAATGCTTCCCACTTCTGCTGGTCATTAAAAATGTTGAATGAAACCTCGATCATTTTGAGGTCATTGACGTCATGGATTCGACGCACAAAAGTCAGGAAGCAAGATTTGAATATGCCTGAAGCATCTTCCCACCACCAAGTTGGCAGAGACTTCGTCAAGTCCTTCCGTGGGGCGTTTGCAAAAAGCAAATTCAGGAACTTGCAGTTGTCCGACTCTGTCGCAACACCATTGGGCCAGCTATCTGACGTCATTGATCGGCTTGTCATTGTGGCTGCTGGAGAATGATTCCACACAAATGGGAAATGATCTCACAATAGCAAGCCACCTGGCTACCTGGGTGCTGGAAAATGATTCCACACAAATGGGAAATGATCTCACAAGCAAGCCACAAGGCAAAAGAGATGAGTTGGCTGAATTCTAAATGAAATTGTCATGGTCATTAATTCATTTCACTGATATTTTGCCGAGTCATAATATTGTAATTGCATTAGCTTAGCTACATGAAATTAATATCATTATTTCTCGGATTCCAGTGAGTCATGATCCTGCAATGATTTCACGCCATGCTTGATTCATCATTCATTGATTACCTGTCGAATTGAGCCACTTCCTTCGGAACAACAAACAGTCAGTTGCCATGAGAATTTGCATTATTACAGTCTGATTCTGCCTCTGCCATACCATTATACTAAGCTCAGCTCCAATCAAGCAAATGACCTGCAGCTGACTTGACTTGACACTTGGAATCAAATTGTCGACAAATAAATCAAACAGAATTCAAGTCCTGTGTGAAGTGAATTCAATTGTCGACAAATAATAATTAATTAAATCAAACAGAATTCAAATCCTGTGTGAACCGCCAACAATAATGCATATTGTATCAAAGACGCAGGCCAAACTATCAAATAATAAGTAATAATAGTATGAAGAGATATACTTAGGTCCAATGCCTCACAAACAACAGTCTGAGACCAAGCCTTGGCATTTGACAATTGTTTGTCATAACTAATCCTCAGTCAGTGAGTGAGGCAATAACCAAGATAGCAACAATGGAAATGGGCCATGATTCACAATCAATTGTCAATCAAACGAAAAAATCAAGCGCGGCAGCAAAAATGATTTAGATTACTGAAGCTAATGAGTGCTAAGGCCCCGACTTGTTTTGATCGACCAAAACCTCACTCACTGATTGAGGGATTTTGTCACCATTGATTGTCCATGACAGTGCTTCAAACTCAACATCAATGTTATTGATTGCATTTTGACTCATTGACTGACTGATTCAATTCAAGTACTGACATCTGAGAATCTGTCTGTCAGTTAGAGTCCTTTTTTTTGGCACTGCAGCGCTGTCATTGACTGGTCCGCAAGTCACCATTTATTTTGTTTTTTTCCTACTGTAATCGGTTTTTGTTTTGTAATCGGCAACCCACAAATTGAGGAAGCATTTGTTCTCCTCGCTCGAAGCCTCTATGAAGAACACCAAACTTTGCAGCATGTACCCGATCCGATCTGCAAATTGTTGCACTTGTTTTTCGGACAACTGTTTGCAAACTGTTTGCAGCGGAGCAGTCATGACAGTGACCTGCAGAAGTCCATGTTGAATGGGATCGTCCTTCCTCAAATCACTGACTGAAAAATCAATGGTCTCAAGGACCACTGCACCATTGAAGTGCTCTTTGAATGGGTACTGTTTGCCTGAAGGAACAACGTGCAGGCAGTCATCAATAAATGCATTCATTTTGAGCCATCCAAACTCTTTCAAAGCCCCAGTGTCAAAAGAATTTCTCTGTTGCTGAAACCAGTCGACAAAATCCTGACCTTTTACAGGACACCTCCGCAAATGCTTCCTGGTTTGCAGCACGTTCACTTGACTTCTTTGAATGTACGCATTGACCCATTGAGAATCGTTCAGAAACTCTTCAAGCATTTTCTGTTGGGTCAACAGAGACAGTTTCAAATCAATCACACTTTTGCTTTGCTCAAGGATGTGAGCCATTTGTCTGAAGGCATTGGATCTGCTGGTGACAGTGACAGTGGGCTCAAATCAACCCCCTCACACAATGCCTCCCTGATCGTCGCTTCTGTCTCCAAAATGTCTGACAACATTTTTTTCAAAAATTCTACCTGGTGATTCCTGAGATGCGGAGACGGAAAAAAAGACCAGCACTTCAACATGTCTGCAGTTAACTTTGGACCCAGTCTGTCAACGTGCATGCTTACAATTTTTGCCATGTTTATGTTTCTGCCTGCTGTCAGTGAATCAGCAGCAGATTCGGGTTTGGCCTGTGACTGTGTGCGTTTGGACCAGCACAGAGAAATTCTTTTGACACTGGGGCTTTGAAAGAGTTTGGATGGCTCAAAATGAATGCATTTATTGATGACTGCCTGCACGTTGTTCCTTCAGGCAAACAGTACCCATTCAAAGAGTGGGTACTGTTTGCCTGAAGGAACAACGTGCAGGCAGTCATCAATAAATGCATTCATTTTGAGCCATCCAAACTCTTTCAAAGCCCCAGTGTCAAAAGAATTTCTCTGTTGCTGAAACCAGTCGACAAAATCCTGACCTTTTACAGGACACCTCCGCAAATGCTTCCTGGTTTGCAGCACGTTCACTTGACTTCTTTGAATGTACGCATTGACCCATTGAGAATCGTTCAGAAACTCTTCAAGCATTTTCTGTTGGGTCAACAGAGACAGTTTCAAATCAATCACACTTTTGCTTTTGCTCAAGGATGTGAGCCATTTGTCTGAAGGCATTGGATCTGCTGGTGACAGTGACAGTGGGCTCAAATCAACCCCCTCACACAATGCCTCTCTGATCGTCGCTTCCGTCTCCGAAATGTCTGACAACATTTTTTTCAAAAATTCTACCTGGTCTTCCCTGGCATGCGGAGACGGAAAAAAAGACCAGCACTTCAACATGTCTGCAGTTAACTTTGGACCCAGTCTGTCAACGTGCATGCTCACAATTTTTGCCATGTTTATGTTTTTGCCTGCTGTCAGTGAATCAGCAGCAGATTCGGGTTTGGCCTGTGACTGTGTGCGTTTGGACCTGGTCCCCCGCCATAATGATTGAGTCAGTTCGCCCGGTCGATCATCAGACACTGATGCTGAATCACAGACACACGGGGCAGATTGACTCAGTCCGGCCGGTCGATCATCAGACACTGATGCTGAATCACTGACACACGTGGCGGATTGAATCAGTCTGCCCGGTCGATCATCAGACACAAGTGCTGAATCACTGACACAGGTGGCGGCAACCTGACCAATTGGACCCATTAGAGCCATGCCCTGAGGAAAAATGACAGTGACAGCACCTGGCCGAACAGTGATTGTTGAACTACTTGAAGCTGCCTGCTGAGGCTGCTGCACTCCGCCCGCGAAATTCAAAACTTGAGGGTGTGTACTCCACGGAGTCACTGAAGGCATTTTGATTGTCAAAGGCCCAGGCCCAGGCTGTCTCGCAGGCATCGACTCTGGAGGCTGATTTCTCACAGCATACCTGCAGCCGCCAATGTGATTGCGATGCCACCTGAGAGTGCAGTTCCATCGCAAAGCCCATGTCGTGTTGGCTGATTCTGAATCCTTCTGCAAGTGGTCCAAGAAATTACAAAACTGCGTCCAGTGCTCGTCATCACTGCAAATCGGAACTCCCTCGTACTGCCTGCTTTCGCGGATGTCAGCCCATTTATTTCTGGCAGGAACAGCATGCAGGTAGAACTGCTGGAAGTAACCAGACATGACCACACAATCGCCAGGATTCTGAAACAGCAGAAGAATGGATGCTTCGTTCTTCTCGCTTTTCCCCTTGGACCCAGACTTGCGCTTGACCAGAAGAATTCCAGGACTTTTGAATGTGAATGAGCAAATGGGATCAAGAAAGCTGTAGGTTTCTCCCTCGTCATCATGAAAATCGATTGAGTTTCCCTCCAGGTGGTTGTATTCATTGAATAATACATGGAACGTACCAGATTTCAACCAATGAGACAAAGCGGACCACTGTGGAAACAATGACAAGTCGTCATGATTCTTCTTCATATTCTTCATCAAACAATTTTCGAAAATTTGGCCATGGAGATGAGCATTGGCTGCCCTTGGGCATGTGGCTTTTTTCCACTTGTCGTCCCCTCCAAAGCTGATCCGGCAATCGCAATTGTTGCCATTGAGGGTTGCCTGGCGATAGTAACGTGTTGCCTTCTTAGACCCTTGAACATCGTGTATGCGGTCGGCAACCTGAAACATGTGCCCATTTAATGCTTCCCACTTCTGCTGGTCATTAAAAATGTTGAATGAAACCTCGATCATTTTGAGGTCATTGACGTCATGGATTCCACACACAAAAGTCAGGAAGCAAGATTTGAATATGCCATGATCCCAGGACCAAGTTGGCAGAGACTTCGTCAAGTCCTTCCATGGGGCGTTTGCAAAAAGCAAATTCAGGAACTTGCAGTTGTCCGACTCTGTCGCAACACCATTGGGCCAGCTATCTGTCATTGTGGTGGCTGCTGGAGAATGATTCCACACAAATGGGAAATGATCTCACAATAGCAAGCCACGTGGCTACCTGGCTGCTGGAGAATGATTCCACACAAATGGGAAATGATCTCACAAGCAAGCCACAAGGCAAAAGAGATGAGTTGGCTGAATTCTAAATGAAATTTTCATGGTCATTAGTTCATTTCACTGATATTTTGCCGAGTCATAATATTGTAATTGCATTAGCTTAGCTACATGAAATTAATATCATTATTTCTCGGATTCCAGTGAGTCATGATCCTGCAATGATTTCACGCCATGCTTGATTCATCATTCATTGATTCATTACCTGTCGAATTGAGCCACTTCCTTCGGAACAACAAACAGTCAGTTGCCATGAGAATTTGCATTATTACAGTCTGATTCTGCCTCTGCCATACCATTATATAATATACTAATTTTCAAGCAAATGAAAATAAAAATGAATGAACTGAACTGAAGATAGTCATTAGTCTTCGTTGAGCCTTAATTCTCAATCTGAGCAACTGGCAGTAGCAATCCTGCGTCAAAGAAGCACTCACAGTGCGTCACCTTGCAGTTTCAATGCAAGATTCGAACTGGTTTGAGTTTTGATTTGTGTGCTGACTATTCTAAATCAATAATAAATAAATATCGACCTAATGATTTCAATGATGACTTGGCTTGAACTTGACATGGAGTTGCCAATTGAATCATTGCAACCAAAATTTACAATGTAACTGTACTCAGCTGAGTCCCGGACAATGATAAACTGGCCGCAATGATGCTCAAAATGACTAGTCAACCAAATTCGCAACGCATCATCAATTTGCTGTTCATTCATTGGCATTGAAATTGGCAGGTGAATCATGTCACACAATCGGACAATCATCACACACAATGCATTGCTGTGTCAATGAGTCAAAAATTGTCAATTCATTCCAGTAGTCATTCAGCCTTAAAACTAATAAGAATGATAAGTACTGGAAAATTAAAATCATTTGTCATCGAATCATGCAATGTTCGATTTTCAAATGTTTGCCTCATTGACTATTTCAAGAGACTGAAGTTGAAGGTCTCTTCTTATTATTAGTCACCACCCGTCTGATGCGTTGTTCCGGCTCACGCTTGACAAGTGATTTTCCATCACGTTGTTTGGTCAAATCAATCCAAACACTTGCACCCCTAGGATGGAAATATGGTTTTGGAGTGCTATAGACAATTGGATTTTTCAGTTCCCAAGCCCAAATGTCTTTGTACTCAATAACAATCCAATCATAGACGTGATGGCGGTCGGCGCACGCTCTGAACGAATGAGGTTTGTGATCCTTCAACTGTCCATCTCGAACATGAGCCAGCAAAAAACAACCAACGATTGTCACCTCTCCCAGGAGCATTCCACCAGTGCCAAGGGCAACAGTCTTGCCCACCTTTGAATGACAAGGCTTTGATCTGAGTTCCAGGTCTTTTCCATTGTGCAAGATCTCGTGGGCCCACCCAGGTTTCATCAGCAATGCAGAGGTTGGCTCTGCAGTCGTCATAATTGAGAAATCACTGTGTAAATGTAGTCAAATCAAATGACTTGATTGAGCCAATGCATACGGTGTCTCAAATAAATGTCTTAAAAACCTGAAGCTTAAAAATGAAAAAGTGCACCTGACTCCCTGACCAAAAAAGAAATAAAATGACTTAATGTACAAGTTAATTCATTTTTTAAAAAAAAATATATCTAAAAAAATCATATCAAAAACTTATTATTTCTTATTTTTTCTCTTTTTTCTCTTTTTTCCTCTGTTTGAACAGTATTCAAAACCTTTCCTGGCTAAACCCCCCTGGCTTGACCCCCTATTAAGGTTAGGGATACATATAGTTACGTAAATATAATTACATACGTATGTATATATGTGTGTATATCCGCCGACCCCTACCGACAGCAGGGGGGCGCGTCAGAGAAGAGGGACAAGAGGTAAGCTGCAAGAATCAGCGGGGCAAGAAGCAAACTGCAAGAACAAGCGCGGCAAGAGGCAAGCTGCAAGTTCAAGAAACCAGGGGACAAGAAACGGTGAGAGCAAAAAGATAGCTAGTTTTTTGTAGGTGCAAAAAGCGACGTTGGGCACTACAGGCCGTTGCCCGGAGGCCCGTTCCGTCCTTCACTGCCACGCTGTTTGAATATCTTGAGTGTGGCGAAGCCGCTCTTTTCGAGCCTTGGCAGCTGGGCGTTTCGAAGCTTGGCGGCGGGATTTGGATTGGTTGGCCAGCACCGGGCAGCAAGAGCAAAAAGACATCTACTTTCTTGTAGGTGCAGAAAGCGACGTTAGGCACTACAGGCCGTTGCCCGGAGGCCCGTTCCGTCCTTCACAGCCATGCTGTTTGAATGTGGCGAAGCCGCTCTTTGTGAGCTTTGCAAGAGCGAAAAGACAGCTAGTTTCTTGTAGGTGCAGAAAGCGACCGTAGGCACTGCAGGCCGTTGCCGGGAGGCCCGTTCCGTGTCTGGATCTCCCAAAATGCGGTCGTTGAATTTCCCAATGTGGTACCCATTGTGGTGTCTGGATCTCACAATGTGGTGCTGAATTTCCCAATGCGGTCCCCATTGTGGTGACTGGATCTCCCAATGTAATGTGGTGTTTGAATTTCCCAATGTGGTCCCCATTGTGGTGTCTGGATCTCACAATGTGGTGGCTGAATTTCCCAATGTGGTCCCCATTGTGGTGTCTGGATCTCACAATGTGGTGGGTGAACTTCCCAACGTGGTGGCCGGATCTCCCAATGCGGTGGCTGAATTTCCCAATGTGGTCCCCATTGTGGTGTCTGGATCTCCGAGTGCGGTGGCTGAATTTCCCAATGTGGTCCCCATTGTGGTGTCTGGATCTCCCAATGCGGTGGCTGAATCTCCCATTGTTGTGTCTGGATCTCCCAATGTGGTGATTGAATTTCCCCATGTGGAGAGTCAGCCACCACAATGGGGTTCAGCCACCACAATGGGAAATTCAGCCACCACAATGGGAGATTCAGCCACCGCAATGGGAGATTCAGCCACCGCAATGGGAGATTCAGCCACTGCAATGGGAGATTGAGCCACCAGAATGAAAGATTCAGCCACTAGAATGGGAGATTCAGCCACCACAATAGGAGATTCAGCCACCGCAATGGGAGATTCAGCCACCACAATGGGAGATTCAGCCACCACAATGGGAGATTCAGCCACCAGAATGAAAGATTCAGCCACTAGAATGGGAGATTCAGCCACCACAATAGGAGATTCAGCCACCGCAATGGGAGATTCAGCCACCACAATGGGAGATTCAGCCACCACAATGGGAGATTCAGCCACCACAATGGGAGATTCAGCTACTGCTTTGAGATTCAATTACCACAATGGGGGATTCAGCTAGCAGCTGCTGCCACGATGAAGATCGAGAACTAATCAGGTTTTTTTTGAGTAAACTGGTTGAACCGAACCGGTGGAATCGTTTTTTTTGGAAACCGAACCGGCAGAACCGAGCCGTTTATTCAATAACCGTTTATGAACCGAACCGTGCATACGAACCGGAAAACTGGAACCTAACCGAACCGAATCGAACCGTTACCATGCTGATACAGTATGTATATGTATGTGTATACGCATATGTCTATGTATCCCTCCCCCCGTGTGAATGTGCTGGGGTGGGTAAGGGGGGTGGGGGGGGGGAGTGTGGGGGGGGTGGTGGGGTAACCCCCCATACTATATGGGGGGGAGGGGGGGGGCGTGAACGCAAGATCGGGTGGCCCCCCAGGCAACAGGACCATATATAAGCATATATAAATAAATAAATAAATATATATATATAGTCGCGGACGGCCAGTAAGCAGGAACCAGCCGAAGCAAAGTAGTAAGCAGGAGGGTATTTTTGGGCTGACGCCCCTCGTCGGCTCCGCCGGACCACTCGGCCCTCCATTTCATCGCAGTGTGGGCGTGAAAGTTACTGAATGAGGACCTGCTTCAGAAATATGTTCCTTAGGGTTTTTGGAACATATTTGTTGGAATACTTCGTGACTGGTGTGAACTTGAGGCTAGCTGAGATACTTGATGTAGACTTAAGGAACTTACAACATAAGTTACTTATAAGTAGAACAAGTAGAAATTAGCTAAAAAATAGCTAAAAATAAGTAGAAATTAGCTCAAGATAAGTAGAAATTAGTTAAAAATAAGTAGAAATTAGCTAAACATATATATATAAATAGTTAAGAAAAAATAGAAACCAATAAAAGACATTAACTCAAATTTAAATAGAATTGGCCAGACGGAAGAAAGCAAAGGAAAACCAAAGAGGGAAGAAGGCAATTCGAAGTGTGTTGGCATACCTGGGTTTAGGCACAGAAAATGTTTCTCTTAGACACATGTTAGGTTTAGTTTGAAAAGGAATTTAATTTTCATTTTTTTGGTATATTTGTTTACTTGCAAAAGGCATCCTTTAGGGGCCTGGCATCATCATCATCATCGTCATCATCATCATCACCATCACTTGAGCAATGCCGGAAGTGAGGCATTGGTCAATCAAGCACCGGAAGCCAGACGCTGGAAACACCATTAATTAATACAAGTGTCGGAAACCAGACACTTGCCCTGCCGGAAACCAGACAGAAATTTCAGTCATCAAAACTAACATCATCATCATCATCATCATCATCATCAGCATCATCATCATCATCATCACCATCACGGTGTTTGACCTGCCTTTTTCTAAAAACTTTAGCGGCCTAAAGAGGAGGCAACATGTTCACATGCAAAAAAAAATGGTCGTATCTGGGCCGTTTTTAGGTCGTATCTGGTCGTATCTGGACGTATCTGGGTATATCTGGGCCGGTTTTAAGCCGTATCTGGACGTATCTGGGTGTATCTGGGCCGTTTTTTGGTCGTATCTGGACGTATCTGGACGTATCTGGACGTATCTGGGTTTATCTGGGACGGTTTTAGGCCGTATCTGGACGTATCTGGGTGTATCTGGGCCGGTTTTAGGTCGTATCTGGACGTATCTGGACGTATCTGGGTGTATCTGGGCCGTTTTTAGGTCGTATCTGGACGTATCTGGGTGTATCTGGGACGGTTTTAGGCCGTATATCTGGACGTATCTGAGACGTATCTGGATGTATCTGGGCGGTTTTTAGCTCGTATCTGGATGAATGTATCTGGACGTATCTGGGCTGCTTTTGGGTCGTATCTGAGGTATCTGGAGGTATCCCATGGAGGTATCTGGGCGTATCTGGTCTAATTTTTGTATATGTTTTTTTTTGGCGGGGGGGCTTGACAACGCGGAAAGGTAAAACTCTAAGAACGTGAGAAATTGAAGTTCCGTGACTCTTACAAATTCCTTGTAACTTTAGGTGATGTCGGGGTGAGCATACTTGATGCCGACTGGCGAATCCTGAGACGGCAATTTTGAAACTGCTCATCTCTCATATCTCCAAAGTCCGAATGGTTTGCCATAGCCCTCAAGTAGCGGCCCACTGCTCTCAAGAAGCCAAGTAGGTCTGCCATTGCAGACGAAACCAAAACAAGTCTGCGCCGTCTCTTTTCCAAAAAGGCTACGGCCACCAAGAAACCCACATGTCACCAAAGAAGTGGTTCAAAAACACAAGGCACTGTGGAAGTTGCAGCTCCAAAAACAAGCAACGGGTTTGTTTGCAAATCAAACATTTGTGGGTTCTGATATTTGCGGAGCGTCCCGAAGGCCGCTATCAGGTACATCAAAAATGAAAGAATAGTAGATATTTGCTAGAACAAAATAGCAATTTAATAAAAAGTAAATTTGAAATAAAAAGAAAATAAATTCAAAAGTAAATCAAAATAGTTTGAAATTAACTCAAAACTAGCTAAAAATACGTAGAAATTAGCAAAAAAAATAGCTAATAATAAGTAGAAATTAGCTAAAATGAGCTAAAAATTAGCTAAAAATAAGTAGAAATTAAGTTCCTTAAGTTCTGCCAACATAAGTGGCATAAGTTCATAAGTTGCTTCTAAGTTCCACGACTCCTTGCCCAGAACTTGTGCCACTTATAAGTTACACCATGAACTTAAAGAACTTGAAGTTCATGTTGAGGAACTTGAAGTTGATGCTATGGAATTTATAACTTACTTAATTTTCCTATAAGTTCCTCAAGCTCACACCAGTCACGAAGTAGACGATTTTTTGGGGAGCAAGTGAGTTCCCGAAAGCTCCTGCGAAGGGTTTTTCCTAAAGAACTGCTGCCGATTTCAACTTGTTACTTCGTGTAAAGGCGCCTCTGTGCAAAGACTTCTCTGTGTAAACGCTTTTGTGTGTAAAAGTAAGATTCTCTGTGTAAAGACTTCTTTGTGTAAAAGCTTCTCTGTGTGAAAGCACGTCTGTGTAAAGATTTCTCTGTGTGTAAAAGCTTCCGTGTGTAAAAACTCTCTGTGTAAAGGCTTCTCTGTGTAAAAGTTTCTGTGTGTAAACGCGTCTGTGTGTTAAAGCTCTCTGTGTAAAGACTTCTTTGTGTAACAGCTTTTGTGTGTAGAAGCTCCTAGACGTTTGTGTGAAAAAGCTCCTCAGAGGAAAGACTTCCCTGTGTAAAACCTTCTGTGTGTAAAAAGCTCCTCTGTGTAAAGGCTTCTCTGTGTAAAAGCCCCTGCGTGTGTAAAAGCTTGCTGTGTGTAAACGCTTTGGTGTGTAAACGCTCCTCTGTGTAAAGGCTTCTCTGTGTAAAAGCTTCTGTGTGCAAACGCGTCTGTGTAGAAAGCCCTCTGTGTAAAGACTTCTTCGTGTAAAAACTTCTGTGAGTAAAAGCTCCTAGACGTTTGTGTTCAAAAGCACCTTAGAGTAAAGACTTCTCTGTGTAAAACCTTCTGTATGTAAAAAGCTCCTTTGTGTAAAGACTTCTCTGTGTAAAAGCCCCTGTGTGTGTGGGTAAAAGCTTCTGTGCGTCTCCTCCCTCCAGCTTTCTTTCGGGTCACGCTGTCGTCCAGTTTCAATCTGCAACGTTGTTTCTCGTGGAAGAGTGCAAAATAATGCAAAGAACATGTGAAAGCATCGCGCGTTTAAAAATTGAACATAAACAGCGCACAAAGTGTTGTAATTTACAGCATATTGCGCTGTCAGCTGGCAAGAACCCGCGTAAATACCACAGTTTTAGTCCCCCAAAGTGGCTAAAACACTGTTGTTTACAGGGTTTCGTTCACGTCACGATCTTCGATTTTTTGAGAAACGCGTAAATACCAGCATTTTTAGCGTTCATCAACGCAAAAGATCGGTTCAAAAAGGGAAGAAAATGCTGTAATTTACAGGGGTTTGGCGCCGCCACGGGCAAAAAACTGCGTAAATACCAGCGTTTCGGCGTCCAAAAGTGACCAAAACACCGCTATTTACAGTGTTTCGTGCCTTCCACGTTTTCTTGAAATTGCAAAAACCATGTGAATACCAGCATTTTTTGCGATCAACCCGCCCAAAATGCTGTAATTTACAGTGTTTTTTTGCTGTGCTTTCAAAAACACTGGTATTTGCAGTGTTTTGTGCATCTCGGGTCCAAAAAGTATTGGTATTTACAACATTTTCTGCGTTTTTGCATGGCTCCCGCAAAAGACGGTAAAACGCAAAAATGCTGTAATTTACAACATTTTGTGCCTTTCGAAAAGCGAAAAATCGTCCGAAAAAGGCGTCAAAACGGCACTTTTTTCCGATTTTAGGTACCCTCAAAATCGGGGGGGGGGAATGCTCTTGGAGACGCTTATGAGCGACCCGGATTCCGTGCAAAAACCTCTCCCCCACCCTCCTGAAGGATTTTTGGTGTTTTTCGGGGCCCGGCGTCGGAGGGTCGGCGGTTTGGGGCGCGCCTCACCTTAGAGCTCTAGTCGCTCTGGGACGCTCGTAGGGCAAGCCACTCGTGGGGAGCCGGCGGAGCCGAATTTTAGGGATTCATATAAGGTCCCGTTCGTAGCCCCGAGCTGCTTACTGCCCTAGCCAAATTATAGGGAGGGTTCCTGCTTACTACGTTGTCCCAGCTTTTCCTCGGGAAAAGGCTCGGTACAAGGCAATTTTTGCTTCCCCCGCATGATCTTGACACTAAGTCTACTGTACCTGTCCTGCGGGTTGTGTCCAAAAATAAGGTGCCCCACCTGAAAATTTGCTGCTGAATTTGCTGTTTGGAATACATCAGCTCAGCCAGGCAGGGACAGAAAAAATCGATGCCAGTTCTTTCGGAAGCTGGGCACCAAGTTGAAAGGGACCTCTTGCCTAGAAAATGACATGTAAGAGGATGTAAGCCATAAATATATATATATAATATAGTGTTGGAAGAAACAAAAAAACATGCAGTTTCATTTTCATAGTTTATGCCTCGCAACCAAGTGCAGTAAGCAGATCCAGTATCTGCTTACTGCGTTCTGCCTGCTGCACCCTCCTCAAAATTTTAAAACAATGCTAAAAAAAATTGAAAAACAATGAAAAAACAATGAAAAGTGATGAAAAATATAGAAAAAACAATGAACAGCAATGAAAAATAATGAAACACAGAGAAAAAAACAAAGAAAAGCAATGAACAAACGATGACAAATAGAGAAAAATGATGAAACATAGAGACAAAAGAATGAACAAATAATGAAAAGGTTTGGCTCGAGGACTTCGACCCGTACAGGGCTGATCCCGCCAACGCGCGCGCGCGCACGTTGGCAGAAAGGCTGGCCCGAGGACTTGGACCCATCCACCCGGGGTACTACAACGGGGCACTACAACGGGGAAACACAACGGGGAAACAAAAAGGGAACAAATGAGAAACATGAAACATGGAAAAATTTTAGAAAAATATATCTATAAATTTCAGATTTTTTTATTGTTTTTTTTTCATTTTTTCATCCATTGCTTTAAAGCACTTAAATAAGTTTAAAATTTATAGATATGATTTTTCTATGTTTTTTTCATTTTTCGTTTTTCCATTTTGTTTCCCATTGTATTCCCCGTTGTAGTGCCCCGTTGTAGTACCCTGGGTGGATGGGTCGAAGTCCTCGAGCCGGACCTGCCGGACCTGAACCTTATATTCTATATTGTTTCCTCTATGTTTCATCATTTTTTCCATATGTTTCATCTTTTTCCCCTCTATTTTTCATTATTTATTATCTATGTTTCATATTTTTTCTCTATGTTTCATCATTTTTTCTCTATTTTTCATCATTCTTCTTTATTTTTCATCATTTTTCTCTATTTGTCATCGTTTGTTCATTGCTTTTCTTTGTTTTTTCTCTATGTTTCATTATTTTTCATTGCTGTTCATTGTTTTTCCTATATTTTTCATCACTTTTCATTGTTTTTTCATTGTTTTTCAATTTTTTTTAGCATTGTTTTAAAATTTTGAGGAGGGTGCAGCAGGCAGAACGCAGTAAGCAGATACTGGATCTGCTTACTGCACTTGGTTGCGAGGCATAAACTATGAAAATGAAACTGCATGTTTTTTTGTTTCTTCCAACACTATATTATATATATATATTTATGGCTTACATCCTCTTACATGTCATTTTCTAGGCAAGAGGTCCCTTTCAACTTGGTGCCCAGCTTCCGAAAGAACTGGCATCGATTTTTTCTGTCCCTGCCTGGCTGAGCTGATGTATTCCAAACATCTGTCAGCATAACAGGCCCCAGAAAACATCGAAGAAGTTGGAAATGACACCTCGCTTCACAAAAGAGAGTCATCTGGCTCCAACGCAGAGAAGGCTATTTCCGCCCATCGCTGGGCACTAACTAGGTTCGGCGCTACTTCCGACATGTTTGCAATTAATTTTTTTGAGTTTGAGCTTGGAAGAAGCGAGCACAAACACTTCAGGACAACGGAGCTGTAGTAAGCAGATTCTGAAATTGTCTTTGGTGTATATGTTCATATATCTGCTTACTACAGGTGCTTGTACTTAGGCCTTACTTAGGTCATTTCTTATTTGCCTGATTTTGGCCTCTGGCAGATGCAGTAAGCAGATTAGTCTCTGCTTACAGGGCGTCCCCGACTATATATATATATGTATATGATTGTATATGTCTATCAAATACAGCCATGCATGTGCTAATCATATGCTGCTCTGAAAACTCGCATCCAATCCGCATTGCGCATCAATTTCTGATCAGTTTCTTGCCGAACCTGAGGACCGGCTCCAAAGATTGCTGGGCCTGCCTCTTGACCTGGCTGTGAAAACTCATGAGCGGAAGACTAAATGACTAAGTCTTGATATTTCTGTACTAGCCTCATCTAGCCTCTGTAGTCACATAATATCACACCCCAGTCTGGGTTTGAATTTGTCAAGGCTGACAAGACTCCACAAAAATCATGCAGGGCATCGGATCTGCTCTGCTGGCTATGCTTGTCATTGCATTGTCAGTGGAGGAGCACCTTCCCCAGGACGTCTGTGATTATCACGGAAAGGATGATGCCAAAGAAGAGGAGCACGTAGATGTAGCAGGCAAGCTGGTTCATGACCTCAAGATTCCAATGGCTTTGCGAGTCCACCAAAATCTCCCACCTTTCTCCCAAACAACTCTGCAGTACGCTACAGCTGCAGTCACAAACAGCACAAACACGGCTCTGAGATTAGCACAGGCTGAATAACTTCCATTTTCCACAAAATGCCGAAGATCACGAGGAAAAACAACAGTACCATCTGGAGAAGCAAATACAAAAGCAAGGCAACCTCATGCGTAATCTTGCAATATGCTACAGGCAGTCAACACCAGCAGGACTGTGAATCCAGCTTTCCCTTGAAGTCAAGCCTTGAAGTATCCTTCTATTGGCACATATTGGCTCATATTGGCACTATATGGTGGATCTATATGGCGCTATCATTCTGCATTTTGCGGCAAACTCCTTGGAGGAAGCAACCAGGCAAAGCAACATAAGCAACAGCATAACACATGCAAGCCGCACAAAAAGTGACCATCTTGTTCCTGGTTCCAAATTGTACCAAAACCTCCTTGTCAGGTCGACATCATAACAATCATAACAAGAAACAAGATATGGCATGATATGGCGGTCAATTGTCCAAATGTAAGTTCGATTTGCGTTCATACGTTGGAATCAGGAAGCGTTGCCACACACCAAGTAGCACCGCGTGACCAACCTATCTGGAGTGTTCCGAGGTGCACACGTAGAGGATCCGACCATATAGGCCTCTGACAAGAGACGCGCAAAGCAATTCTTGCAATATGCCTTTGCACCAGGCTGCGCACACAAAATCACAGAAATAGTAAGATCGGTTCGTAGAATTTGTAGGGTTCTTGAAATTTGGGTTGATGGGTCAATCCAGCTCCACCACGGGCTTTGTCTAGTTGATCGACAATCGCTGCCGAATCCTTTATCAGTCTTTATCAGTGAACTTGTGTTCCATTTGCGCGGATGTCTTCCAATACTCTGGTCAAACTTGAGGAGCAAACTGTTCCACATCAGCATGGGTGGGTTTCATCGAAATCATCTTCAATCCATCCCAATACGTGGCGCTGCCTTATATTGTACTGTACGGGTACCCACACACATACTCGCAAACGCACAAAGCATCAAAAACATTACAAAAACAATATTGCTTGTGACCCACCACACATGAATGCGCACGAGCTGTCGTTGGTCACACATTCCTCTCTACATATCCTGTGTTTGCTCATGTTGCAGATCAAACATGACGAAGCACCATGGTGCCAACATGTGCAAACTATATTCCATCATATTCCATCTATACCTTCGAGAAATTACACGCGCAACACCTTGTAGGGATAGATATCACGGAACAGAACATGGCACTCTACAGCCGTGCACCCTTTCTGGTTGTTTCAACGCACAAAAAATGGGTCGGCTGGGATCATCATCTAAAGTACTATATAGTATGATTCAGTATGATGGAAAAATAATGAAAAATGTAATAAGATGATTTGAACAGATTTGAACCATTAATTACCTGGCCTACAATGTGTTGTGGAATGTCTTTGCATGCAATTGCTTTGAATTCAATTTCAACACCCTATTTCCTTGTATTGCACTCCAGTACCTGACAGCAAAGCGCATCACATGAAATTCCAGTGAACTATACTATGCCAAATCTGGCAAATTAAGCTCTACTGGTACCAAATGAAGTTGCATTGCAACACATGCCATCACATTGCGCTGCACTGACGCGCATTGAATTCTATACTTGAATACACATGCAGTCCAAATGCACACTCTCATACTGTATTGCCGGGATTGCACACAATGTACTTCACGTCGTCAACAACGTGTTGACTTACAGCCTCATACATACTCAATTCCCTTGAGTCACTGAAAGCTGTTCAGAGCCATCTGATCAGATTGCTTGCATTGCAAAAAAAACTGTATTCCAACATTACATGACATGATGTTTCGCTCCGCTACTTTGCACCCGCATGGCTTGTCGCAGTAAACAAAATTTTGGTTTGGACAGACATTGCCGAATTCCAAGAAGTTCCTCTGATCGCTTGTAAAATACATGAAAATAACAGCCTTGACAAAACATGGACAAACAATGCGCATTTGCGGGACCACACATGTTTTGGCAATATAGCTGAAATCTGAAGGGGGTCGAATCATGTTTCGTCCAGCCTCTTCTTCCTTTATCTCCCGCCAGGACAAGTATTTGTCTCAGTCGCGGGAGGTTCCACCAAGCAAATCACATATGCTGAGGGTATGCCAAGCTATGCCAATCGTGTCAATATGCTTAAGGTATCTTACGGTGTCGCCCCGGCTGCCTAGTTTCGTTTTGTCTACTCGAGGGAGGAATTCCTGCACAAACTTGTAAAGTAGCTCATAGAGTCATAGATGGTGGATGCCTTCAGGCACTGTCCAGGAACAATACAGTACCACCATGTACCACCCATCATTTCGTCTCGGGGTGCCTCATTAGTCCTCATTTCAATCTCAATCAGGTTCATGTTTTGTTTCATCGACGCCAACATTCTTTGCTGAGGTTCAGGCAAGGTGGATATATTTTTGCCTCGAGTTTTCAGGCATAGGGGTCAGGAATCGAAATTTGTCAAAAAAAAAAGTACTTCCATGCGTTGGCATTTGCATTTAAGATCATTCTTTAAAGCATCCTGTTTACGGTGCTTTTGGATGTTGTCTATTCAACACAACCTCGAGACTCCCTTTAACTTCAGCTTGCCTGAGTCTACCCGATCAAACATTGCATTCAGTTTTTCTTCTATCCAAGATATGGTTTGCTCCGTGCCGTGTAAATTAATCATATCAAATCTAGGTATGCCATGATATGCCATGCTCTTTCGGAACTCAATCTGAAAACCCAATGCACAAGGTCCTTCTGTTAGGTCGCTATTCCTTCAATGTGTGCTTTCACGGCTACAAACATGCTAGCAACACTTTCCCAGCCGCAACGGCACATAGGCCTGGCAGCACAAGGATTCCGTTCCCTGCAGGTTTCAGTAGCCCTGTTATGCACCAGTTGAGTGTTGATCGAATCTAGCACGTGAGCTTTTCCCGAATATATCATGATACCTCCACCTTTCCCGAAGCTCCTTTTGAATTTCTTGAGTCTTTCCAAATGATTGCCTTGCCTAGCAATCCAGCAAGAATCCAAGAGATCAACCTCAGTTCCAGCCATTTGCTGCTCGATTGGCTGATACAAAGCAGACAGATATGTCAAAGAATGTCAAAGATGTTTTAAGCAGTGCAGCCAATGCAGCCAGTGCCCAGAACGGAACATTTTGGCTCTTTTGTCACCCTGAGGTCACCCTGAGGTCACCACAGAGCTTTCAGCAATGCTTTTACCTCTGGCCTAAGGTTCAGAGCAGAGCGATGTCAGCAGCACATTGCAGAGATAGCTCTTGCAGCTCTTGCGTCGCATCTGGTCGCATCGCATGATTATCATCATTCCGAATTAAGCAAGAAAAGCGTACAAAATATGCAAAGGCTGCAAGTGCAAATATCAATCAAAGACATAAACCAAAAAAAGTCATGTCTGGAGACTTGCCTGAAAGCTTGGGCTGCAACCGTGCGTCAAGAAAAGAATGCACACGCTGAACAATCCCACCCTTGGTTTGGAAATTATTGGAAGTTCACTGGAAACCAGACTGAGACTAGGACATTTGAACCCGCAGATGGAGACCAGCAGTGCAATTGCCAGCATGGTAGTCATGACAAAACAATGTTAACAGCAGAGCATTAATTAGATAAGATTGCACAGCATTGCACAGGTTACACAAAGCTGACACAAAGCTGACACAAGGTGGCGACACAAGGTGGCCTCAAGAGTCTAGATATGTCTGATATGTCTGATTGCTTTCCAGTCACATGTCCAGCGTTCGTCTGGTTCTTGACGGGAGCACTTCCATTGGTGATGGTCTGGACATAGATGGGCCTTGGCCTGTTCTCGGGCTCGGGGAGCACTTCCGCTTGATGCTTCGATTTGAGTACAAGCCTTAGTTCACCGAACACCACAAGACTTGACAAAAGACTTGACAGGGCTTTTCATGATCTGTCCAACATGTTACCTAGAGCGCCTGGTGAGCTTACCCTGCTTAAGAAGCTTTGTCTATCCTTCGGTCTGATAAGAGATTGATCTGTGAGAAGAAACCAAATAAGAAGGTAAGACATGGTAAGACATGGTAAGACGACACGACATGACACGGGCGACGCCTTGGCTTTCATGGAGAATTGGGATAGATCGGGCACATCTCCCGAGGAACAAACATTGCTGTATCGTCTTGTATCGCGCTGTATCTGGGCTTGCAAAACATGCGCACCAACACTGCACCGACACTGAATCAAAACTGGACCATACGCTATTTGACCATGTGCATCATCGAGGTTTGAGTCTCTCTGGCCACTGACAAAGGTCTCGAGCTACTTAGTTTCAATGATAAAAGACATATGTATATATATACTATATATATATACATAGAAGTCTAAAGAAATCACGTACAAATATACAGCATCGTTTGTCGGTCAATATATATATATAGATCAAGACTATGCAAAAGCTGCGAACACCACTTTTATGAAACCTGCGTAGTAAATCATAATCAAACCATTTTTTGGACTCCAAGTTGGCAATCTAACATTGCGGCCCTGGGCCACTTGGTGACAGACTACAGTAACGTTGGTCCTAGGTGCACCTCCGCCCGTGCCATTGCATTGGGGAATCGAACCATCAGCAAGCGTTTGGATGTGTTTGGAAACAGACTCCGCAGAGCCCAACCAGCCCAACCAGCCCAACCAGCCCAACCAAACCAACCAGGGTCTCAAAGATCTCAAAACTAAGAGATGCCAAGAGATGCCAAGAGTGGAAGTCGAACCGATCGAACCGATCGGACCGAGTCTAACCGAGTCTAATCTGGAACCTTTGGAAAACCTCTGCCGTGTGCGTCGAAGCTTGACCAGCTTGACCTCAAACCTTGCTACTCTCAGGATCTTTCAGAATCTTTCAAGATCTTTCAGGAACATAACTTTGCAACCGCCTGAATCTTGGGGAATGTGTCCTACCTGCACAGGTGCACAGTATCTATGTCCTCAAAACCCGAAAGCTCCGTACATGGCTGTTGAGAGAAAACAACGATGATATATTTTTGCCAAGATCATAGGACACATCGCATTATTGTGCCAGTTCCGGGTTTGCAATCACCAGTCATGGGATCGTAAATGAATGACCTTGCATCATATCTTCCCAGCCCGCATCAGCTTGATAGTCAAAACACTTCAAATAAATTCAAATGCTGCTTTGACTAGAGACTTTGCATGCAACTCATGTCTATCTATCGTTTTGCCTGGCACCATGTCAACGTGTGTGTGTGTCTGTGTGCCACATGCCCAAAGTTCAATGATAGATTTTGCATGATTTTGCACAGTGGATCACCGTGGTCACAAAATGTCGCAAATTCAAACAATATAACTTACTGACTTAGTCACCCCCTTCAAAGTGCCAAAGATCCTCAATGCAACAAAGTAACCTGTCGAGCAAAGTGGAGTTGACAGATGAGTCGGGCCACCTCAAATACTGTATGTACTTGCAATTGTGACAAACCAGGGTGTCGCACACTGTGAGCACGGCAAGCAATTGCCGAATTTGGCTCTTTGCACCAAGCCACTTGCTTGACTCGCCCAGAGCATGGTGTGCCTGCATCGAACAAGATTCCTCAGCACTCGCGCTGTGAAAAAACACAGGACACGTAGGAATGGCTTCCTGATAAGCAAGCAAATAGTTGAACCCACAAACATCTCTCAGCATTGCCACAGCAGCATCCGGCACAAACCCACTTGTGCACCTCTAGTCAACCACTTGGTGCTGTAAAGTATCATCATGAACATTCAAGGGTTCGACACTTTGCACCGCGCAAAGACATCCTGTGATGGGACAAAACAGAGCAATGCTCAATTGGCAGGCAGGGAGGACTTTTGCACCTAAGACTTTTTGGTATGTGTGTGTGCCTTATTTTCGCTACTCACTGGGAAGTCGTGCTAGTCGAGGCTGGCGCACCAACCTCCCCTGAAAACCTAGAGAACCTCCGACCTTGGCCGTTCCATATCCCCTTGAGTTCTCTGTGCCCTCAAAATATCCATTTGAAAAAGGATTTGAAACAATATGTTCCAAAACCATTGAAAAGGAGAGGGCAGGTACGAAATTAATGAAGCCACAAGGTGGTCGAGCTAGACATAGGGGCGTGCATGTTGAAGAGCAGGTTGATATGTGTTGAAATGCTGCAGAATGGGGTAGTGGCTCTCTGTTTATGGGGCGGAGCTAGTCTAGCAACATCTAGCAACCATATCTCTTGCTCATGTAAGTAATGTATTTTGGTGCCATGTCATGTATCAACAGCTGTGGCATGGTTCATGTATTTAGTGGATTTTAATGTTCTATTAATTAACTCACCCCCAAGCCCCAAGCCTGCTGTCAGAAACAAGAGCTGCAGCTGCATTCTAGCATGGCTCTGCCTCTCGAAAAGCTGGTTGCATCATGTTGCATCTGGTTTGCAGTAAACACCGTGGTTGAACACGTGCCCTGAAGCACTCAAGAGTAGGTTCGAAGGCTCAAAAATCCCATATACACACAAATACACACCAACACGAATAAACACAAGCATGTTCATTCTCGGAAAGAACAAAAACTTGGGACATCTGTGTAATAATCTCCACTTCGCCACGAATTTCAACGAAATGCATCGAAATGCCATGACCCACATTTGTCTTTGTTTCATGATTCAGATCGCTTTCTGGCTTGAAAATGAGAAAATGGATGAAAATGGAATGTTTTCTTATTTGCCCATGGGTCTGCAAGTCAAAGATTCCCTGGTCCAAGCATATGGTGTCGGACAGGTCAGTCTGCCACTTGTTCTGCCGCCTTCACGAAGTTCGGTCGAGTGGCCAAGTCACCATTTGAGCCAACAGCTATAACAGGTCGCTTTGGTCGCTTTTATGTTTTGGTTTGTGCGACATGACTGGAGCTTCAACCCAAACGAACTGCGTCAAACCTGCCTCCCGACGTCCAACTCTAGTCTCAAGCAGGGACTTGTCCAAGAATCATTACGAGATATAGTGACAGTATGTGACAGTATAGTGATGGTGTCGCTGGCCAAGTTTCACTTTCCATCATGCCAAGTTCTGTGATGAGAATAGAACGCTGACTTTTGCGCCGCCCACGCTGTGAGCGCCACTGAGTTCCCATCCACTTTCACAACAGGATTCCACACGATCGCTTTTACTGGGCATCAACCAACTTTCTGAGCTGAGTTGTATTTTGAACCTGTGTATCGCGTGAGTGTGGGGTTTTGTGCCAGCGTGACGAGTTCAAATCAACCTTATGTGCATCCTGTTGCGTGCGCTCACGATTCTAAACGAATATGTACAGTAAACACATTTGACATGTAAACACCAGGAATTGATGAAGCGTCTCCCCAGCACTGAGTCCTCCTTCATCAAATTCGAAGTGACTTTCCTAGGAGACCTACGGAGACCTGGGTTGACTCTGTGGCTTGTGACCGAAAATGGGTGGTTTCGATGTAACAGAAGGTGAAATTGACCAGTATCCATGGGTCAACTTAGTCAAAAAAATGATGTGAAGACAACGCCAGTACCTGGAAGACTTGCTTGTGGGTTGTCTCGAATTCCTGCAATTGAATGAAATTCTGCACAACAAAATGCATCTGGTCTTTCGTGTCGCTGTCATTCCATTGAAAACGTGAATTTAAGACTGCAAGGTGACAAAGCCGAAAAAAACACCACATCTCACACTAGTTCTTAGTCCGTTGATGTTCATTGAAGGTTCTTTTCTCCACACCAGATGTCGCTATGCAATACGGCTGCAACATTCGTCTTATTCCAAGATTGTTTTGGGCTTTGAAACTAGGTCTCATACCCTGGGCCTGGGACTTGCAAGAGCTTTTTTGCAAAGCATTGCGTTGTCTTCGCTTACCCAACTGGGTGGAAGAGAGCTCTCCAGTCATCCTTATAGTCCTCTGTTGATATTTGTCCCCCCCCGCAATATCCCCTGTAATACAAAAAAAAATAAGTGCCTCCCTCCCGGCCCCGGGCTGCCCCTGTGAGCCAGCTCTGCGCGGATATCCACAAGAGTGACCGATGCAATACCACCAGCCCATCACCCGGTCGGGGCAGCCCAGGGCCGGCCAAACGGCTGGCAGCTTAAGCCGCAAGCCGCTCGGCCCGACGCCGACCGGCACCCACCTTCACCCAAGCCCGGCGCCGCCCGTCCAACCTGCCCTGGCCCTGCGCTGATGACCTCGAGCAAAGAGTATCCCGCCCACCCGCAGGCTGCTGCTCCTCACGCGCCCATGCGTCATTGGCCAATGCGCCCTCTTGACCCCAGACCAAACACCAAGGAGAGCTCTTTGCAGAGCGTCTCCCCGATGTTCGGTTCGGCGGTGCAAGAGCGCGCAATGGTTTCTGTGACGCATGGGCGCATGAGGAGCAGCAGCCTGCGGGTGGGCGGAATATTTTCTGCTTAAGGTCAGCAGCGCAGGGCCGGGCAGGTTGAACGGGCGTCCCCGGACTTGCATGACGTTGATTTTATATTATGGACCAGGCAAATTTGGCCAGCTTCCTGCACCGTCTTGTCGCAAGCAGCTTTGCAGAGCCAACTCTCTTTATCTTTCATTACTTTCCAGTTTTCTGACGTGGACGCTGAAAAATGAGAAAATGCACGCACGTACTATGTTAATTGTTTTTCTTACTTTTGCCAGTTTTGCAAGCGTCCATGTTAGTTTGACACATGTCACAGGTCCACTAACATGGACACTCAAACAAGTTTTTTTTGAACAGTATTCAGCTAACATGGACATTCATAGTAAGATTTTTGGGCTTCTTACCGCGTCCATGTTAGTGGAGCTTCATCGATTTTGAACTTTTGGCGGATCCCCATGTCAAAAACCGTCTCCCTGCTGTCGCCCGTTGTGCTTGTCAGGGACGTCCATGATAGTAGACTTGTCCATGGGTCAGTCATGCAACTTCCCCATGCACATTTCCAGAGCAAGAGGCGGCCAGTTTTGCCTAATTTCCCTTTATAGAAATGATTGAAACAGCTTCAAAAATCACAACTTCGACCCGGCCCCAATCTCAGACCTCCAAAGCTTTCATTTTGGTGAGCTGTGACGGTGTCAACAACTATGATCCCTGGGCAGCCCTCCAAACTGTAGTGGGCCGACTAACATGGACATTGAGGAGCCCCAATTTGTGAGAATAGTCTTGCTTGCAACTAAAAAATCTCCTGTTAAAGGTCTCCTTTTCATTTGTCCTTATTTGTCCCCTTGTGATCCCCCCCCTGCACGCTGGGACGTGCAAAAGAATCTCCTTCTGGTGCATCTCCATGTCAAACCGTCTCCCTGCTGTCGCCCGTTGTGCTTGTCAGGGACGTCCATGATAGTAGACTTGTCCATGGGTCAGTCATGCAACTTCCCCATGCACATTTCCAAAGCAAGAGGCGGCCAGTTTTGCCTAATTTCCCTTTATAGAAATGATTGAAACAGCTTCAAAAATCACAACTTCGACCCGGCCCCAATCTCAGACCTCCAAAGCTTTCATTTTGGTGAGCTGTGACGGTGTCAACAACTATGATCCCTGGGCAGCCCTCCAAACTGTAGTGGGCCGACTAACATGGACATTGAGGAGCCCCAATTTGTGAGAATAGTCTTGCTTGCATCTAAAAAATCTCCTGTTAAAGGTCTCCTTTTCATTTGTCCTTATTTGTCCCCTTGTGGTCCCCCCCTGGGTGCTGGGACGTGCAAAAGAACCTCCTCCTGGTGCATCTCCATGTCAAACCGTCTCCCTGCTGTCGCCCGTTGTGCTTGTCAGGGACGTCCATGATAGTAGACTTGTCCATGGGTCAGTCATGCAACTTCCCCATGCACATTTCCAGAGCAAGAGGCGGCCAGTTTTGCCTAATTTCCCTTTATAGAAATGATTGAAACAGCTTCAAAAATCACAACTTCGACCCGGCCCCAATCTCAGACCTCCAAAGCTTTCATTTTGGTGAGCTGTGACGGTGTCAACAACTATGATCCCTGGGCAGCCCTCCAAACTGCAGTGGGCCGACTAACATGGACATTGAGGAGCCCCAATTTGTGAGAATAGCCTTGCTTGCATTTAAGGAATCTCCTGTTAACGGCTCTCCTTTTGGTTTGTCCTTATTTGTCCCCTCGTTCGGGAATTTTGTGTGAGGGTTCTGTCCAACCTGTCAAACAGTTTCCCTGTGGTTGCTCGCTGTGTGCTTGCCAGGGACGTCCATGTTAGTGGCCTTTGCATCAGTCTGCTGGCCGTGATTGAAGCAAATTCCCCAAACAAGAGGCTGCCAGTTGATGCAACTTCTTTATTCAAACAGCAATAAGTCCCAACTTCAACCCGGGCCCAATCCAATACCTCCATGGGCAGCCCTCCAAACTGCATTGGGCCGACTAACATGGACATTGAGGAGCCCCAATTTGTGAGAATAGTCTTGCTTGCATTTAAGGAATTTCCTGTTAAAGGCTCTCCTTTTGGTTTGTCCTTAGTTGTCCCCTTGTGGTCCCCCCCCCTGCGCGCTGTGAATTTCCTTTTGGTGGGATCCCCATGTCAAACCGTCTCCCTGCTGTCGTCCGTTGTACTTGTCAGGGAAGACTTGTCCATGGGTTTGGTCATGCAACTTCCCCATGCACATTTCCAAAGCAAGAGGCTGCCAGTTTTGACTAATTTCCTTGTATAGAAATGGTTGAAACAGCTTCAAAAGGTCACAGCTTCGACCCGGACCCAATCTCGGATCTCCAAAGCGTTCATTTCGGTGAGCTGTGACGGTGTCAACAACTATGATCCCTGGGCAGCCCTCCAAACTGCAGTGGGCCGACTAACATGGACGTTGAGGGGATGTTAGTGGCCTTTGCATCAGTCTGTCGGCCTGACTGCTGCACATTTCCTGAACAAGAGGCAGCAAAAAGTCCCAACTTCAACCCGGGCCCAATCCAAGACCTCCATGGGCAGCCCTCCAAACTGCAGTGGGCCGACTAACATGGACACTGAGGAGCCCCAATTTGTGAGAATAGCCTTGCTTGCATTTAAGGAATCTCCTGTTAACGGCTCTCCTTTTGGTTTGTCCTTATTTGTCCCCTTGTTCGGGAATTTTGTGTGAGGGTTCTGTCCAACCTGTCAAACAGTTTCCCTGTGGTTGCTCGCTGTGTGCTTGCCAGGGACGTCCATGTTAGTGGCCTTTGCATCAGTCTGTCGGCCGTGATTGAAGCAAATTCCCCAAACAAGAGGCTGCCAGTTGATGCAACTTCTTTATTCAAACAGCAATAAGTCCCAACTTCAACCCGGGCCCAATCCAATACCTCCATGGGCAGCCCTCCAAACTGCATTGGGCCGACTAACATGGACATTGAGGAGCCCCAATTTGTGAGAATAGTCTTGCTTGCATTTAAGGAATTTCCTGTTAAAGGCTCTCCTTTTGGTTTGTCCTTAGTTGTCCCCTTGTGGTCCCCCCCCTGCGCGCTGTGAATTTCCTTTTGGCGGGGTCCCCATGTCAAACCGTCTCCCTGCTGTCGTCCGTTGTACTTGTCAGGGAAGACTTGTCCATGGGTTTGGTCATGCAACTTCCCCATGCACATTTCCAAAGCAAGAGGCTGCCAGTCTTGACTAATTTCCTTGTATAGAAATGGTTGAAACAGCTTCAAAAGGTCACAGCTTCGACCCGGACCCAATCTCGGATCTCCAAAGCGTTCATTTCGGTGAGCTGTGACGGTGTCAACAACAATGATCCCTGGGCAGCCCTCCAAACTGCAGTGGGCCGACGAACATGGACGTTGAGGGGAGCAATGTGTGAGAATAGCCTGGATCACATTCGGGAATTTTGTGTGAGGGTTCTGTCCAACCTGTCAAACAGTTTCCCTGTGGTTGCTCGCTGTGCTTGCCAGGTGAGTGGCCTTTGCATCCGTCTGTCGGCCATGATTGCTGCAAATTCCCCAAACAAGAGGCTGCCAGTTGGTGCAATTGCTCCAGTCAAACAGCAAAAAGTCCCAACTTCAACCCGGGCCCAATCCAAGACCTCCATGGGCAAACATGGACATTGAGGAGCCCCAAGTTGTGAGAATAGTCTTGCTTGCATCTAAAAAATCTCCTGTTAAAGGTCTTCTTTTCATTTGTCCTTATTTGTCCCCTTGTGGTCCCCCCCTGGGTGCTGCGACGTGCAAAAGAACCTCCTCCTGGTGCATCTCCATGTCAAACCGTCTCCCTGCTGTCGCCCGTTGTGCTTGTCAGGGACGTCCATGATAGTAGACTTGTCCATGGGTCAGTCATGCAACTTCCCCATGCACATTTCCAAGGCAAGAGGCAGCCAGTTTTGCCTAATTTCCCTTATAGAAATGGTTAAAACAGCTTCAAAAATCACAACTTCGACCCGGCCCCAATCTCAGACCTCCAAAGCTTTCATTTTGGTGAGCTGTGACGGTGTCAACAACTATGATCCCTGGTGGGCCGACTGACATGGACATTGAGGAGCCCCAATTTGTGAGAATAGTCTTGCTTGCATCTAAAAAATCTCCTGTTAAAGGTCTCCTTTTCATTTGTCCTTATTTGTCCCCTTGTGGTCCCCCCCTGGGTGCTGGGACGTGCAAAAGAACCTCCTCCTGGTGCATCTCCATGTCAAACCGTCTCCCTGCTGTCGCCCGTTGTGCTTGTCAGGGACGTCCATGATAGTAGACTTGTCCATGGGTCAGTCACGCAACTTCCCCATGCACATTTCCAGAGCAAGAGGCGGCCAGTTTTGCCTAATTTCCCTTTATAGAAATGGTGAAAACAGCTTCAAAAAGTCACAACCTCAGCTCGGACCCAACCTCAGACCTCCAAAGCTTTTATTTTGGTGAGCTGCGGTGGTTTTAGCAAAAGAAAGGTGCACGACAGGTTTCTGGAACCGGCGTTTTCTGATGGCAATCATATCTCGCAATGTTTTGCTAACATGGACGCTCCCAGGATTTGGGGGTACAGGCTATCTCTCTCTTGGGGCATTCCCCGGGAACTTACCAAAGTATGAAAATTTGCCGTGTCCATGTTAGTGCACAAAATTTAGCTACTTTTTGGAGGACCACGTCCTTGTTAGCTAAATTTTGATGGTTTTTACCAGATGCACGTCCATGTTAGTGGTACGTTTTTTCGGCCTCCACGTCCATGTTATTTATATCTGCTTTCCTGTGGTTTTGATTTCTTTAATACATTGTATATTGTATACTGTATCTCTTCCTCCCACATCGCTGTGTCAGCAGGGAACGCAAAGCTCACTTCTGAGGGTCCTTGCGCTCGTGGGTTGAACCGTTCCACCTTTCCGGTATGCATTTTCGGATGCTTATATGACAATTATGATAGCAAATATGACAACCATGTAAAAAGTGGTCATATGCTGGGTGGGTCAAAGAAGGGTCGAAAAAAACATAAAAAAAAACTAAGTAGGACCACACATGCTATTTCTCCGATGAAAAACAACAGAAAATTGTTGATTTCAGGTACAGTATCACTTCCGTCAGCGCCCATCCTCGGGGTCCCAGGCAAGCGCATTGAATGAGCAGCCATCCGAACCACCTGCAGCACCAGTAGCCATGGAATTTTAAAAAACCAGAGAAACAGAGCAAGAACACGAATATACAAAATGAATCAAAATAATGACTTCATGTGTTTGTCTCCTAGCTGTGATGTGAAATGAAGCGAGAATATGACCAACTGGCTGGCGTAACTTTTTCCTAGGAAGAATTGCGTTGGACTGATGCAATAGGGTCTGTACAACATTGTACAACCGCTGCATCTTTGACTGAACAAACAGTGAACTGAACAGTTTGTAGTCGCAACATGTCGCAACGCTCTTCGATCTGCAGACCATTCGGGAGGCTGGTGACACTCTCATCTTGTGCCTTCTCCACTGCGTAGCGAAAGCTCTGTCGCTCAAAGGCACAGGAAAAACTGGCCAATGCAAGATCTGCAATGCCGGACACGGGACAGAGCCTAAACTTGGCAATGAAGAAGTATGGAAAATGAATGAAAATGACAAACAAGTATAGATAAGTCTTACACTTGCTGTTTTGAGGAGAGGATCTTTTTGTCAAAAACAAACATGAGCTGAGTTATCTGAAGACCGAGTCTACAACTGCATGCAATGAATTGCACAAAGCCTCCCAGTCCCAGTCTGAACAAGCACCAAACTCAGCCCTTCATTCATGGAGTATCATGGAGTCATATATGCAAAATTATGCAAACATATCATATATGAGGACCTACATATCATACATCCTGAATATTCCTGAATTTGTATATACGTATGTAAAATACGTGTACAAAATCCGTGTATATGTATATGCAAATATAAGCATGCACAGCTTGTAGTACAGATCCTGTAGAATACACCATATTGAGACATTTTGATACATTTTGTCTATGTGTCTGTGGACTGCACGTACTGACACATACAAGTACTGTAACATGTCATACATTCATCCATTCTCCCCCGAATCTTCTGTACTGCACCCTTTGAAATTCTGACCGACAGGTAGCTTCAACTGAACTGAGGAATCTTGTTGCTGAGAGCTGCTCTCCAGCGCGGTCAAAAAGTGTTGAAGCTGTCGACAATATCGACAAGTGAATCGACAAGTGAATCGACAAGTCTGCCTCTGATTGCGCCAGAAACTCATTAGCCTTCTGCCACTCACGCGATGGGTGTGCATTTAGGAGAGTACTCAAAGTGGCTGTGTTGATACAAATACGAAAGAACTGCAGTGCCAGCAGCACTTGTTGCGCTTGTTGCCACTGCACAGCTTTCGCGCACGCACTGATGCTAGCATTGTAGGCAATCACATCAGCTTGCAGTTTCTTGTTCCGGAAGTTCGTCAGAACTGAGAGAGCTTGTCTCCACTCTCCAACAGCATCACAGGCTTTAATTGCTGCACTGCAAGCAATGACGTCTTCCTCTATCCTCCTGAAATGCAACTCTTCAAGGATTGCTTGAGCGATGGGCCAATTTCCGGACGTGCATGCCCCAACTATGGAAGTATAAGGCACCACTTCTACCTGATGATTGCACGCCTTTGAATTTTGGAGAAGGTTCTGTGCGCGTGCCCATGTGGCTCTTCCACAGGCACTCATTACAGAATTGAAGAGTCCGCTCAATGACCGCTGTCCAGTCTGCTCACTCTGCTCACTCCACTCATGCCGTGTTTTTTGTAATAGGACAAGCGTAAGCTGCCACTCTGAAGTTTCGGTCATAGCATTGAGCAAAAGCAGATCCGCTTGCAGATGGACTTGCTGAAGCTGGTCAAGCAATTTCCAACACGCTTGCCACGTTTCTCCTGGCCTTCTAACAGAGGCACGTATGACCGTATTAAATGAGATAATATCAGCCTGTATGCCAAGGCTTCCAAGACTTCCCACACTTTGGGTTGCGAGTTGCCACTGCTGAGCCTTTTCACATGCGCTCGCTGCCGTGTTGAAAGAAACAGCTTCTCTTTGCACTTTGGCTCTAGATATATCGTTCAGCAGGATTTGCGAGACACGCCAAAGCGCAGATTTGTTGAAGGAACTCATGGCTGCGTTGTAAACGATGATGTCAGGTTGAGCGCAGCAATCTAGCTGCAGTAATGACAATGCTGCTTGCCATTGTGTTGTCTTTTCACTGTTCATTAATATTGTGTAAGTGACCTCATCTGGCTGCACAGAATCTGACTGGCAATTTTGCAGCAAGGACCTAGCACCCTGCCACTTGGAAGCTGAAGCAAACGATGCCATAACGCAATTGCACAGAACCATGCAATTCTTAGAATTCTGGATTGTATTTGATTTATTTGATTTATTTGCTTCAACTCTGCTCCACCAAAACCAGGCCAAAAGTGCGCTGGCCTGCTTCCATTTGCTTGCCTTTTGGAGGGCTCCAAGGGCAGAACCGACCACGACGATGTTGGGAACAGGTCGAACAGGGCGAAGCAAGGGAGTCGTGGGAGTGCTCGATTGTGTGCTACTTGCAGTGCTAAGAGTGCTATGTTGAGTTGCTCTCACGGCTCTCACCATGTTTTGCTGTCCTGAAAGGTCCCACAACAACTTCAAGCACCATTGCCACTGCAAAGATCTTCCACAAGCTGTTATTGCCATACTATAGACCACTTCCAATGCAACATCTGCTGGCACTTCCTGCAAGCACTGCAAAGCCTGTTGCCACTCGCCTCGTCTGCCTATCTGTTGAAGCCTTGACAACCAAACGCCTGAAAGCTCTGCACCGGCAATAATATTGCTCTGCGTGAGCATGGTGTGGAGTAGAGCTTCCGAATTGGCGGAAAAAGCCGAAGAGAATCGAAGAGAAGTGTAGATCGGTTCGAGGGGACACGGGACTCTTTGGCCTACAAATGCACTTCCAGCCAAAGCCAAATCAAGTGTCACTCTGCATTCTCGCATCCTAAGTGCCACACGTACCTATTCTTGCCGTCTGTTGAGAAATTTTGGCAGCTACCCAGTAGCTGTTGTTGGCCTACAGTAGAATCTTTGTCTAAGTCTACATTCGAACCAGAACCAAATCGACAAACAGCGAAACACCCGGCACACTTTCCATAGAAGGATATAGAAGGATATAGAAGATTGTAGAAGCTATGTAGTACCACAGGGATGCGCACACCCTTCTCTCGCTTTTTGATTTGCATTGCTTGGCACTGCTTTGTGTTTGGTGCTCCGGCATCTTGCTTTGTAATCCAAAGCGCCGGGAAACGCGTGCATGGGAGACGCGCCAACGGGAGTGTGTTCTGGGCTTTCACCCAAAATCTTTCCCAAAAAGAGCCCCTTGGGGGCAGTATTTCGATGTGATGTGATGAAAATTGCAGAAAACCGACATTCATCTACATTCATCTACATTCTATCTTTCCTGAGCGTGACAAGAACAAAGGGACATAGCAGGATAGTATCGGATAGGATGGATAGGTAGCTCATGGTAGCTTTGAGACAATATGAGACAATCTTTGGTTCTCCAAGTCACAGGGCCTGCAATCCTCATCACTGATGCTTTGAGTGGGACTCAAGGTGGGACTCAAGGTCTCTTCCAGGAGTCTTCCAGGAGTCTTCCAGGAGTCTTCCAGGAGTCTTCCAGGAGTCTTCCAGTCTTCGTCTTCCTCAAATGCCAGCCATTCTCATTATTAGTTTCACTGGTGGCACGCTGCCCACGTATCTTGAACGTCCTCATTTGCCCGTCCAGGAGTAAAGGATGCTATCCAATTCACCACGGTTCTCAAAGGTACATTTTTCCTCGGCGGCAATTGGACGCTTTTCTTCCATTGTCCAACCCTCACTGCGACACGCAGTCTACGTCGTGCATAGGATCAATGCTGCCATATGTTGCCATATGTTGCCACTTGGCAGTGTTCAGGGGCCAAAGCACAGGGATGTTTAATACTTGATATGAATTGTGATCCTTTAGAGCTCTGACTGAAGAGGTGACTGCAAACATCTCACCTGACTTGCATAAAGTATATTCCGATGCAAATAACGACACTTTCAACATTCCTAAGTGAAACTTTGTGAATTGAATACCAACCTTGGAAATACATGGAAATACTGTATACTGCATATAACTTCTTGGTCTTAGACATACTGATCAAATACTGCTTGGGTTCGTATATTGGTAGTGAACTGGGGATATTGCAAGCTAGCCCAAGTCCACAGTTTCCAATTTACTTTGAACCTTTGTGTGTTTCACTGCTTCACCTTGGCTTGCCAAAGTGTCGTCTTTGCCACCTTTTTTAGTAGCAATTTGAAGCGATCAAAGCACAAGCCTCTTTTGCTTCTGCACTCCTTAAACCTTGGTGATTCAGATCCACAAACTGGCATTTGCTCTTCGAACAAACTCTTGAAAGAGATACAGTATATAAAGATATATAAAGTACGAGTATATAGTAGATTGTGTCAGATTCTGGGTCAAGATCATGCTAGAACGAAGTATTCCTGAGATTTGCTCAGTACTTTTCGTATCCGTTTGGCTTTGCAGCGTAGTCAATTACTGTCGAGGCCACTCCCCACATGATGGCTCAACAACATGAGATTCCTAGTACGTTAATACAAAGGAAGAAATGGCTACGCGCAAAGCAGAGTTCCTGAAATTTACAACTTGAAGATACTTGAAGTATGAAATTGATCAAAACACCACCTAAATGCAACGACCAAGTCTTAAGTAACTCAGATGTGAAGTTTTCAACCGACATGCCAAACACCACCTCAACGCAGGATTTGTAAAGAATCATAAATCCAAACATGAAAACCAGAAAATCATGCATTTCCTATGCAATTTACAAAAAGGCACGAGTTTTGAAAATCAAGTGCTCTCAAGCTATTTTCAACGATTCCCACTAATCTGGGCACGACTTTAGCAACTCTCTGTATATGCTCTTCCGCTGCCATGAGATGCTCATGCCATGTGCCCATCTTCCTTTCCATGTGACAGTGCTGCAGCTTCTGTAATCCCGAAGCCGGTATCATCCAAGATGTCGAGTTGACCTTTGCATGATTCCACAGGCAAAACTGACCACGGAAACATGAGTTCTTTCTATGAATCCTTTGGCGTTTCCAGACAGATGGTTAAATTTTGTTTGAATTGTTGCTGTAGAAGGGAGCAAAACAGACCAAGCAAACATATGTAAATGTAAATACCAATCGACTAAATAAGAGGCTCACTTTGCACACATCTTTCGTACAGCTGAATCAGTGCTTACTTATCTTACTTTGAAAAGGTTACGAGGCAAGTCCAGAAGACGCACGACTCTTAGAACCATCAGTGTCAAACCGACCTGACAACTTTGTTTCAAGGGTGCTGAGTCTTTGCCCGTGTGAAACACATCAGAGTGCGACAGAGCCATGAAATTGTGAAAAAGACATGCCACGGCAATGCCACGACAAATAATCCATGAATAGCAATGAATAGCCATGCATAGCCATGAATAGCAATGATAACTTGATCTGACAATACTCAAAAGTGTTGAGTGAGCGTTGTATAGCGTTGTGATATGATATCTTGTAATAATTTGCCAAGGCACGGCAGAGTGCCAGAAACTCATGGTATGTGATGTGAGGCCGCCCAGCCGCATCTGCAATAGTGTGGAAAACGTTTGAAGTACCTTCCCAATCAATCTTTGCACCGTCCTGCATCTGCATATCACACATCTCGACATATCTCAACATTCTCAACCAGTGATGTGTTGTGTTCTTATTTCCAGAGGGCCAGGAACTCAGTTCTGTGGAATATAGTCAAACGGCAAATAGCATACTGTGCATCTACAGAATTTGGCCAATGTTGCGTCAAAGAAACTGCAACAAAACATTCAAGTTTGATCAAGTTTTCATGTTTGCAGTATCAAATATTATATGATATTATTCATGGTATTTCATGGTTATGTATTATTAATATGTTTTTTTCTTGTATGAGTACGGTGCAGGGAACATCGAGGCAGTAGTGGCAGCGTATTGGACCATATTGAATGCGCTCTGCCCGGAGCTGTCCTTCGAGTACACACCAAACAAATAGTCCACAAACTCATCGAAGTCAATTCCCTGTCCAGGTGAAGCTCCGGGGCAAATGTCAAACAATGTCAAACACATACGCCAATACTGTCGCCATTCGAAACTTGTCAGAGCCATCAGAACCAGGCCGTTGATATCAGTTGATCAGTTCTTTGGCGAATTTGAAATTCAGAGAGCTCTTCTAATCCTATCTCAAAAGCTTTGCTAGACTTCTGAAGCATGACTGCAGGGGCATGTAGCGCTTTACCTGAGGCCAACTTTGCATGTAACATATTGCAACATTGTATCGCAATGTATCGTTCCTATTGGCTCTGAATGGAACTGGTATGTATAGTGCATTCATGTGCATTCTATCCATGCTATCCGCCGCCCGCATTTGTCATGCCACGTCTGCTGGGTGGCACGCATTGCACATCGTCACACTGTGTGGTCCAGTATTTTCCGTGAGGACTGTTGCGTTGCGTCCTATGAGGAGCTCCCTATATGAGCAATGATGCGGTCGCTGTGCCCGCTGTGCTCGCCGTGCCCGTGCCGCCTCATCACCGTCATGGTTCATGTCATCCCACAGAACTTCAAGCTCCGCATCTGACAGGTCCTCGCGACCCTTCCGAAGCAACACGGACATTTCATCCTCGGAAAGACTCAGAACATTGATAGACCTCAATAGAACCTGTGCAACCTTGCTCTTCATCAACTTTCCTGTAAACAAGTAAACAAGTACATGATAGTACATGTGTGTACAGTATATGAAATCTAGAATGATTATCGAATGTAACCCCTGAACTGGAGGACTGGGACACTGGGAGACTGAGCTAAATGCTCGACTGAGGATTCCATCGCCATTCCTGAGCTGCTGTAAACTCTGTTTCGCATCGCGACAGTTGTCAAGGTGACAGGCTTGGGTACAGCATATGTGTACCCTCTCGCATGTGGCTGGATGCTTCCTACAAGTCTCCCTGAGATTACTTGGCAGGGCAAAAAAAGAATTAAAAGAGTATTCAACAGTTATATATATATATATATTATATAAATCTATCTAAAGTATTATAAAGTATTATAAAGTATTACAAGTGTAAAGTCAAGAGTCGTGTCCAGCATCATAAACTTGTGCTTGATATCAGAAATGGTGTATGCGCCGAGGATGGGGCCTGCACTGAACTGTAAGCAGCAAACATTAGCAAACTTCAAAACTACTTGCATGCTGATGACTGATGACATCACCTGATGTTGCCTAGGATTCACCGCACCCAAGCCAATGCAAACCATTCACAGTTTTGTGAAGGGCCTGGCTTCATTGACTGGATGACGCACGAGTCACCGCCGGAAAGACCTTGGCTCTTCTGCCCAGAGTCTGAGTCTCCTCCACTTTTCTTCTTATCTCCTGAGGAGTCACCACGAAAATTTCACAACAAGCACCGAGAAGGCTCTCACCTTGAAATGCGAGCACTAAAAAAGCACAAAGTGCTTGGTAAAAAGAATAAGTTCCCCTGACATCTGAGAGCATCGGAACAGTTGAAGAGTTGAAGAGTTTGCTATAATGTGCTCTGAGTTTGCTCATCCTGTCTATTCATGTTTATTTAAATGTTTATTTATGGTTTTTATTATGTTTTTATTTATGTTTGCTTTTTCAAAGTGTCTGCGCTTCCTACAGCTCCAGCCAAGATTCGTACAAATGAGACATCTGCTGGGAGCACAGGGCCAGACTTGCGACGTTTGGGGGCCATAGCGTGATTTCACCGCATCACAGGCACATCTGGATTGCATAATGATACATCTTGAATCATCTTGATGTTGCTGATGCTCTTTTTACATTCCCCGAACTTTGAGAACTCGAGGTTCTCAATCAACAAGCGCCGCCCCAAAATATTCTAAGAAAAGGATCCGCAAAAGAGATTCTGATATCACTGGAGAAGTCTGCCCAGTCAAGACTCCAACACTGCTGTCTAGCTTTAAAGAAATGATTAATTATATGTGATAAATTCTATTGATGGATATTATGATACTATATGTTACTATGGATGTTAATGGGGTATTGTCACCCATTGCAAACAATTGTGGTGGATTGCGCTGTAGCACCGTTTATGATCTTGATCAGCCCGACATGCAGCACGTGATATTCAAGAGCCCGGTTTGCCCCGAACGGGGTGGGCCTGTGTTAGATTGTTGTCTGTACACGTGCCGATACAACGTGTGTCAACGACTGTGCGGCTCTGATTGTACCACATGATACAACCTTGCTGGTTGGATGTTTCTTGATCTTCTTGCTGGGTTGTATAATTTCAATTTCCGGTATTGACATGTCTGGGAAGTTGACAACCCCCTCCAAACACAGCACACCATAGCACATCTTAGCATACATACATTAGCCATCCTGATGCCGTTCTGGAAGCACGCCTTCCTTTTTTTCACTCAACGACATGAACCAGTCAATTGCAGGCTAACTTTGGCCACAGCTTTCCGAAGACCAGTTCACCTGGTGGGCACAGCAAATGCAAATACTTCAGTATCTTCAGTTATCAGTTTGGGTTTCAAATGGTTTCAATATGTTCAATTCCTTGGCTTTCCCCGTATGCTTTGCAACTTGTGCAACTTGTGCAACTTGTGCAACTTGTGCAACTTGTGCACTTTATGATCTTTATGCAATCTTCAGTCCCCGTGAGGCGATGGCTATGACGGCTATGATACCAATACCTTCAGCATCCTTCAGCATCCTTGACTCACTCCTTGACTCACGGGCAGTTCTCGCCTTTGTCCATCAGAGAGCATCCGCTCACAAAAGCCTTCCTGAGTCGATGCACTGTGGAGTCAGGTCACACGCACTCAAACGATTAGAGTTCAATAGCCAGCCATGTCTGATATTCCTCTAATATTTCATCTTTCCTTGATATACTTCTTCCATGTTCTTCAATTTTCCTCTGTTCTCTGTGAGTCTTAGTCGCAATTTAGTCACCTCTAAACGCCTCTTGACACTGATGCAAACATGTGAGCCAAGTATCCAGTAGCATCACAAAGGGAGGAACTTCAGAGCTCTTCTCCCTTTGCACCGAAAAATGCACCATGCATGACGAGTGAAAAGATCCGAACGATTCCGAAAGAGAAATTGTACGAAATGACACAAGTGACACATAGTGACACAAGAGAATTCCTTGACCCGTTCTCCACATGAATGAGGCACCTTGTGATTCCCTGCACTGTTTCAGTTGTTGGGAGAACAGAGACGTGTGAAGTACAACGCAAGGAGCAATGCAAAGGCCTTGAGGCAATTGAATACTGGCTATTTGAAATGCGCTGTGCCTGCATTCAGAATTGTCTGAAATTGCAGTTCTTGGCAAGACCAAAGTATTGCTTGATGTGCTGATGCCTACATTCCAAATGCATCCAAATGCATGATACAACAAGATGATGCAACAAGATGCAACAAGATTATACCAGATGATACGAGTATCTCCAAGTGAGCCTGGATTGATGGCTTAGGTGGCCTCATCCTCAGCTAAGGTTTCTTTCTACTTCAAAAAGAAAAACTCCACCAGGGAAAGCGATGCAACATGAAAAATATGAAAAACATATGCAACAGCAATCAACAGCATCTTTTTCGCTTTATTCGTCAGTGTTGCTGGCTAGTAGTGTAGGTTTCATGTAACACGCAACCATTGTAAGGCACCGCCAGAAGACGGTACGATTTGTTTCAAACACGAAGTCCACGAAGCAGTTTGAATCATGAAATGCCTTTTCTGCATGCAATGCATTGTTTGATGATGTTCATCAGAAGCACAAACAGATCAAACAGATCAAACAGAATACAAATAGTACTTGCGCAATCTTACGAAATTGAGAAAACCAGCACCATCTGCTTGATGCAAGGCACGGCGGCAAGCTTTCGCCCAAGCCGCTGACCTTGCGGCAAGATGCGGCAAGTTTTCTTAGATCTGTCAGATTTGTTGGATCTCTATGGATCTCCTCCGAACATATCAACCTTCGAACATCTTCGAACCTTCCTCTTTGACGTCCATGCTCATAAGTTGGTAGCGTCCAAAAGGAAAAAAATAATAATAATATATATATATACGTATATATATCAGATCATTTCAGTTTTATAAAAAGGCCCACACATTTTTTCTAAGTACCACATTGATTCCCACAAAACAAAATACACTTGTGTCACAAATGGATCCAAATGGTATGCTGGAAATCTATTGGACAATTTGTTGGAAAATCTGTTGGGATTTGTCGATCTTTGCATACCCACCTTCACGGAGGCTGCAGAGCCCTGTCCAAGGTCGCCAAATGTCGCAAGTGAATTGTTGTGAGCTATGCGACATATTGCGACATATTGCGACATGATACGGCATTGCCATGCAGAAAACAAAAACATCACGCCGCCGCCACGAATCGATACCAATCATCTGCATCCGCTTCGGTGAAGGTGTGCAAAGGTTCGTTGATTTTGTTTTAGCGGCTTAGCCATGCTTAGCCGATAGATTTATTCATCTGTTAGAGATTCGAATCATTCGAAATAAATCGATGGCCGATGGACATATTGATCAGCAACTGCACCTCTCCGGGATCCGAACCGAGCTGTGGCCTTTGGAAGCCGGCGACAGTCGAGACCACATCAAACCATCAAACCACACGAGACCATTGACCAATCCACCTGATTCATTCTGATTCTAAGACATTCTGATATTATCTGATATTCTAGTATTTCTATGTAATTCTTTCTCAGTGGCATACGGATCAAGAATGATGGAACCAGTCCAAGTGATTCCAAGTGTGCTGCATCCCTCTATGAGCCCAAGCTGTACTTTATGCGAGTTGTACAGAGGTTGGCTGTGGAGTCTGTGGAGCCGCTTCAAATTTTGAGATTGACACTTGGATGGATAGGCACCATGAACTTGACCAAAAGGCGGCCTGTTGGTTTCAATGGTTTGACCGGCTTGACCATGAGTCTGGTATGTCGTCCAAGGCGGAAGGCTTGGGGGACGCATCAAAACAAAGGGGTCAATGACAAGCAATGACAAGCAATGACAAGCTACCTCAATTGAGGCTGTGTTGCACATCAACATCATCAACCCGGTGTATACGTAGGTTCAAAGCGTATCACTAAGGCTTCCAATGTTTGACATGTTCGATGTCATTGCGTCTACATGGGAAAAAATGAAAGCAAAACATGCTGATCATCTTTGAGCAGAATTGGCGTCGATGCTGGCCTGAAGCACACAGGTGGCATCCTCAGTATGTAGATGTATTTAGTATGCAATGTATGTCAAGACAATTGATCTGCAGGACCAATCGCGGTACACTCAGTGCACTCCCCATAGATACAGGCTGCGCTATCATGAAGGGAAGACCAAGCTCACCCAAAGTCACACTTTCCTGTTGCTCCGCATATCACTATGCATCACTACGCATAAGCGCGTGATACCTGTGTTCCACACAATTACTTGCTGTTTCACATGCGTGTTGGGTTTGCTTAGTTGAGCATGAACCTCGCCTATAATGCCGAAGAATGTGTATTTTCGGTTTGAAACGATGCTGCAATTCGTAAGCTGCTTAGCCTGTCTTGAGTTCTCTGCAAAGGTCTGTTTTACTGGAAAGAGATGTCACAAAGTCAATGCCACTTTTTCCCCATACACCGATCTTGCACTTGCATACACCCCTTTGTTGCTTCTTGCACAAACATAGATGGAAAATGATGGAAACGGCACGCGACTTCGTGGCTTCCACGACATGGTCACTAAATGTCGCCAGTATTGATAGCACGACATCAACGAACGCTATGCCAGAGCGCATTCATTTGATTTTTTTGCTGTCTTGCTGTACTCTGTGTACATTGTGATATATATCCATTCGTATCCGATCTACTCACCACCTGATTGTAGAGCTTGACAGGACTGAAATCGTCTTTACTCAGGGCGTATTGAACAAATGAAGGATGGTTAAAGAGAGAAGAAATGGGAACGCCAAAGCAGCCAAGGCCTGTTTGACTTATGTAGAGAAAATACTTGTCTAATCTTGTCTATATGATACTATAAGAGTACTATAAACTATAACATACTATGTGAACATGTTGATATGATTTGTATGAACGAAGGTTTCCGATCACACACTGAATTTTGTGAACATGCGCAGGCTGGTGGAGATTGCATCAGTATTATACTGTAGTTGAACTTTGGATCTACGATTTTACCTGCGTACCCTTACCACGCAGGTCAAAAACTCAAAGAAACCAAATCCAGACTACTTGCAAATTGCAACCCCAGGCACACAGGTGACAGAATGCCCAATCTGGGTATGCGTTGGATTCATGAGCCGCGTTTTTTCAAACACCTTACCTGCACCAGTAGACAACACCTGTGAACCCAACTGTCCTGAGGTCAACACTGTCCAGCGTATGGCATAGTGGCCTCGAAAAATGGAAAATGGAATCAATAGAATCAATAGAACAGAAAATGCAATGACAACATCGGTGTCTATTCCACTGACAAACATGGTCAAATAATGTCAAATACGTCTCAACTTGTGACAGGATCTGAAAGGTGGCTGTTAGACAACTTAGGCAACTTGGACAACTTGGCCGAGAACCATCATCGGGGCTGGAGGCGAACTTTTCATCATCGCTGCCTAAACAGCGCGCAAGGCTGGGGCTCAGGATGTGACGCATGAGGCAACCGCAAACTAGATAAAAGAGATGAAAAGAGATGAAAAGAGATGAAAAGAGATGAAAAGAGATGAAAAGAGGTAGTTTCAAGTACTGCTGACTGGAGAAAAAGGGAAACGGATGATGTCTGATGATTCGGCCGAACCACATTAAGATTTAACCAGAAAAATTAGGATTGAACCAAGCAAACTCAGGTCCTAAAATGTCAACCCTTCCAGCACTTAAGTGCGAGCGCGACGAAGCGTTTTTTCCCTGAGAGGTGTGCAAAATGCCTTTTTCTTTTTGTGTTGTTTCATTCCAATTTCCTTGTTCAAGCCCTTTCCAATGGCAAATTTTGGCTCAAAGAATCAAATGATGCCAGGTTTGTTATGTTTGTTTTTGAAAGAAATTGCCACCAAAACCGGCATCCAGCATCCAACACAAAGGCTTCATTTTTTGGACGGTTGTTGACAGGAATCCTACACAAAAAGCGCTGTCCAGCAAACCATGAATCCAAGATCAATCTGAAACTTCTCACTTTTCAAAGTTAGCTTAGGGAAATTCATGGAAATTGGCACATTTTGCTGTCAAGACTGGGGGTTCGAGATCCAACTTGAAAGATTCATGCTTGAATGTGACTGCACCAGTAAACATCTCAAATAAAGTGCAGCCCAAAATTTAGCTGAAAATCATCGTTTCTGACAGCTTTTAAAATTGTACAAACAGTTTTGATGGCCCAGCACTCCCGCAAAGACTGTGGACACTCAAGAATTTCCATTTGAAACATTTGTTTTGCCATGTTTTTCCCATTTCTCAATGGAGGGGGACCCTTTAAAAATCACCCTATCAACTGCATACCCAAGGCAGAATGGGCACGACACCCTCTCATGAGATTGGATTTTAAAGCAATTATTTCATATGAAATAATCAATTTATACAATCCTTCAAAACAATGTTTTTTCAAAAAAGCAGAAACATGCAACATAATGATGACATCGGTAGTTATATGTTTTTGGCGGCATTCTATGTGGGCTGGACAAAGTGCATAAAACCCCACATATATTGAGTATTCTGAAATATGGAGTTCCGATTTTTGACATGCTGCGAGCTGGACTTTTGGGCCGGAGGCATTCTATGTGCGGCACTCATTTTCACATCACCTGTAAATTCTCATAGATTTTCCCTACGGACGGCTCATTACTAAAACTCCAGCGCACGTAGCAGCACATTGAAAATGGCATTTACCAGGGTTTTCTTTAAGATTTTGCTCCCGGGGCGGCATTCTTTAGGAGGGCGCGAGCTAGAGGCTACAGGCATTCTAAATTTCAGTCCGTCGCTATATATGTATATTATATATGTTGTTATATATTATGTTATGTATATTTATGTATCGTTTTCTTGCCGCCGGCAGTTTGAACAAGTCAGATCAGGAGACTGACATTGACGGGCCTGAACCATCATGGCAGCTAGCACAGCAGGGTCCATCGGTGCCTTCGAAGGAAAAGTCTGGGATCAGGGAAAAAAGGATCTGGGATGCTTTAGAAATCTTTAGAAGTTCATGGAAGTTCTATTGAGTCCATTACTGCTCCAACCGAAGTAGTCTCACTAGTTCTTGCTCCTTTGCCTGACTGGAGCCCCATGATGGCATGAAGCTGGACGAAGGAGGTCTTGAGGAACCTGGCTGATTTATCTGATTTGGAGTGAGTCAAGATTTTGACAAAGACCTTAGGCCTTGCTTTCCGCAGTCTTTCCGCTACGTAGAAATTCTTGGGCAGTATTGACACAGAAATATCCCATCTCCACTTGCAGCGCCATTCCTCTTCCTTTTCATGTTCGTGACTTGAATCCAACTGACAAAGCTCGACCCGCACAGAGCTTTGTTCATCCTTGTTCCAGGTGCATCCATGTGCAGCTGTCACGAAGTTGCACCTGATGATGCACTTGGTGCTGATGAGCTCAAAGCAGCTGCAGGTGTGTCGGGCCTTCAAGACTGGGTGGCCACGCTTTCACATCGTTGAGAATCTTTGCATTTGTCATCATTTGTCTTGTGTTTCATCCTGCTTTATCCACTCTTCACTCTCTTTCACGTCAGGTAAGTCAACAAAGGCAGCTTGCGGATGCTGGTGGTAGCGAGCTGTGATCCAAGACTATCGGCGTACCAAGCAAATCAGACTCAGGGACCTACGGGCTCAGCAGTTGATTCAAAGAGACTGGAGCCTTGCCTTAGCAAACTTTCAAAGATGTGACCCAAAGACAACACAGTGACAACACAATCAAATCATATCGAAACGTTCAATCAAATTGCATCTCTCATATCTCTCCACCTGCAGACTCTTTTGATACACAATACACACCTATAAACGCACAGAGCACTTGTGGCATTGGGATACGTGTTCATGAGAGCGGTATTCGTATCGTACAAGTCCCAACGTTGGAGCTTAACTGAGCTGAACTGCCTAGCTCCTGAGGGAAAAGGACTCAGAGTCAAGAAGCAAGGGTGCATTCAAAACTCAGTGTTCCTGGAAACCCTCATAGCACATGATGCACATGTACAAGTGCAGTGCATAAGAAGCAAAGGACAAAATGATGCAACGGGAAAGGTCTCTGGTAATTTGTAGGTTTCCTACTCGGGGTAGTCAAAAAGCATAGGTTTCAACAGTACAAAATGATGTCGCTTTGCATAGCTGTTGCACTTTTCATTCTCAGAACTTCTAAGGAAGTCATGAAAACCTTTTTCTTACAACATCAAAGCTTAGTGACTTAGTGACATTCCTTCCCCCAGGCTTCCCCGTGGCTTCCACGACCATCATGTCTGTGATGGCATGGGATGTAAGACTCTGGCGTTCAGCTTTTGGAACTGCAGTTTTTTCTTCTGGAAACATCTGGCAACAATGCATCAATGTAAGAAATCGAGTGCAAGTCAATGTCAGAGCCAATCAAAACAAAACATTTGGATGCCTTGTCCATGTTGTCAGAAGGCAGCCTGCAAATGGGCAAAGCGATCGCTTAAAGGGATGGCAAAGGGATTCCACATATGGATGTGTAAATTCGACATAATTTGACATCTTTCACTCAGATTCACTCCCTGTCCGACTCTTGGTGTGTGTCCACGAAGGACCGATGATTTCCCATGCCTGGATGAGATCAGTTCTCAGACTTCTCCAAGATTTGGTCACCTGAGAAACATGACACGAGTGCAAGGTTGGATATGTTTGATACATGTTTGATACGTACTTCAAAAGGTTTCCACTGCATCTTTAGTGTGACTTTAGTGTGACAAATCTTCCCATCTCCCTTTAGTCGTCACATCTCTTGACCCTGCCTGAGCAACGCCTCCAAGACCTGGCTGCCACGAAATCGAAACCCTGCACAATGGTGTTTTCATTGAACATATTACTGACTGATATGACTATCTTATTATAATGTATGAGTATAGCATATAATTACATATGTAACACGCATTGATGTATATGACATTGTATATGATACGTATGTAATAGTGCAATATATTGCAAAGGTTCCTCCATTGAAACGGCTCTGTCTCCCTAGCTCGTTGTCAAAGTCAATCAAAGTCATGCCTGACTCAGAACCCGCGTGTTTGTAGATGGTATCTTGGTAAAAGGCTTGATCCCTCAGTGATCAGGGACACTCCCAGTCTCATGATCTCGAACATAACCAATCAGTTTACATAAGTTTACTGGTAAATCTGGTAAGTTGCAGCGTGGATCAAAACCCAAAACTTGTGTGGAGCTATAGCTCCATATTGTCGGTGCTGACTCCCACCCCGTTTGCTTCCTGTCCAGGATCACGAATCCAGCCTCTCTGTGCAACTAATATTCAACATGGCCCAGCCATGGGTGACACAAGCACTGTCGCCAATCAAAGTTTGACTTGTCTAGTGTATATAGTTACAATATGTTACAATATTAATATGTTACAATGAGATGTCTTTGACATTATTTGATTCTATCACTGCAGCAGATCTCTACAGTGGACCAGCTGCACTATGCCATGAAGGTTGACAAAAGGCGAAGGTGCTAAACATTTGCCTGATGCCTTGCAGGTGGGAATTGAGATCGCTGTCAGTGGATGATACAGGCTTCTCCCAAGGTCAGACAAACTTGAGCAGAAACGCACACATGTCCCATAAATTCCCATTCAAATGGCTTTGTTGCGCTTGACTAAAGACCCAACACGATTTAATTTGTTTTGCATGAGAGAGAATGCAAGAGGTCTGGGAAAACAACACTGTGGCTATCTGTGTCATTTGAAGGTTTCAAGTTCCAAGCCTCAGCAAGTGCAAAGACATGGTGCAGTGACAGTTTTGCGCACGGTTTTAAGCAAAGGCCGCTGCATGCTGCTCTACAATCCGCGTCACACTGCTAGCAAAAGCCTGGTGGAAGACCGAGAGGATCTGAGAGCGGGGAAGCCTTCAAGATATCTCCCGGAATGGGGAAGAATGCTTAGTTCGATTGAGAAGCAAGTCAACCTGAGTAACAATCAGTCCCCAAAAGCATTGGTTTAAAATGGTTAAAACACGTTCAAATTCTATCAAAAAGCCTGTCAGGCTTGAGGTGCGGTGATGTCCTTCCGGAATCAATGGGAATCCGTGCTAATTAAAGTTGGTATAGAGAACTGATGCTAGGCTGCTAGACTCCACCTCCATTACAAATGTGAAAATCCTGTGCTATGAATTTGATTTGAATTGCGTTGACAAGTTCGTACATGTTCGTACTATACCTCCAGTCATGTATCACAAGTCCAGTGATGATAGGCGAATCGTGACAGCGGCTGACAGCAGCTCATTTTTACACTGCGAAGGTCGTCTACTCTGTGCGAATCCTTCCGCAGAATCTATATAAAGCTGTACACTGCAGGCGAGCGTCCACCGGAGTTTCCAAAATTGGTTGTAACGGCCATCCGATTTGAGGAACGCTTCCACAAACAAACAAGCATCAACAAGCAGAGCTCTCATCAGTTGACATCAGTTGACATCAGTTCATCGATCTCACATGATCTGACGGCAAGGATGGCCTCTATCACTGCTATCGACCCCAGTGCCAATTAAGTCCTTGACAATTTTTGACAAGGCAATAACTTCAACAGCTTGCAGCCCATACGGCTCCTTCCAAGGAGAGCGTGGATGTGCTACACCAGCGGGAAGCTAAGCCCTAAGCAGTCGGATTTCGAACAAAAAGCAAAGCCATGCAAAGCTATGCATGCTTCAAACCGCAACACCATCTGATAAGAATCACACTCGACTCAATTGGGAACAAATCACAAACAAAGGCTTAGGCATCTTATCTGCCCTGGAGCCTTTGCGCTGCGAAATCCAAATACTCGTGACAAACCTAGTTCTCTGACTCAGCTGTTCGCATATTCTTTTCAAAGCAAAGGCAAGGAGTCAAGGAACATAAATCTTGTACTGTAAATATCTGTAAATCTAGTAAATTGCTGTAATGGTAAGCTAATATCAATAATCACCCCGTATTAATCAACACCCACAGTCCAAAACATTGTTGGCAATACTACTTTGGGTTGGTTCTCCCTATTAATCAACATGTGTGGTCACCCTCTATTAAACAGCACCCTTGTGGAAAATCCTAATTCTTGGATTCGGAGGCTAATGGAACACCAATGGAATCCATTGGAAAACCAATGGAAACCACTGGTTTCAAAACATTTCACACGCTAAATCCCATGACTACCATTGAACACCAATGGATTCAAAGCATTTCTCATACTACATCTCATGGATCCCATTCCAAATCTCATGAATCCCATTTTTGGTTTTGCTGCCGATTATTTGGGGTGAATATCTGCTCATGGATCTAGAGGCTTATTAATGCGAACTTGGCATTAATTAATTCCTGTGGAACATACTTCACGGCAATTCAGCTGCACTTCCTTTCTTCTATCATCTATCCTATTTCAATGTTGCTTACGAACAGCGGGTCATACCTAGGTCATCACATGCAGCTTGGAAAATTAGCCGCCACTTTACGGGCCCAAGCATGCAAAAGACACGCCGACGCAAAAATCCTTGGCCAACTGCGTGAAGCAACAGGGAAGGGAAGAGATGGAAGAGGGGAAGCGAATTGATGGGATGTCAGTTTGAGGCTGAGGCTTTCAAGAGGACAGCTTGTCAAGAATGGCACGAGAAACACTTGAGAGAAAATGGTGGTGGAACAATGAGCACCTTCCCAACTATATAGAAGCGTGCCAATTCTACTGGTACTGGCAATTGCTTTGCGCGCTAAAACCGCCACAAAATCAGGGCCTAAGAATTTGAAGCAATGCATAACAATGCAAAATCAAAGTCAATCCCAGCAGCGCGTGTTGTGGGCATTAGCCCACAATGCTGCAGCTTCAAGTGTTCCTCAAATGATTTGCAGAGGCGTATTTCAAATATTTCTGCAAAATCCTGCCCATAATATTCTCAGCCCGTATAATCCGTATATTAGTATGTGCTGAACGAGCATTGCTTTGGGATTCCTGGCGTGTTGATGCGTGTTTCAGAGATTGTAGGTTGTACCAAGCTGTTGCAACTAAGTTGCTTTCGACTTGCAGAAGCCACTTATAGTGCAACACGGCTTTCAGTCAAACACCGGCAAACTGTATGATGTCCCGACCTCAGTTCGCTTTCCAACGTTCAGTCCATCTGCTCCCTGAAGCAAACCTGCGTGCGTATCTGTGCCTTCTGCTGCTGAAATCTGATCTGCCACACCCACAACTCCCTAGTAGTGCTCGGACCCCTTCCCACGCTAAAGAACCTGGCCCTAGGCATGACTCTGCAGACTTCGAAGGAAATGACCCCTTGAGCGTTTTCGTTCACGCATCTTTGTAGCAATTTTCTGTGGCAAACTCTCAGCCTTCTATCCCAAAGCTGGATGTCCACAGCCAAGCCGAAAGCTCACAATTGGCTGGATTTTTCGGTGAAAACAAAAAAAGGCCAGGAAACTGATTGCAGTGAATTCGGGTGAAGGCAAAACGAGACTTTCACCTCAGCACAGCTTGGTTCACCATGATCATGATGATGACGATGATGATGATGACGATGATGATGATGATGATGATGATGATGATGACGATGATGATGATGACGATGATGACATGATTATGATGATGACATGATGATGATGATGATGATGATGGTGATGATGGTGATGATGATGATGATGATGAGGATGGTGGTGATGATGGTGATGATGAACATGATGACGACGACGACGACGACGACGATGATGGTC
>CAMXCT020001387.1:63828-78828 GCA_947184155.2 Cladocopium goreaui | reverse complement strand
TTGGAAGTTGAGATGTCCACGCCGTTGTGACGCGATGCACGTTTGGAAATCAAAAGTGCTAAAAACTGACGGGTTTGGAGCACTTTTGGAAGTTGAGATGTCGAAAAAGTGGACGCCGTTGTGATGCGAAGCACATTTCGAAGTCAAAATGTACAAAGCACCTCAGCTTCGGAGACTTTTGGAAGTTCAGATTCAGATGTCGAAAAAGTGCATGCCGTTGCGGCGCCAAGCACATTTCGAAGACCACATGTTCACGAAGCGCTCGTTTTGTGTGGCAAGCGCAAGGGATTCTGCACCCTGCCACAAGCGAGCAAAACGTGAAGGATGGCAGGCGTGGACATTGGAAGAGGATCCGCAAAGATGCATTTCGCGTGGCAGGCGCAATACAACAAACATGTTCATCAGAGATGTTAGGAGGCCAGGGTGCTGATTTCCTGAGAACGGTTGCATTTTGGAGCATCAGATCATCAGGTTTGCGAAGATGATTTTGCGTGACAAGCGCAGCACTTTGTATGACTTGGCATCACTTTCTGGTGGGCGGCGCATTACCTGTGTGTGAGATGGGATGGAAAAATCGCAAAAATATTGGCACGAGGGTGTCAGCTCAGCACTCAACTTTCCATTTTTGAAGGAAGTCTCGCAGAACTGCTTCGTTTTTGATGTTATCAAGTTGAAAAATTGAGGGAGTCGCGCAGAATAGTTTCGTTTTTGACGTTGTCAGGTTCAAAAATTGAGGACGTCCCACAGGATATATATATATACTATATAAATACATATAAATATGAAAATAGAAAGAGAGAGAGAGAGATAGATAGATAGCTAGATCGATAGATAGATCGATAGATCGATTAGATAGCTAGATCGATAGATAGATCGATAGATAGATCGATCGATAGACCGATAGGCCGATAGACCGATAGATAGATAGACAGATAGATAGATAGAGAGATAGATAGACAGATAGATAGACAGATAGGTGGACAGATAGATAGACAGATAGATAGACAGATAGATAGACCGGTAGATAGATAGGTAGGTAGATAGATAGATAGATAGATAGATGCGCAAAATGGTTGGGCACTTAAATGGCTGGCTGGATAAGCGCATGGACAGATAGATGGATGGATAGATAGAAAGACAGGTGGAAAGACAGACAGATAGACAAGTCATTACATAGATTGACAAATATCGAAAAAACAACTGTAAAGAAATAGAGATAGACAGATAGACACATAGATAGGCACATGGAAAGATAGATAGACGGCTAGAAAATTAATAGATAGATAGATAGATAGATAGCTAGCTAGATAGATAGATAGATAGACAGATAGACAGATAGACAGATAGATAGATAGATCTATCGATAGATCGATCGATAGATGGATAGATCGATAGATCGATAGATCGATCGATAGATCGATCGATAGATGGATGGATGGATGGATAGATAGATAGATAGAGAGGTAGACAGGCAGACAGACAGACAGACAGACAGATAGACAGAGAGAAAGACAGAGAGAAAGAAAGAGAGAGAGAGAGAGATAGATAGATAGATAGATAGATAGATAGACAGACAGACAGACAGACAGATAGATAGATAGATACAGAGAGAGAAAAAGAGAGAGAGATAGATAGATAGATAGATAGACAGACAGATAGATAGATAGGTAGATAGATAGATAGATAAATAGATCGATCGATAGATAGCTAGCTAGACAGCTCGACAGAGCGATGGAAAGACAGATAGACAGACAGATGTGGTTTTGCGTGGCAAGCGCCAGCGATTGGTCTCGCAGAACTGATTCGTTTTTGATCTTGTCAAGTTCAAAAACTGAGACGGTCTCGCAGAATAGCTTCGTTTTCAAGCTTGCAGATAGACAGATAGATAGATTCTATAAATAGATAGACAGACAGACAGATAGATAGATAAGTAGATAGATAGATAGATACATCTAGCAGTTGTGGTGAGGTGACCATTGCAACCATTGCAACCATTGCAACCATTCCAAAAAAACACAACTCCAACCACCTTTCGGTCCATCAGTGGATTCGCCCTGCCATCCATGCATCACAACAACTCACCTCTCCTATACTGTCCTATCTTTGAAACTTCCGCCACCGCCTTGTGCGGTACTACTGGTACAAGTACCAATGCAGAGACTCCAAGCCTCAGTTTTTTTGTAAATGACTGCAAAATACAACAAATCAATGTATAAACCATTGTAAACATTTGTAAAATTGTCAGCATGTCAGTGCAGTTTCAGGAAACGGCGAAGACACGTTCCAGTTGCACCAAGGCCCTGTCCTCAATCAGCTGCCGAATGTCTGGACTTTCCTGGTGTTCAGGCTGTATTGCCAGTGCCAGTGACACGTTGATTCTGGGTCACCACACTCGCCAAATCTCGCCAAGCTGCTAGATGCTTTAAGCCTTTATTTAAAAGTTTAAGCCAATGCTTTACATATCTTTACATGGAAGGTGGTCAGGTGGTCGGGGTTGGGTCACAGCACTGGGCTACACATGATACATTGATGATGCTTGAGAGATTCTCAGGAAAGAAAAGGGTTGAGGCTATACAGGACATCTTCGGCATTGGGTGAGGGGTTAGGCATGATCTGAGGATCTACACCACTCAAAGATTTGGGGCACGGCACTTTGAGGCTTTGGGACTTGGGGGGCTAGGCTAGGTATCATACCTGTAGAGTCTACATGAGTTTACCACGCAAGGGCACAGGACACCTCCAAGCTGGGGGATATCACCGGTTTGCACTCAACTTGCCCATGAAGTTTAACAGCCAAGAAATCCGCATTTAACTTGGCACCTAATTAATCTGCCATTGCAACACCCCCTGTGCTGCATCTGCCACAACATCTTGTTTACAAACAGATGCGATTCAAATTCACGCAATGAATCTGTCAAGGGCTTTCACTCGTAAGTGGTGTGCAGGAGGCGAAGAAGAAAATGCAGTCGGGACAATGGCTGCCACGAATTCTGAAGCAAGGTAGCACACACCAAAAGAAACTGGAGGAAGAAATGCATTTCAATTTTGGAAAACGGTGTAACCGGCTTGAAACAGGACAAAGGCGACTGTTTAATGTCGTTTTGAGATGACTTTCAGATTAGTTTGGCGTGTTTGTCCCTGTCACTGTCAGGAGAGATCAAAACTCAAAGCCAAGGTTGCTCGTTTGGAGCCATTAATGGCACTATGTCACTACTGTACCTTGAGACTTCTGAAGTGCTTGAAGCATTGCTTTCAATCAAACGCTTTGGCTACCAAGATCTGCCAAGCATCCAGTAGCTTCAGCGTTTTTGACCTACAGTTGGGTATGCCTCAATCCGAAAAACGCGAAAAACTCAGAGCCGATCGACAGTGTGCACGGCTCTAAGTTCAGATCTCAAGTCTGGTCTAAATCGGCTGCATGGAACTACACCCCCCAACTGACAAGAAAAGTCACCCCAACTTCTTCGCCCCAACGTCTTCCCAAGTAGAGTCATGCGATGAGTCATCTACACAGATATCTAGAGATATCTAGAGATATCTAGAGATATCTAGAGAGTTATCTAGAGAGTTATCTAGAGTCTACGGAGTCAGTCTCTGGAGTCTTCGCCTGGTCTTTACCAAGGCACGCTTGGTTGCAAATGCAAGCGCGGCCTGCTCATAGACAGAGTCACCGATGGAGATCACATTGGGCCTGCGACCCCAAGACAGAATTGACAGATGCTTTGGAACTGAATCAGTAATTCATTCTCTGTCACTTCAACACAACTCGCACCCCTCCTGCCCTCGTCATACTCGAAAGCAGCGGCCAAAACGTCTGAAAAAGCTCGACGCTTCCATTCCATTGGACAGTCACTTCCAAGCCCCTCCTAAACATTCGGCTCACACTTTTGTGGCTGGGGAGAGTGCAGTTTAGAAAAACAACTGGTGTCCAGTCTTGATCACACAACATGCAAAATTGATGACGAGTCATCAATTGCGGTATTCGAAGCTGCATGAAAGAGCATCACAGGGGTGTTTTCTCATACTCTTCTTCCCATTGAGCGGCGTAAGCGGACCGAGCAGACAGAAGATCGATCTCATCCAGCAAAGGTCTCAAGCCTCTCATAGAATAAGAGAGCGATGAAGTGTGATGGACAGTGTAACTTCATGTCACTTACGAACAGCCAATGTGTTGAAAAGGAATGCCAGGAATAGTAAAGGACAAGAAAGTGTGGCAATACCTTTAGATAGCATCCTTTTGAGTACAACATGCAGGTTTCCATGCACCGGGATTGAAACTACGTATATAATGGCTGGCGGTGGAAGGCACAGAAAGGAGTCAAGGATTCTGCAAATAACCGCGGCAGAAAAAACAAGTAGTTTGACGATGCCGAGCAACCAGGCATGAATGCCGCGCAACTTGTCTCTATCCATCCATCTGCTGCATTTGTCACGATGACGACTCTGCCATGTGTCATGGCCTCTGTCTCAGTTTGGGGATGGAGCTGACAACCATGAGGTGTATTCCAAAAAATGTACATGCACTGTACATGCTGTGTGTATACATATATACATGCATACATATTTATATCTACATGAATACAAATAGAATAGGCATTAACAAACATACACATTGACACATGTCTACACATCTACGCATCGGCATATAAACACACATAAATATGTACGTATAGAAATATTTACATATATATACATATATACATATATATCATATATACATATATACATATATACATATATACATATATACATATATACATATATACATATATACATATATATATATATATATTTACATATATACATATATTCATATATTCATATATACATATTTACATATATACATATACACAAATACACATATATACATATATACATATATACATATATAAATATATAAATATATATCCATACATAAATATACATATATATACACATATATACATATACATATATACATAATATACATATACATATATATATATATACATAAATACATATACACATATATATATATACATATATATGTACATATATATACATATATACATATATTTACATATATATATAGACATGTGTATACATACATATACACAAATATACATATAGACATATGTGTATATACATACACATATATACAAATATATATGTACATTATATATATATTTACATACATACATATATACATATATACATATATACATATATACATATATACATATATACACATATACAGATATACATATATACATATATACATATATACAGATATACATATATACATTTATACATATATAGATTTAGACATATATATATATACATATTTTTATATACACATATACATATACATATAATCATATATATACAGATATCAGCACATATCTTCATATATCTACATATATCTGCAAATACAATTACAGAAAAATACATATATAGAAAGGTATATATATATATACATATTTAAATACATATATAAATACATATATACATTCGTTTGCGTATACATAAATACATATATACATATACATATATATACATATATATATATACATATATATACATATACATACATATATATATACACATTTATATATATACATATACATACATATATACATGTGTATATATATATGTGTGTATATAAATATTTACATACATACATGTATACATATATGCATATTTACATATTTACATATCTACATACTCACAAAAATACATCTACACGTTGACACGTAATTATACATATTTGCAAATATCTACACATCTACATCTATATACGTACGTATATACATATTTACATGTAAACATATATTAATATACATAGTTGCTTTTTAAATGTATACATGTCGCAACACACACACAAAGATACATATACATACGTATACATATTTACATGTTTACAAATGTTTATAAATGCAAGTAAAAATCAATGCATATAGAGATCTATACATACATATATGCATATCTACATATATGGGTGTGTTTGAAAATCTGGACGGGGTATTGTTTTTGCCTTTAAAAACTGCCATCTGAAGGTATACTACGCTTTCAATCACACCAATGTATGTATGTATGTATGTATGTATGTTTGTATGTTTGTATGCACGCGTGCATTGATCGTTCATGAAGCGGAAATCCTGATGGAATTATGGATAGAATAATGTCATCAATGTGGTTCAATGTGTGCGGTGGTTTCGGCAGCCATTGGCCGCATAAGCTCCAGACTGTGAGCAAAGTTTGCTCAACTTTGACTTCTAGCTCCTGCAGTAGAACCTGCTGCTCCCGCGTGAGGATTATCTCCTGGGGCGCTACAAGTACAGCTGAAGAATGTTACAAGTACAGCTGAAGAATCATACTGGCATGTGTCAAGTTGGATTCAAATGGAGTCAAGGCCACAGGGCGGCTCCAAAAACGCACGAAGTAATGACATCATTCCAGCCACGTCGCATCAGGCCGGTCAACTAGGTCGCCAGATACATTCAGCCAACCCTGGCGTGCAATGCCCCAGTTGTGTCCCCAGAGCTGCATGTCAATCATAAGCCAGCAAAGAAATTACATGAGCTCATCTCTGACACTGGCTACTCGTCTCCTCAGATGAGCTTTGTATGGCTGCTCCATGTTCATTCTAGTACATATACCTAAATATAAACAAACCCTATGTATACACATAGATAAAACACATGCAGTACACACATATGTATTTATATCTACATGTATATGGGGAAAAATCAAATGCATATACATGTTTATATGATTGTATATGTATGAAATGTATATATAATATTTATCTTATATTATATCATATTATATCATATCATATTATATCATATCATAATATATTATATCATATTTTATTATACCATATTATATACATTGTATTATATAGATTATATTAGATATATATCATATTGTATATATATGTATTATATTATATGTGTTAAATTAAAAAAAACTATTATATATATTATGAATTAATACATCTATATATATATATATTATACATATATATATATATATTATACATATATATATATATTATGTGTATGTATATATATATAATGTGTATATATGTATATATAATGTGTATATATGTATATATAGTGTGTATATATATATTATAGCATCAAAATGCAAACATATTTAGGACAAAAAGCATCGTAAATCATACGCAGGGCCACGCACACCACATATTGCAAAAAACAACAGGGATGCGTGCATCAAAATGATAGCTATGCACACATAAATATCATATGTATGTAGTATACTATATACAAAGTACTCAAAAATTCAATCATTAAACCAATATCCGTCAATGTAAATCTATACAATGAAACATACCACTCCGTAAATCCATCTAGCCCTCGGCTGGGCACTGCTAGTCTAATTTGCACATCATGAAGTGTGCATATATATATATACGTATACAGATACATACACATATCTCAATACAAGTATTATAATTGCAGCCGTATATGTACGCAATCAATTAGATACTTTCGTATTTTTCTTTACATATGTATGTGTATGTGTAAACATAATTATACATACATATGCATCAATGTAAATGTTTATCAATGTATGAATGTATGCGTGTATGTATGCATGTATGCATGCATGCATGCATGCATGTATATATTGATAGATGTATAGATGCCAAGATGTCAAGATTTATAGACGTAATTGTAGTTGCAAAGATATATGAATAAATGTGTCGATGTGTGGATGTATAGATGAGTATGGAGGTAAATGTATAAATGTATATACATACATGTACATAAAGATATATATATATAAATATGTATATATATACATATATAGCGACGGACTTAGACTTAGAACCAAAAACTCTTTCCAAAATATAACTAAGCAAAAAAAAAAAACTTACTTAGAACATTTATGCTTAGAACCCACAAACCCTTACTTAGAACCCCTTTGCTTAGAACCAAACAATAATACACAAATAATCACAAAAATAATATACATCAAAGATCTGCCATACCTCCTTGCAGAAACGTAGACTTAGAACCCCTAGGCCCTATACCTATACATATCTAAAATAATATGGATATATACATGAAAGAGTCCGTCGCTATATCTATATATATATGTATACAAATTCATTCCTCCTTGCAGAAACGTATACTTAAGCCCCTAGGCCCTATACCTATACATATCTAAAATAATATGTATATATACATGAAAGAGTCCGTCGCTATGTGTTTCTATATACGCATCCATGCCTTCTAGTACAAACATGCATCTGGTGGCGCCACGGACATGGCAGATCGTAAACAACATCATGGTTGTATACGCAGATCCAGAAAAGGTTCTAAGTACAACGTCCAGTGGCTCTATCTCGTGGGTGGCGAGGTTCTATCTCGTGGGTGGCGAAGGCATTCAAACTTCAAACTATCGATTCTCTGATTCTAACTCGTGAGGTCGGATTTTCGCCAACTTTTCCAAAATGTGGTTCCAACCTTGAGTCCGCAACTATATTATATATATATATATCACCTGCGGACGCCCGAATTTCCACTTGCAAGGAGCTTGCATCGTGTCTATTTTCTTTTGGCCTGCACTCCATCCTGCCGACGCCCGAAAATCCATTACTCCACCACATGCAATCCATTTCTCCGCCAAAAAACCGGCTGCGGACGAAAATCAAAACTATGACCATCCAGCAGCATTGTCCGATCTTGACCTCCCTTTTTTGTGGAGTGAGGGATCAAAAAAAACATTTCCTACAGAAATATATTTCAGTGGTGGATTGAATATATATTTTTGATCCAAAATATGTTTTTTTGATCAGGCAACAGGGGATCGAAATGCTCTAGCTCGCCACTCGAAGGCATCAAAAAAAGTTATTCCAGACAGAAATAGACTTTGATGTTGGGTCTGGATTGCCACTTGGAGCAGCTATCCAAAATATGAATCCATTTCGGGTTGGTTTAAGATTCATTGATGGTTGTTTTAGGGTCTATTTGGGGCTGGTTTAAGATTTTTTTGGGGGGGGTCGGTATAGGGTCTGTTTAAAGTTTGTCTGCGGTTGCTTTAGGGTTGGATTAGGTTTATTTGGGGATCGGTGCGTGCATGTAAACAGTTGTAAATATGCATATCCATACCTATACATATATGCATATCTATATATATATATATGTGTGTTTATATATATATGTTTATATATATATGTTTATATATATATGTGTTTATTTATTGATATTTGGTAATATATGATCATATGCACAGGGCAAGGGATCAAAAAATGTTCTGGGATCAACAATATTCCCAAGAGATCAAGAAAAATGATGTATATATGATATTATATGTCAATAAGGTTATGTATCATGTTATATATATATATATCATTGTGTATATATATATATATTACAGTTTCTTGTGCAAATAGAGAGAGAAAGAGAGAGAAAAATATACACACATATTTGATAAATATCTAAACACATGGAAAAACATATATATATATACATATACATGCAGAGAAGTTTATTGCAAGCGTGCAAAGTTGGACTTGAATAAAAAAGCGGGAGGGGGGCTTCATTGAATGTTATGGCAGTGTCGGTTTCGGATTTGTTTAAGGTTGGTTTAAGGTTTATCTAGGGTTGGTTTTAGGCTTGGTTTGGGGTTTCTTTAGGTTTGGTTCAGGGTCCTGTAGTTGGCTCAAGGTTCTTCTTCAAGTTGGTTGGATCCAGTTGAAGTTTGTTTAAGGTTGGTTGCAGGGTTTCTTGAGGGATAAAATATGTGCATATAAAGTACCTAAAAATATGTGCATGTGTAAACATAAATATCCCGGCGGAAGCGTTACCGGCGTGCGAAAATGATCAAAATTACTACATCCTCACAGCGAGGAGCCAGTTTTTGCATTCAAAACCTATCAAAAAAAGGTCCGTCTACTTTGGGAATGACAACCCTTCCATCACTTCAGCCTCAAAAAGGGCAACCGCAACTTTTTCTCACATTGAAGATCATAGAATGTAGCATCAAGTTCATGTGGAAATGCCAATGAAGATCATAGACAGTAGCATCAAGATCATGTGGAAATTCCAATGAAGATCATAGAGCGTAGCATCAAGATCATGTGGAAATGCCAATGCAGATCATAGAGCGTAGCATCAAGTTCATGTGGAATTGCAATTGAAAATCATAGAGCGTAGCATCAAGTTCATGTGGAAATGCAATTGAAGATCATAGAGCGTAGCATCAAGTTCATGTGGAAATGCCAATGAAGGTCATAGAGCGTAGCATCAAGTTCATGTGAAATTGCAATTGAAGATCATAGGGCGTAGCATCAGGTTCATGTGGAAATGCAATTGAAGATCATAGAGCGTAGCATCAAGTTCATGTGGAAATGCCAATGCAGATCATAGAGCGTAGCATCAAGTTCATGTGGAATTGCAATTGAAGATCATAGAGCGTAGCATCAGGTTTATGTGGAAATGCCAATGAAGATCATAGAGCGTAGCATCAAGATCATGTGGAAATGCCAATGAAGATCATAGAGCGTAGCATCAAGTTCATGTGGAAATGCTAATGAAGATCATAGAGCGTAGCATCAAGTTCATGTGGAAATGCCAATGAAGGTCATAGAGCGTAGCATCAAGTTCATGTGAAATTGCAATTGAAGATCATAGGGCGTAGCATCAGGTTCATGTGGAATTGCAATTGAAGATCATAGAGCGTAGCATCAAGTTCATGTGGAAATGCCAATGCAGATCATAGAGCGTAGCATCAAGTTCATGTGGAATTGCAATTGAAGATCATAGAGCGTAGCATCAGGTTTATGTGGAAATGCCAATGAAGATCATAGAGCGTAGCATCAAGATCATGTGGAAATGCCAATGAAGATCATAGAGCGTAGCATCAAGTTCATGTGGAAATGCTAATGAAGATCATAGAGCGTAGCATCAAGTTCATGTGGAAATGCCAATGAAGGTCATAGAGCGTAGCATCAAGTTCATGTGAAATTGCAATTGAAGATCATAGGGCGTAGCATCAGGTTCATGTGGAATTGCAATTGAAGATCATAGAGCGTAGCATCAGGTTCATGTGGAATTGCAATTGAAGATCATAGAGCGTAGCATCAAGTTCATGTGCAAATGCCAATGCAGATCATAGAGCGTAGCATCAAGTTCATGTGGAAATGCCACTAACGTTATTATCCCACCCCACCCCACCCCACCCCACCCCACCCCAGGCTACCGGATGTGGATTTGTGCGACGGTAACGAGTCCGTTGGCATAAATATGCTTATATGTACAATATAATTATGTAAATATATGAATACGATTATATTATATGATATTCCCTTCTTCCTTCCTTCCTTCCTTCCTTCCTTTCTTTCCTTCCTTCCTTCCTTTTTTCCTTCCTTCCTTCCTTCCTTCGTTCTTTCTTTCTTTTCTTTCTTTTCTTTCTGTTATTTTTTCTTTATGTTCTTTCTTTTCCTTTTTTCTTTCTGTTCTTTCTTTTCTTTTTTTCTTTCCGTTCTTTTCTTTATTTATTTTCTTTATTTTCTTTCTGGTCTTTCTTTTATTTCTTTCTTTCTTTCTTTTCTTTCTTTCTTTCGTTCTTTTTAGGAAAATTACAACAAATAAACATACTAGTATGCAATATGACGATATTGTGTATTGTAATGTATTGCAAATGGTCCATGAGCCATGAGCCACTTTCAATGCATTCTGGATCAGACATGCTGAGCCAGTCACCTGCTGAGAAATCCAGCTGGTAGGCAACAAGGTGTCATCCCAATCAAAAATCCTGGGAAAATGCTCAACGCTCTTCCGGTTTCAGCAGCTGAAGCAAAAATCACTTGTGCTAAAAGGATTACTATATATTTTTATAAGAGATAGTAGTTGATTCTGGCAAATTGATGCAAACTGGAATGCTTTGGATATGGTAAAATCCAAGTGTCAGCAAGGCCTCTGCTGTGTCAAGGCTCACGGGGCTGTCTTCACCCGATGCCTCGCTGCAGTCCTCATCATTCAGGTGATTCGACCACGTGTGTCGAATCCCTAACTACAGGGTTCGCAGTTTATTGCAGCTATAAAACGTTAGAAATTCTTAATGTAAGAACCAAGATACACGAGCAGCATCAAGAAATGGACAATAAGCAACAGAGGCGGAGCTTGCTGCATTTGTTTCAGGAATTTTCAGGATCTCACAAATTCTCTACCAAGCATCAGTGCTCAAGCTCAATTCTGAGTCTTCAGAGATGGTTTGCAGGCAGCTGGCGAATTTGAGGTCATCTCCTTGTTGCACATACTGCGACATACTGATGACTTGGATTTCTGGAGGCAGATGAGGCGGTAGAAGTTATGAATCGTTCTGGGGATTACTGGGGATGTATTTACTTCTACTCGCAACAGTGGCGACGCCTATAGCTCGGACTAGCGGCTAGCCGTTTTTGACTGGATTTGTTCAAGGCATTTCAAGGCAACAATAATCAAAGCACACTCCTCATTTTTTCTCAATTTCTGAACAGTGCAGGTTGGGAGATTCAGATCCATTTTAGGCAGGTTCTGTAACATCAACAATTTGTTGAGCTGACTGAATGCGCTTCTTCATAGACCGCAATTTTTGCCCATGTTTGCCAGACACTCCCTGTATCGACATCACTGCAGGTCTCAGATTGCTGCAAATGATTTAGACCTTGAAACATCTTGAAACACATCTCTTGTGACTTCAAATTGCTGTGTTCGCGACAGCTTCTTGTACCAAGTGCAAATGCCTCCGAATTGCTGTATTTGGAGGCTTTGAATTTCCAAAAGCTGTTTGTGTCCAAGAATGCCTTGCTTTGCAACTTGCTTTGCAAGCCTCTTTGCCTCTCCCAGTGTTGAATCGAACTCACATTGAACCATGGATCTTGCTGCATCCATATGGGCAAGGATTGCCATGAGCAGAGACCGTGCTTGATCGCAATGGCAAGCACTGGAGCAATGGACGAATACAAAATACTGCAAAAATAGTGCAAAAAGTATATAATTGATAAGTGGAAACCAAAATTAGAATGCAACAGTTCTTGCACCACCTGGGAATGCAAAAAATTAAAATGAATGCAGCCAGCTGGAGCCAGGAGAACGCTCGGAGCAATAATTCAGCATCAGCGAAAATGTGGCACCCCGCTCAATGTGCATGCGCCAGGTTTGCTCCATAGATGTTTTAATGATCATTAATTGACGTGGTTCTTGAACGACGTAAGATTAAATCATACTATATAAATCATTGATGTTGCAACACACTTGGAAGTATTTGGAATTAGTGACTAACCTATGCAAATCGGGGTTTGGTTCCGCTCTTTGGGGGGCTGAGCATCTTCTCCCTGCCACTTTGCACTTCTAGAAATAACCGTGCCTTCCCAAGCCTGCTATAGAACGGATTGGAGGCGGCATCGATGTACAAGAGGTTGACTTGCCTGTGCCCACTTCATATTTCCAGGAAGAGGATGTGTGCAAAATAATGCAAACATATGCAAACATGAAAGAAAGGTCGCAAACAAAAAGAGTGTTACTCAAGTGATTTTAAGAGGCCTAGAATTCGAGTGATCCACTGTCTCTGAAAGGGCCCATGTTGTGGGAACAGCATTTTTCTCATCACAAATTAAATGAGAAAAAGAAAATGATGACTTGTAGACGCGAAGGAAATGCAACAAGTCACACTGCTCATCTGCCTCAGCAAAGATCGAAGAATCGCTTCTTCATCACGTCTTTGTCGACATGCCTAATGTTATGCAAACTTGAGAGGGGGAACACGAAAGGTAGGTGAGCAAGAAAGGAACCGAAGAAAAAAGAAAGGAGAGAGGGCAAGGAAAAAAACATGAGGTGGAGTCTGGTAAAAGCGACGCGGCCATTTTCTCTCTAAAAATATAAAGTGGAGTCTGGTAAAAGCGACGGAAAGGCTTCGGCGGTGTGGTTGGGGTTGGCGGTGGTTGTGGTGTTGGTACTGTCGGTGGTGCTGGTGGTGTTGGTGTGTTGGTGTTGTTAATGTTGGTGTTGTTGGTGTTGGTGGTGTTGTTGGTATTGTTAGTGTTGCTGGTGTGGTTGGGTTTGTTGGTGGTGTTGGTGTTGTTGGTCGTGTTGTTGGTGTTGGTGTTGTTGGTGTTGTTGTTGTCGTTGTCGTTGCGTTGTTGTTGTGGTTGTTGGTGTTGTTCTTGTGGTTGTGATTGTGGTTGTTGTGGTTGTTGTGGTTGTTGTGGTTGTTGTGGTTGTTGTGGTTGTTGTGGTTGTTGTGGTTGTTGTGGTTGTTGTGGTTGTTGTGGTTGTTGTGGTTGTTGTGGTTGTTGTGGTTGTTGTGGTGGTTGTGGTGGTTGTGGTGGTTGTGGTGGTTGTGGTGGTTGTGGTGGTGGTGGTGGTGGTGGTGGTTGTGGTTGTTGTGGTTGTTGTGGTTGTTGTGGTTGTTGTGGTTGTTGTGGTTGTTGTGGTTGTTGTGGTTGTTGTGGCTGTTGTGGCTGTTGTGGCTGTTGTGGCTGTTGTGGCTGTTGTGGTCGTTGTGGTCGTTGTGGTCGTTGTGGTCGTTGTGGCGTTGTGGTCGTTGTGGTCGTTGTGGTCGTTGTGGTCGTTGTGGTCGTTGTGTGTTGTTGTGTGTTGTTGTGTGTTGTTGTGTGTTGTTGTGTCTTGTTGTGTGTGTTGTTGTGTGTGTTGTTGTGTGTGTTGTTGTGTGTTGTTGTGTGTTGTTGTGGTTGTTGTGGTTGTTGTGTGCTGTTGTGTGCTGTTGTGTGCTGTTGTGTGCTGTTGTGTGCTGTTGTGTGCTGTTGTGTGCTGTTGTGTGCTGTTGTGTGCTGTTGTGTGTTGTTGTGTGCTGTTGTGTGCTGTTGTATGCTGTTGTGTGCTGTTGTGTGCTGTTGTGTGCTGTTGTGTGCTGTTGTGTGTTGTTGTGTGTTGTTGTGTGTTGTTGTGTGTTGTTGTGTTGTTGTGTTGTTGTGTGTTGTTGTGTGTTGTTGTGTGTTGTTGTGTGTTGTTGTGTGTTGTTGTGTGTTTTTGTGTGTTGTTGTGT
>CAMXCT020001387.1:10000-62574 GCA_947184155.2 Cladocopium goreaui | reverse complement strand
CACGGAATCCCTTTCAGGACAATTTTTTTTGCAAAATTTACTGGCCCACCCCCTTCAACATGCACTTTGACTTTCACCCGCTCTTTCGCATAACTTTCGCGAAAATATCCCTATTCAAAAACCCCGGCCATCAGCAGGGGGTACACTAAAGGAAAAGCGAAGACCAGGGGCCTTGGTATTTGGCTCTCGCAAAGCCTTACTTTTAGAAACTTAACTACTGCTACTCGCATTTTCTAGTGTCCTTTTCCTGCCGGACCCCGGGCGGCAGTAGGTGGCAGCCCTTTATATATAATAATTATAATATCCAATTTTCGCGAAATTTTCGCGAAATAAAATTTTACTTTCGCAAACTCAAAAAAAAACTTTCGCAAGAGTTTCCAACATAACACGCGCGGCTTTCGCAATTAAAATTCCTTATAAGGACCTTTAAATCGATCACCATATATATTTAAAAAAAAAAATACGAAAAATAATTAAATTACAAAAAAATAAAAAAATATATAAAATACAATTTACTAAAAGCAACGCAATCATTTTCTTTCTAAAAATATAAAGTAAATCGTCGGTATAGTTGGGATTGGTAGTAGTTATGGTGTTAGTGGTGTTAGTGGTGTTAGTAGTGTTAGTAGTGTTAGTAGTATTAGTAGTGTTAGTAGTATTAGTAGTGTTAGTAGTGTTAGTAGTATTAGTAGTGTTAGTAGTGTTAGTAGTGTTAGTAGTATTAGTAGTGTTAGTAGTGTTAGTAGTGTTAGTAGTGTTAGTAGTGTTAGTAGTGTTAGTAGTGTTAGTAGTGTTAGTAGTATTAGTAGTATTAGTAGTATTAGTGTTATTAATATTGTTAATGTTGGTGTTGTTGGTAGTAGTAGTATTATTAGTATTGTTAGTAGTATTGGTATTATTGGTGTTATTAGTCGTGTTGTTAATGTAGGTATTGTTGGTGTTATTGTTATTAATAATGATGTTATCGTTGTCGTTGTGTTATTGTTGTTGTGGTTGTAGTTGTTAGTTTTAGTATTGTATTGTGGTTCTGATTGTGGTTGTAATTATTGTAATTATTATAATTGTTGTGGTTGTTGTGGTTATTGTGGTTGTTGTGGTTGTTGTGGTTGTTATGGTTGTTGTGATTATTGTGGTTGTTGTGGTTATTGTGGTTGTTGTAGTTGTTGTGGTTGTTGTGGTTATTGTGGTTGTTGTGGTTATTGTGGTTGTTGTAGTTGTTGTGGTTGTTATGGTTGTTGTAGTTGTTATGGTTGTTGTGGTTGTTGTGGTTGTTGTGGTTGTTGTGTTGTGTTTTGTGTTCTATGTTATGTGTTGTGTTCTATGTTATGTGTTGTGTTCTATGTTATGTGTTGTGTATTGTGTAATGTGTGTTGTTTGTTGTGTGTTGTGTGTTGTATAACATGTTGTGTGTCATGTGTTATGCGTTATGTGTTATTTATTATTTATTATTTGTTATGTGTTGTGTGTTTTGTGTTTTATGTTTTGTGTTGTGTGTTGTGTGTTGTGTGTTGTGTGTTGTTTGTTGTGTGTTGTTTGTTGTGTGTTGTTTGTTGTGTGTTGTTTATTGTTTGTGTGTTGTTTATTGTTTGTGTGTTGTTTGTTGTTTGTGTGTTCTGTGTGTTCTGTGTGTTCTGTGTGTTCTGTGTGTTCTGTGTGTTCTGTGTGTTCTGTGTGTGTGTTCTGTGTGTGTGTGTTCTGTGTGTGTGTGTTGTGTGTGTGTGTGTTGTGTGTGTGTTGTGTGTGTGTGTTGTGAGTGTGTGTTGTGTGTGTGTGTGGTGTGTGTGTGGTGTGTGTGTTGTGTGTGTGTTGTGTGTGTGTGTTGTGTGTGTGTGTTGTGTGTGTGTGTTGTCTGTTGTCTGGTGTCTGGTGTCTGTTGTGTGTTCTCTGTTGTCTGTTGTCTGTTGTCTCGTGTCTGGTGTCTGGTGTCTGGTGTCTGGTGTCTGGTGTCTGTTGTGTGTGGTGTGTGGTGTGTTGTGTGTTGTGTGTTGTGTGGTGTGGGTGGTGTGGGTGTTGTGGGTGTTGTGGGTGTTGTGGGTGTTGTGCTTGTTGTGCTTGTTGTGCTTGTTGCGCTTGTTGTGCTTGTTGTGCTTGTTGTGGCTGTTGTGCTTGTTGTGGCTGTTGTGGTTGTTGTGTGTGTGTGTTGTGTGTTGTTGTGTGTGTGTGTGTTGTGTGTTGTTGTGTGTGTGTTGTGTGTTGTTGTGTGTGTGTGTTGTGTGGTGTTGTGTGTTGTTGTGTGTTGTTGTGTGTTGTTGTGTGTTGTTGTGTGTTGTTGTGGGTTGTTGTGGGTTGTTGTGGGTTGTTGTGGGTTGTTGTGCGTTGTGGTGCGTTGTGGTGCGTTGTGGTGCGTTGTGGTGCGTTGTGGTGCGTTGTGGTGCGTTGTGGTGCGTTGTGGTGCGTTGTGGTGCGTTGTTGTGTGTTGTTGTGTGTTGTTGTGTGTTGTTGCGTGTTGTTGGGTGTTGTTGTGTGTTGTTGGGTGTTGTTGGGTGTTGTTGTGTGTTCCTGTGTGTTCCTGTGTGTTCCTGTGTGTTCCTGTGTGTTGCGCGGTGTTGCGTGGTGTTGCGTGGTGTTGCGTGGTGTTGCGTGGTGTTGCGTGGTGTTGCGTGGTGTTGCGTGGTGTTGCGTGGTGTTGCGTGGTGTTGCGTGGTGTTGCGTGGTGTTGCGTCGTGTTGCGTCGTGTTGCGTCGTGTTGCGTCGTGTTGCGTCGTGTTGCGTCGTGTGGCGTGTTGTGGCGTGTTGTGGCGTGTTGCGTGTTGCGTGTTGCGTGTTCCGTGTTGTTGTTGTTGTTGTTGTTGTTGTTGGTGGTGGTGGTGGTGGTGGCGGCGTTGGTGTTGGTGTTTGTGTTGGTGTTACCCCTGCAGCGTTTTATCTCGGTTCCGTAGTGGCCGAGAATCGTCAAATATGCAGTGTTTTGGCGTGTTTTTGCAACTCGCTGGTTGTTGTGTGTTGTTCTGTGTTGTTGTGTGTTGATGTGTGTTGTTGTGTGTTATTGTGTGTTGTTGTGTGTTGTTGTGTGTTGTTGTGTGTTGTTGTGTTTTTGTGTGTTGTTGTGTGTTGTTGTGTGTTGTTGTGAGTTGTTGCGTGTTGTTGTTTGTTGTTGGTTGTGGTTGTGGTTCTTGTTGTTGTTGTTGATGATGATGATGATGTTGTTCTTGCTGTTGTTGTTGTTGTTGTTGGTGGTAGTGGTGGTGGTGGTGGTGGCGGTGTTACCCCTGCAGCGTTTTTTCTCGGTTCCGTAGTGGCCGAGAATCGTCAAATAGGTGGTGTTTTCGCGTGTTTTTGCAACTCGCGGAGCAAAAAACATCGTAAATACCAATGCTTTTGGCGGGTCGGAAGCCCAAAACCACGGTATTTACGATGTGTTTTGCCTCTGGTAGCAAAAAGCACGGTATTTACAGTGTTTTTTGGCCAGCACCTAGCAAAAACACTGGTATTTACGGAGGTTTCACCATGTAACAAAATGTGGTTTCTTGATCCGAAAAGAACAAAAATACTGTAAATTACAATGTTTTGAGTCTGCTCTTAGGGTGCGTGGGAGGCGTGGAGGGGGGGGTGGGGGGGGGGTACTCAAGGTAGCCCCTCTGGAGGTACCTTTCGTGATATATTATAATGATTTAATTTATATAAATATAGAATTTGTATAAAATTATATATATATATATTAAAATTTATTGTATAATATATATATATATATATATTTTTTAAAAAAATAAAAATATATGTGTTTGTTTGTTTGTTTGTTGTTATTTTTTGTGTTTGTTTTTTATTTGTTATTATATATTATTATTTAAATATATAAAAATTATATATATATATTTTTTTAAAAATATATATTAATGCAAAAAAAAATAACATTTGAAAATATTTTTTAAAAAAATTAAATTTAATAAATATTAAATTAATTAATAAGAAAAAAATATATAAGAATAGGAAAATAAACTATTATAAAATAAAGCTAAAAAAATATAATAATTTATAATATATTTAGTATTATTATTTATAATTTTATTATCAAATAATATATATTATGTTTGATCAATTCGAAATCAAATCAAAGAATTCCTGACACAATAAAATTAATATAATTATATAATTATATCGATCAAGGATAAATGATTTTGCTATATGACATGCAATCTGCACCAGCTTTCCAGCCTTTCCAAGCTCTCGATAGTCTGTCGTGAGCTCCTGCAAGAGCAAGGTTCAAGTGCTGAAATTTCTTCCGCATCTCCCAGTTTCAAACAAGTTCAATTTCACAGCAAACAGGCTGCACTGCGGCCTCACCAGCTTCAATTCGCCGCCTTGATACAGGCCATAGTGTCAGACAAAAGATTGGCATGGCCGGTTTGGAACCCCAGTGCTGATGGCAGCCTTACACATCAGGTGCCTCGTGACAAAGGAATTGTATCCACCATCCTCTTCTGCCTTAGGCAATATCATGCAATATCGCCACTCCAAAAGCGCGGTGACAGAATCGCAAAAGCTTTCGTTCAATTCTTAGTGTACCGCATTTTTTACGGCGATATGTTCGACAGAAGCGTTTTTTTGGGGTGCAACAGGCGCGCGGCATCGCAAAACTCAATGTTGGGATCATCCGAATGGTTCAAGTACCTTGCAAAATCGAACAGCTTGAGCTCAGCAAGATTTCCCCCAGATCTCCAGCAGAGCGAGCACAGAGATATCTCACAACTGGTGGAGGCACCAAGATAAGTTCAGGTTGTTCATGCCTGTTGATAGCACGCCGTAGATGATCTGCACAAAGGCCATTTGTGAATGCTTCAAATGGCTTCCTTTTGATGGGAATCTTGATGCGATCTCTGTTCGAAGGTTTGATGATAGCTTTGATGTTCAAACCAAGTCAAGAAATTGCTTTAACTTTGAGTCCTAACGCACAGCATTCAATTGGTAGCAGCTTGCACTTGTACACGCGCACACACACACACACATCCACACCTCCCCCTTGCGATTTCTTTGTGGCGTCCAGCCATCATCTTCCGTCAAGGCTGCAAAGAAAGACTTTACCTGGCACACATCATGGCAATGCAAAGAAAAGCGTGCCATAAATTCAGGTTGAAAAAACCAAACAAACTGCAACCCACTCGGGCATGTAATAAGCCTTATGGTCTCCAGAAGTCCTAAAACCTCTCATGTAAAGTCTTGAGTTGCAAGATTGACAATCCAGATGTCCTAAAACCTTGAGCTCTCGTCAGTTTGGGGCTCAGGCTTTCTCGAAAACCCCTGGAGGCATGGCCTATTTGCGTCGGAAACTGGGTCTAGAGACAGTATTTGGGGCAGTATGTTGATGTTGAAAATATACTAGTATTTTATGGGTACATCCAAATTTGGTGGGAAATATGGCAGTATTTGGGGCCAGATTTTGGGTACCCTATCACGACTTCGGGCTGAAATTCCTCTTTGGGAGACTGTCAGAGGATGTCCGCACCCGGTGTTGTCAAAGGATTTGAACAATATTCACAATCAAAACCAAAATACGCAATTGAACAAAAAAAAGGTCTGTTATGGGTAAAACCCATAATAATGGACAAAAAAAATGTCCGTACGGTTTTCCAAGTATGTATGTATGTATGTATGTATATATACATATACGTATACCACGTGTATACCGTATATCTGTTATGTAAGTATACTAAAGTTGAACCTTAGTAATGTGGCACAGTAAACCCAATGATAAACCGTCCAAAAATTTTGACCAGCATAAGTTCATTGGGTGGTAAAAATCATCCCCAAATGGTAGCTTTACAGCAATAATCCGTGAACCCCGCCACCCTGCGTGCCACCCACCCCGGCCACCCTCCGAAGACCAGTTTTCGTGGGGGGCTTTGCAGTCACTGACCCTACCAAGTTAAAGAATGTTAAAGATTGTATCAGTATGTTTCGATTGAGAAGTTCATAGAATTGAGATGGTCATCCATTGATGATGGGATGTGAGGCTACGACCTTCAACTCTGCGTCCGAGCAAACGCAGAAGCGCTCCTGTCCCCAAAAAACCACCAGCGCAGAGGAAGGGGGTTCTTGCCATAAATCACCCGTAAATTGATTGTTTGAAATGGCCCTGAAATATGATTTCCGTATATTTCAGTCATGAATCCAAATGATGTGGATTGTTACCATAAAAGCCACCACAAAATATGATTGAAATTGCCATAAATCACTCATAAAATCGATGTTCATCCCTTCCAAATGCTTCAGACACCTGGTTTGACATCGGTGCAAATGGTCCTTCGCCGCCATATGCATGTTGCAAATGGGAAAAGGATCCACTCCGGCAGGGATAGGCCTTGACGGTGCCACTGAACATGTGGGTATTTCACTACACCAGGGGATAACATCTTAATTTTCTCAAGATGTAAAAACCATGAAAATCCCGTGGATGTTTCTGGATTTCTTAAGGCTCAACTTGTTATCACAACTGCATGGGCTCCTGACCGGAACGCGCGAACTCCCACGCCAGCAATGGGAGATGCAAAGAGCTCCACATAAGCCTTGCCATGTGGATCAAATGATCAACTGATCAACAATGATGGGCCCGTGGGCCCTCAAAACCTGCAACTTGACTGGTCATTTTCAGTACCAGATACAGGGGGGGTACCCAACCTTGACCCGTATCCACTGTCTTGCTTCTCTGAGTTGCCAGAGGCTGTCTGGAAAGTTACGGGCCTCGCTCTCCAAATGCTTCAGTAGCCGCTGTTTGTCCTGAAGAACGCTTTCTGTGGAAAATTGGGTGATAAATATGTGATAACATCTCACTTCTGATCCATAGCCACAGCACCAAAATGCGATGCAAAATGCACCAGCGCAGCCGCCATTTTTCTCCGTTCAGTGCTTCAGCCGGCAGATGGGGACCTTGAGCCCAGGACACACAATCCAACGGTGGTTAAATTATGTTAAATTCCCCCAAAGAAAGGGCCAGGATCAACTTAACACTTCAGAAACTGAGTGTCTCACAGAAACGTCAATTTCTCCAATTTGCCCTTGGAACGCGCATGGCTCCTGGCTCTGAGTCACCAACATCAACATGCCCAACTTGCCAGTTGTACGACGTATGAATCTCGATCGGCCCCTCAAAATCCCAAAGAATCACTGGGTTGATTTCAAGGAAAGTCTTACGGAAAGATTGCGGAAACATACGGAAACCATGTTTTATCTTGGGAAAAAAATGTTTTTTCCCGTCCAACTGGTCCAACTGTCTAAATCTGGAAATTTCTTGGGGATGCAAATGGGCCACCCGTCACCCACCTGGTTTGCTTAGCCATGAGGCTCGAACCTGCACCACTCAAGCTACTTCACATGTAAAAAAAATCCTTCAAACAGGGAACGGAAAACGACAAAACTGACTAAAAGGCGGAAAGCACACCTTATAGAAAATCAAAGCACTAGTTCGCCCTTCTTGGGTTGAAATCTCCGGCACGTCAACTGCAGAGGAAGCTGCTGCAACTGCCTCCATCTTTGCCCTTGGCATCGCCAGCAGGTTTTTCGCCTTTCTCCACAGCATTGGCTGCCTGAGATCCAAAGGTGTGCACGAGAACGCAAGGGCAGCCAGGCGGGTCAAACTCCCTCAACAGTTTTTTACGCGTTTTCAATTCTTACATAGTCTTACCATCCATGGTTTTAACATTGGTTTCCGGTGCAAAAAAACAGCTTTCAACTCTGCCCCATCTAAAAACACTCAAAATTTCGGGCCTGTTCTGCCGCGGTCTGTTCCTTCAGGATCTTGTCCGCATCCTGCAAGGCCTCGGCCTGGTTATGCAGCTGCCTCCCATCACCAGGGGATTCAATATAATATTTAAAGTTCTCCCCTCTGTGTAAATGTTTGGGTGTTTGATTAGTGTCTATTATATATAATCCCATCCCAAGTTCATATTCAACAACCCTAATTCCATGGTCGCAAATATGTGTAAATCCTGTACTAAACCATGATTTCTGGGTATTTTATGGTATGTGTTAATATTTGGGTGGGATTAGGAGCGTTATAGATGATTTACCTATTCATGGATGATTTGCCTACAGATGGTTTTAACAGTTCGCCCCAACCCGGACGTTGCTCCACACTTACAATCATCATGATCATCATGATCATCATCATGATCATCATCATTATCATCATCATCATCATCGTCATCATCACCATCATCATAATCATCATCTTTATCTTCATGAGGGCTCAAAATTCGCCACCCCCTCTGAACAATATGCTGATTGGGGCAATAACACCAACTATATCTCCATGAGGGATCAAAATTCGCCACCCCCTATGAGCATTATGTTGATTGGGGTAATAGCATCAACTATATCTCCATGAGGGGTCAAAACTCGCCACCCCTTATGAACAATATGTTGGTTGGGGTAATAATATCAACTTTATCTTCATGAGGGATCAAAATTCACCACCCCCTATGACAATATGTTGGTTGGCGTAATAACATCAACTTTATCTTCATGAGGGATCAAAATTCACCACCCCCTATGAACAATATGTTGACTGGGGTAATAAGATCAACTTTTTCTTCATGAGGGATCAAAATTCGCCACTCATTATGAACAATATGTTGATTGGGGTAATAACATCAACTTTATCTTCATGAGGGATCAAAATTCGCCACCCCCTATGAGCAATATGTTGATGGGGGTAATAACATCAACTTTATCTTCATGAGGGATCAAAATTCGCCACCCCTTATGAACAATATTTTGATTGGAGTAATAACATCAACTTTATCTTCATAGCCACCTGAAGTCAGACGCGGAGCAACGTCAGGGTTGCAGCGTAACAGTTTAGTGGAAGAAATGGCCTGTTTCGTTCGAGGATTTCCCCATTGAAAATGTTGCATTTCCGTGGTTGTGTATGGTTATGTTGAATTACCAGAGGGTAATCCAGCTCCTTCAAGGCAAAAAAAAACATATGGGCCTTGATGGACTCGTATAAACCATCCCATCATGTTGGTGAAGAATTTCTTGGTTAGGGAGAAGATTGGACTTTTTATAAACATCCCACTCCGAATTGGGCCTCATCACCTTCAGCCTTCCTTCCTTCATCCTCAAGCACCTTGTTAAAGCTGTCCTGGGAGTCATGAGTGCAACTGGCATTTGGCAGCGGGGCAATTATCACCAAGATTCGGGTACTGGCCGTTTCAATACTGGAGGAAAACCAATTGCCAAGAGTTTTACATGTTATAAAGGTGAGGTTTTAGAGTGGCATCCCCTAAGCTTTAAGTAGCGTTGGTCTGACAAAAAAAGTAAGAAACTCAGGCTCCCTGGCAGAATCATATTGTTTGGGTGTCCTTCTTGGCCTGCACATTGTCACGTGCAGAGACCGCCTTCTCTTTTTGCTCCTTGTATTCGCCTCGAAAGAGAAAACACGAGTGACAAGGCAGGCTAGCGATAATGTGTGGGTCGCTCCTTGCCATCTTGACAAGCCATGCTTGTGCTTTGCCACTGCATATGTGCGCTGTGATTGCAACAACGTTGTTTTGCTCCAAACATGTCCCGCCCCACATGTTCATGCATCCATCCCCTGTCAGGCTTGATGTCTTTATCATACTCCAGTGCTTGAGGTGCCTTCACAAGATCACACTTTTCATCATGTTTCATCATCAAATTGGATTTAACATCTATTTAACATCTATGAACAATCTCTCCATCTGTGATCTTCCAAGGATCTGATGGCATCTTGGACTCCTTTCAGGGCCTCTACCGGGTAGACCCGGCGGAATGAAATTTCAAAATACATTGAAGACCTAGGGTAGAAACCTTATTGCTACCGGGCTACCACGAATGAGTAGTACCCTCTTGTAATTTAACATAGCCTTTGAAAATGGCAATTTATAGTGAAATTTCCCATTGAAAATGGTGATTTTCAATAGCTACGTTAAATTACCAGAGGGTATCTAGACTGGCATATCCATATGTGCGGTGATTTATAAAGCTTGATCCAGCGTATCAAACTTGCAAAAACACGCGCAATCAACTGATATGAGACAACAGCGACAATGCAATTGTTCGACCAAGACCTAGGCACGTTTATGGTCAAGTTATTTCAAGTCAAAGAATTCAATAGCTGATTCCCAAAGCAATCCTGGGGGGTTCCCATAGCGGTCCCCATATATTCTGCCTCTCCCTCTTTGATGGCTTCCTCCCTGGCTTGTTCCACGGCGGCCTAGGAGGTGAACACGTGTTGAAAAAACGTGGGCCATGGCCGCCATGGCCACGGCACAGCAGGTGAGCTGCCGACTTCATCCGAGCATCCATGCAGGGTGATGGCCTGAGATCAAAGGTTGAAACGCAGTTTCTGCGGCTTTCGGAGTGACCGTCTTGTCGGTCATCCATCAGGATGGCACCTCAACCACCTTGCAATCCAAGCGACCATCAGCATTGCAAGAAAACACAGAAAGGCCTGGCATTGCTTGGCCTCAGCTTCGGATGTTCCGTGCTGCACTCGGGTCAGGTACGGATCAAGAATCGTGTAGCAGTATCTCTTGGTGAAGATCCATGCAGACTTGGGATGTTCACCAGTTCACCATAGTTCACCATAGTTCACCCCTACCCATTGTTTGACCCATCCCCACAGTTCCACGGATTCCCAGGCACCCAAGGCACCATGAGATGGCGCCGTCGCCTTGGCCCAGGGTTTACCATCCAGGTCAAGGGGCATAGCATAGCTCAAGAGGATACTCTTGGTACATCTGATGTATCTCTTGGATCTTGCCAATCTTGGTACATCTTCAAGGATCTTATTAAAGCTTTATGCTCATGGCGATTCGTCATGGCGATTCCATGCTCCACCGGAAATTCATTGATTCACTCTGCGGCTTGGAGCCGAACCACCTTTCAGGTGGAGCCCAACAAGATGGACGACCTGGAGATCATTGAGACCCAGGGAAAAGCTAATGACTTAGAACATATCACTGGAGCCCAAAACAGCGGCAGTGGCACCCAGGCACCCAGACATACCCAGACACCCAGGACCCGCAAGTTCTTGACGCATGCCGAATCAAAACAGTGCTTCGGTATGCTTCGGTATTTGTAGGAGATTCACTCTTAGGAATCAGATTTCATACCATGTTGTGCCAAGGTCTCGATTGTGGTCGCTTCTGAAACAATGCTGCAAGGTGTGATTTCAAGATATACATATAGTAGGCGGCAGCTTTCTCCTCCTCATCCGGCTCATGGTTCACCATTTTCCTTGCTTTGGTAAAGGCAAGAGATCCTATCCATATAAGATGCCTCTGCACTAGAGAGACTCCCTCCCGAATCATCACATCTCTGAACAAACCTGGATTCCAACCGCCAACTTGAGATTCTGCAGAAAGACTATCAGCCTATCAGCGTCAAATGTGCTGATTGCTGCAGAGATGATTCGCTGAAATGAAACATGTTCTGCAATTCGCAGAAAAAATGCAAGAAGTTGGTCACGATAGCAAGAACCCCAAACGCTATCATTTTGAGTTGGGTTGGCACCTGTGCCATTCTTGCCAAGCATCTGAGCGGCAGAAACCTGGGAAATCTACCGCAAAAGCTGGGGCAGCTGGGGATGGAAAACCAAAACGTACCTGGAAAGCCATGAATGATTGCGGTAGACCCAATATCCTCAAAATCAGCAGATTTTTGACGATATCTTCATCAATTTCGGCCTGCTCCTGTAGTTGCTTCACCTGGGCGATCAGATGAACGGGTGTCATCCCACCATTTGGGAACCTCTATTGATGGAGGATGACCATCCCCGTAAAAAGGCTAGCCATGTTTTGAATTGTTTTGACAATGGCAAACATAGGTTGGTCTGAAAATGGGGTATCCCAATTCTAATATGTAGATGTTCATTTTTGTGGCCCTTATATGGCCATTTGGCAAGGACAAACAGATCCATGTATAAACCAAAATGACTTGGATAACTTTATTTATAAAGAAAAAATTACAAAATCTCTTGAATTCCTTCATCCTAGCATAGCGCTTCTGACTTCTGACACTTTTGGGAAGTGAACGAGTTGAAGCAATTTGAACTGTCTGATGAGTAAACCATAGTAAACCGGAGCCCCCAGCTCGCGCATGGAGTTCGCAGTTCTGCTGTTTCGCCTCCAACAACCTTAAAACATCTGAAACCCCAAGCTGTTGATCCAAAATGGCATGCAAAAAGGCTCCACAAATCACCCAGCATGCAGAAGTTCCAACAATTCCAGCTAAGGCTTTTGCGCCTTCTGAAGCTTTGCAACCTGAACAAGCGTGGCTCCAACACTTTGGTCGCAACATGACGCAGCACATCTCCCATGCTTACCAATCTTACCAGAATTAAATGAAATCCTGTTAGAAATCTTTCTATACCATAGTCATCGCCATATGATTGATTACTTAATACTGTAGCTACCCTACTGGAAATCCTGTTTGGGGGGGGCCAACGGAACACCAACTGTTGGCCAAAACAACTTGCTACGCCCCAGCGCCTCCAGTTGGAGGTCACCTTCTGCATAGCCATCGCTTCCGGCCTTGCGAGCCTCACGAGACGCCTTTCCCATGAGTTGGGTCGTCCATCACGGCGTCAGCGCTCTCTTTCAGGTGCCTTGACTATCCTTCAAAAATTCATTTAATTTCTACATGTACCCAGAAATCTGGAACTTTCAACAATCTTAGACCATGTTTGAAATTGTCGAGGTCTGCAAATGTGTCCAAGAGAATGTGTCCTGGCACATCTTTAAAAAAACACATCCTGCATCAACTATCACCTTCAGATATGCTACATGCACCTGAGCACCAGTACATGTGAAATTGTTTTTGGTTGGACTCCTCTCCTGCTTTGAGCTGCGCGTTCATGCCGGAACGCCTCCACTAGATTCAGCCAAGGCACCAAGCCATGAATTTGGCTGCGGGGAAGAAACAGGAGTCAATTGTGCAGCCAATCAACACCACACATCAAGAATGTACACGAATGGCCATAAACATCACAATCTGACGATATTTTCTGTACACTTTTTTCTGCAACACATGTTCTGTACAAGGACGTTTTCGCTCAGAACCTCCCTGGACCAACTGAGATGTCCATGGAAGGCGTGGAAGGTACGGCTGCTCGCAGGTCACTGTGCTTTGTCTGCAGCCTCTAACGCTGCATCAAGCCTTGGTCATGGTTGGTCCAAGTTGGCCCCAAGAATAGGAGATACCCATGGATACCCAATCCAATTTATGCTAATGTATGGCCATGTCAAGGGGAAATTGATCATCAACCATGAGATTTGGGGGGTGTGAAATAACATTGAAGATCCTGTATGCTTCTGTTGTGGTGACATACCTCTTCATTGTCTTTTCTGTTTGACCAAAGTTGATTCTGGAGAGTCTTGAAAGGATTTCACAAGTCTGTTTAAAACTGATTTGACACATCTTGCGACAGTGTGAATCATTCAATCATTCATCATCTACACTGCTTGCAGCCATGTGTCAAGAGGCTCAACGGATCATCAGCCTTTTTCTTTCTCTGTGGCGACCTGTTCAATGGTGACCATTGGTTGTCGATGGTTGTAAGCACCTGTTTCCAGTGCACTCAAGAGAACATGTTGCTACATGCAAACTGGCAAAGGAGGTCCTTGTATGTTGCTCGGATCATCCCGGAAATTTAGTAATTAATTATCATAGATTCATAGATCATCACACATCATCACAGTGATCACCTCATCGTAACTTCCTCCGCACCTGGGTCGCACCTCCGGCACCACCGGCGCCGCGGGCGCCGCGGCTTCCGGTGGTGCATCGGCTGCCAGGGGGGCCGCCAGTGCAACAGCATCCGCGGATGGTTTCGGCTTGGCCTTGGCCTAGGGCCCGCAGGAGATTTCGTGTATTACATCCGGCAATACATCCATCTAATGTCTATATATGTCCATATAATGTCATTGATAACCTGATGATTAATCAAAGATAAGTTAAGTTGGGAAAAGTACAGTAATTACTGTAACAGTTTGTGACATGTTTCCATAGATGCCATAGACAGGTCGGGTGACCCACTGCAGCCGCTCTAACCAGCAAACCTTGCTACACAATCCCCCAACCACCATCAGCCATCAAATGCCATGACAATTTTCTAGGCAATCCTGAACCAGATCTATTGGGCGCAACATCGCGCAACCCATGAACTTTCACTTACTTGAGTTACTCGAGGTTTTCGCATCAAAATAGCGTCAAAATCATGGAAAAATTGATGAAATTTGTACCATTCATAACGTTCAAACGGACAGATCGCCTTGCGGCTGCGTTTGGGCTTTGGTTCAGGAGCTTCTCCCTCAGCCTCAGCCTTCTCGGAGGGGCGTTTCCTTCCATGGCCAGCACTGCCGCAACACTCAAAATAACCAAAAAAAACCTGATAATGATCATAATCATGATAACAATCATCATCATCATCGTCATCATCATCATCATCATCAACATCATCATCATCATCGTCATCGTCATCATCATCAGCATCATCATCAGCAGCAGCATCATGGTCATCATCATCATCATCATCACCATCATCATCTTCATCATCTTCGTCATCATCATCAGCATCATCATCATCATCAGCATCGTCATCATCATCATCACCATCATCATCATCATCATCATCGCCATCATCATCATCATCGTCATCGTCATCATCATCAGCATCATCATCAGCAGCATCATCATCATCAGCATCATCATCGTCATCGTCATCGTCATCATCATCATCAGCAGCAGCAGCATCATCATCAGCAGCAGCATCATCATCAGCAGCATCATCATCATCATCAGCATCAGCATCATCATCAGCAGCAGCATCATCAGCAGCATCATCAGCAGTATCATCATCATCATCGTCATCGTCATCATCATCATCATCACCATCACCGTCATCATCATCATCATCGTCGTCATCATCATCATCGTCGTCATCATCATCACGTCGTCATCATCATCATCGTCGTCATCAGCATCATCATCATCATCAGCAGCAGCACCATCATCATCATCACCATCATCATCACCAGCAGCAGCAGCATCATCATCAGCATCATCGTCATCATCATAATCATCATCGTAATCATCATCATCATCATCATCATCATCACCATCATCATCACCATCATCATCACCAGCACCATCATCATCATCATCATCACCATCATCATCACCATCATCATCATCATCAGCACCATCATCATCATCACCATCATCATCACCAGCAGCAGCAGCATCATCATCATCAGCATCATCGTCATCATCATTATCATCATCACCGTCATCATTGTCATCATCATCATCGTCATGAAGTTTAATAACATACCATTAGATCCTCCACCCTGAAAGGGTCCTTGGCTTTCTCGCTGGAGCTGCCGGAGCCACATCTGGAGCGTCTCGGATCGCTGGGAGCTCCTGGGAGTTCACGAGGGTACTGAAGATGTATGTTCTAGTGTCTTGAAAAACATATAAGAATCTCATAAATAATTTATATATATATATATATTATATATTATTATATGTATTATATTCCAATATTATCGCATCTATATTGCTAAACACATCAATAATCATTTCGAATATGAAATCATGAAATGCCATGAAATGGTATCCATTTAACTTCTAACTTACGCATAATCTGGAATCTGTTATTTTGCTGGCTTTCAGTTTCCATAATACATGAAATATCATGACATGATTATCCATTGAAACGTGAAGAAATGTCTTGGACGCATTCTACAGTACCATTCCCCACGTCCGAGCCTCTGGTGCTTCAGCATTTGGTGCCAAGTATATGGTCGGCCTCAGTGGAATCCACTGAAGGGGGTCTTCTCTAGCTGCTGATTTCTGTTTGGCTACAAACAAATGAGATTGGACTCAACCTGCAGGTCTTAGGTCATCTTGAGTAATTAGTAATTACATGTAATTACTTAATAATAGTCCAATCATTTTTGCTATATTCAATCTACCACAAAGATTGGGGTTAAGATCTCTTTCCAGACTTTGTGAGAAGTCACATCCCTGAGGCAGCAACTGCCCTGGCTTGGTGATTTTGCGAAAATGGTGCATGGAAGAAGAAACCTGGGAGATGCAAACACGGCGAAAAACCAGCTGGATAGCAGTGTCAAATTGTACTCAATCCACTCCTCTACTGTAGAATTCCTAGAAATTAAATTTTCTGGAACAGAAATCCATTGAAAAGGAAGCAATCTGGCACCGCCTATCATCTGGCCAGGTCTTTGGGATGAAGTGGTTGAAATCGGAGGATACTTAGACCTCCCTTGATGTCGCCATCCTTCAGGGCAGCACAGTGGAGTGCCACACCTCAGGACGCCATCTGATATCATTTGGCTCTGCAAATAGGATACAGTACCCAAAAAAAATCCATGGCTCATCATCATTGTCCCCATTTAAGTATGTCTACTATGATTATTACTTCTTTTTTAATCTTATCATATCTTATCTATTTAAGTTGCAATTGTGTGTTTCTGGACAAGGCCATCAGCTAAGGAGGTCGTTTTCTTACAGTATCTGCAGACAAAGCTCAGGCTTTCGATGACCGTCGCGGACATGCCTCGATTTCCGTAGTGAACTTATGGGATTGGGGTAGGGTACCCCCACTGGTTGAGGAAAATACCCCAGTGTAACGGAAACATCCGAGGATAGGTAGTATAGGTTCCAGCTTGCGATTTATGAATAAACCGTAGTAAACAGTACTAATTACGGACCGGTGGCCAATAAAATCAACAAAACTGTCGGAAAGGCCGCACGAACTTTTGCACATTCGATTTCAACACCGAAGCCCCCGGGGCCAGGGCCACCTGCAGCTATTTTAAAATATACACCGTCGTCAAAAAGGATGGTGGGAAAGCCTTCTTTGGGGTATTATGACAATGTCATCTCATGTCCATCCACATAGCTATTGCATGCTATTGCTAGATGTCGCTGGCTTGCTGTCACCAGGTCACCAATTCAGCTTTGCTTCTCGGATCTTCTCCAGCTCCTCAGGATGCTGTTCGATCCATTCGATCACTTGACCTCGGTCCAAGGATTGATCCGGAAATTCACTTTCCACTTGGCTTCAGCCATTGAACTGGGATATCAGTGGGATAGCCAATGGACTGCAAAAACATCACTACAGCATGCCGTGGATCTCGTCAAGCGGCGGCTGGAGGCTTGTCCACCCAGATTTTCCAGGGCCTGAAGCAACGATGCAAAGCTAGCATGGGAATGAAACGAGCAGCATGGGTTGTCACATGGGAATGGAACGAATGGAATGGCAGGGGTCAAACTTTCAAACCATCACTCTTTGTGGAGGTCTCTGTTCATGTTTTTTCCGTCTTTTTTTATCTTGTACCGAAAAGTCCAAGTTTGGAGCAAGAAATGGTTAACATTGGTTAACCAGTCAACCACGCCCAAACTGCCAGAACTTTTCTTGGCCCTGATCAACTCGCAGACTCTCAGAACCCGACTCGCTCAATGACCAGTTTGGTGCCTGAGCCGGGTCAAAGATACAGCAGAGATCTATCAACAGGGGCTGGCAAAATGGAAGGCATATGAGCTGTTAGAAGTATTTAGACATTACAGTATAAGCCTATGATTTGCTCCAGTTGGCCATAATCATCGCTGCCAAAGTACGCCGGCCCTCGATGGGGCCAAGATGTTGTCGCGCGGCGCCGGATTTTTCATGTTCCTCGATGGTTTGCACCAAATCCTGACGAAGCAGAAATGTGAAGCTTGCTGCTGCATGTCACATGTGGTTTCTTCTAGTTTGAACCCTGAAAATTATATAAAGTAGGGAATTGGGAGGATAAGTGAAACCTGATTGAAAGATATTGAAAGTACAAACGAGCAAGATTCGGCATACTGCTTACCCGCAGCACATTGCAGCGATCAAGCCTCCAACTGAGCCCATTGATGACCTTAAGATGGGCAAGTCACTGTGCAGATCTTCTACTGGATGTTTTGGTGATGGAGTTTCAAGGCAGTTTTAGGACCAATATGGAGGCAATTTCAAAACTTCAAACTTGATATTGCACGTGAGCGCTGTCAGTGAACAATTTCCATGCACAGAAGCAGGAAGTCTTTTGTTGCAGCCGCACTGTCGCTGAATGCTAAATCAAGGCTTCGCTTCAGCGACTTTCCTTGGATATCTTGGATCAAGAGTTTCTTGTGGGGCCGGGATTCACAACATGTTTTCTACTGCCATATGGATAAGTCTAGCCAAAGAGAAAGGAGAATCGCCTACCGCCTGGAATTTGTCGACAGGAAAAATCTAGGTTTCCTTGGATTTCCATGGCGCACCGCTCAAAATCCAAATTGGTTTCCGTGCCGCCAAGTGTCCTTCCTCCTTGCGCAGCCAGTCCTGTAAATTATCCGAACATTATGGAAAATGCAAATTCTTTCTGAGCAAGTTTGATTGTGCTTGGAAGGGAAGAACCAAACACAACATTGGAGAATATTTTTCAGATGCTTTTTTACATGTCACAACACTGACATGTCTCACCAAACACCGACTCTCAAAGATCTTCAAGTTCCTCTTGTAAATCGGTTGTTGGAGCATTCTCCTCACGTCTAAAGTCTAAAAGGAAAACAAACCAGCGTTTAAAAAACAATAAGCTTCGGTGGTATCCCCAACAGCCGCAACGCTTTATTTTTACAAATCTTTCTGAAGCGTGCTGCCAAGCCAAGCGCTGGAAACACCTCAGCTACTTTTCTGTGGGTTTCCGTGAATTACAATAAATGGCCGCAAATCCTGTTGAACCTGATCTGTCTCTGCACCAAAGCCTCCCAGACCTTCTCCGGAACCTTCTCCGGATCCCTGTTGAACTTGACCTGGCTCTGCAGCAAAGCCTCCCGGAACCTTCTCCGAAACCTTCTCCGGAACCCTGTTAAACCCAACCTGGCTCTGCACCAAAGCCTCCCAGACCTTCTTCGGAACTTTCTCCAGAACCCTGTTGAACCTGACCTGACTCTGCACCAAAGCCTCCCGGAACCTTCTCCCCAGAACCTTCTCCGGAACCTTCTCCAGAACCTTCCCCGGAACCTTCTCCGGAACCCTGTTGAACCTGACCTGGCTCTGCACCAAAGCCTCCCAGACCTTCTCCGGAACCTTCGGAACCTTCGGAACCTTCTCCGGAACCTCGTTGAACCTGACCCGGCACCTGCACCAGTGCACACCGGAGCTATTCTGGGCTGAAGACCCCGTTAGCTTATGCTGTTGGGGAAACATGTCTTTGAACAAAATGATCGAATATGATGTGTATATATATATATATATATGTATATATATATAATACTATGACGTAATGACGTAATGTTTCCTTTGGATCAGAGACTCCACCATCTCGACATGTCTTAACACAGGCCTCGACGCCAAGCAAGCCCCGTTGCTTCAGCTGATCAGGTGCCCGGCTGTGCCGAAAGGAGTTGGCCTCGACGCCCCAAAAATCCCGGTGCCTGGACTTGCAATTTTCGAACAAACAAATAGACAGTTCAGAAAGTTCCAAGAGGATGTCATCTTGCACATCTTTTTCAGATTCTATTCTATATATTTCTATATATTCTATGCGTTTGCAGAAGATAAACTTCTGTGCGTTTTTGGTGTCCAGCTTCTGTTTCTTCTTTGCAGCAGCATAAGAAGCAAACATCCGCTGTACCCTTGCAGCTGAAGGACTGCGCAATCCGCAAGCTGGTTGTCTGACATCTCCAGCCTCGGAAAGGGTCCAGTTGGTACCGCAATTGGCAAAGTTGTGTTCTTGCTTGTGAACTCTATGTAGCTCAGTGCAGGCTCAAAATGTGGTTGCAAGCTTTGGGACCCATTGCCCCGAAATCTTAACTGCAAATCTCCGAATGGCGAAAGGCAAGAATCTGAAGTATCAAAATGTATCAACTATCAACTTCCCAAGTTGTCACCTTGCCTCACATTGCCTCGTTTTAGTGGTCATCTGCGACTTTGCCATTTGGCTGCCGGTCAAGGGACTGATCTCGACAACGCTGAAACTCTTGAAGGAGGCTGGGGCCAAAGAGCAAAGGGTCATCCGAATTGATGCTGCACGGCCTCCGTATGGATGGAACGTCAGCTATGGCAGCCACAAGGCCCTACAAGTATTGGAACTTGTAAAGATGGAGCCTCCATTATCAGGTCTTTCGTAAGGTTAGGATGTGTTAAGATTTTAAAAGTTCCGAAATGCTTCTGACAGCTGCTGCACCAAGAAATGTAAAGATTGAAAAGTTTGGGCTTTTGTTTTGATGGATTCTTCCTTCCCGGACTATTGCCAGCTTCGGAGGTCATCAATTTCTTCTATATACGGTCGTCTTCCAACCATTGACTCCGCAATGCTGGGGGTTCTCACGATGGTTCCTTTGGTTCTCTTCAGCGAACAGCTGCTGAGGTCCAAACACACCAGCTTCCAGAAATTTGGTTAGTGGGGAGTCCTTCACAGCCACCACCCCAAGCAGCTCATTGCTGCTGGGGCAAATGTCTAAACCTCAGAAATTTCTGGCCAAGTCTGCAGAAACCTCTGCCACAAAAGGGAATGGCTGAATGGCTCAATAAGATTGAGATATGAATGGATTCATGACTTGCCATACATGGCTGGTCATTGTGAATATGAAACCATCTAGTCTTGGGAGGCAACAATCAAAACCTGGAAAAAAATCTTCAGGATCGGTGCTGGGGTTCAGGCATATCTGCAACTTTGCCAGGTGTTGAATCAACTCTTCATCTTCCATACTGAGCACTCCATGGGCAATTCTTTTGGCTCCAAGGACATCCACGCAGAATCTGACCTGTGCAAACGCGGCTTCAAGAGTTTGACCCCAGCGCCAAGAGCTTCCCTGCACACCAAAATTACCCAAAAACTTGGATGATAGGTACCAAATACCAAAAATCACCAAAAATCATCAAATTAATCCAAAACAATCTAAAATCCCATTGGCCTCATGATCTTCAACCACCTATTGGAACATGTCTCAACATGTCTCAACCACTTTGGATACGAAATCTTCAGCTGAGCATCACTGGCCGGCCCCAGTCCGGGTCCCGGGGCAATCTCCCCAGCGTGTGGCAGGGCAACCACCTCACTGCAGACGCTGCGGAAGGCGTCCGCGAACCGCTCCGGTGGGTTACCAGCCTGAGACCGGGCTTCGGTTAGCAGCACCAAAAATCACCAGAAGTCATTTTTTGGGAAATATGTACACACATATACCTGAGAAGGGGGGAACGAAAGCCAGCATCCCATCTACCCCTATTTTCCCCCAATGATTTTTCACCCACAGACTTTTCCCCCACATACTTTTCACCCAGAGACTCTTCACCCAGAAATCCTTCTTGCACATACTTTTCACCCAGAGACTCTTCACCCAGAAACTCTTCACCAAGAAACTCTTCTTGCACATACTTTTCACCCAGAGACTCTTCACCCAGAAACTCTTCTTGCACAGACTTTTCACCCAGAGACTTTTATTCAGAAACTCTTCTTGCTCACACTTTTCACCGATATACTTTTCACCCAGAGACTCTTCCCCAGAAACTCTTCTTGCACGTACTTTTAACCCATATACTTTTCACCCAGGGGCTCTTCACCCAGAAACCCTTCTTGCACAGACTTTTCGCCCATATACTTTTCACCCAGGGACTCTTCACCCAGAAACTCTTCACCCAGAAACTCTCCTTGCACATACTTTTCACCTATATACTTTTCACCCAGAGACTCTTCACCCAGAAACTCTTCTTGCACATACTTTTCACCCATATACTTTTCACCCAGAGACTCTTCACCCAGAAACTCTTCTTGCACATGTACTTTTCACCCAGAGACTCTTCACCCAGAAACTCTTCTTGCACATACTTTTCACCCATATACTTTTCACCCAGAGACTCTTCACCCAGAAACTCTTCTTGCACATACTTTTCACCCATATACTTTTCACCCAGAGACTCTTCACCCAGAAACTCTTCTTGCACATACTTTTCACCATATACTTTTCACCCAGAGACTCTTCACCCAGAAACTCTTCTTGCACATACTTTTCACCCATATACTTTTCACCCAGAGACTCTTCACCCAGAAACTCTTCTTGCACGTACTTTTTACCCATATAATTTTCACCCAGAGACTCTTCACCCAGAATCTCTTCTTGCACAGGCTTTTCACCCATATACTTTTTACTCAGAAACTCTTCACCCGGAAACTCTTCTTGCACATACTTGTCACCCATATACCTTTCACCCAGAGACTCTTCACCCAGAGACTCTTCTTGCACATACTTTTCACCCAGGGACTCTTCACCCAGAGACTCTTCACCCAGAAACTCTTCTTGCACATACTTTTCACCCAAGGACTCTTCACCCAGAAACTCTTCTTGCACGTACTTTTTACCCATATACTTTTCACACAGAGACTCTTCACCCAGAAAATCTTCTTGCACATACTTTTCACTCATTTACTTTTCACCCACAGACGGATCAACCATATATTTCTCACCCACAGACTTTTCCCCCATATGCCTTTCACCCATAAACTTTTCACCCAGGGACTCATCCAGAAAATCTTCTTGCACAGACTTTTCACCCAGAGACTCTTCACCCAAAAACTCTTCTTGCAGATACTTTTCACCCAGAAACTCTTCACCCAGAAACTCTTCTTGCACATACTTTTCACCCAAGGACTCTTCACCCAGAAACTCTTCTTGCAGATACTTTTCACCCATATACTTTTCACCCAGGGACTCTTCACCCAGAAACTCTTCTTGCACAGACTTTTCACCCAGAGACTCTTCACCCAGAAACTCTTCTTGCACAGACTTTTCACCCAGAGACTCTGATTCAGAAACTCTTCTTGGACCTACTTTTCACCCATATACTTTTCACCCAGAGACTCTTCACCCAGAAACTCTTCTTGCACATACTTTTCACCCATATACTTTTCACCCAGAGACTCTTCACCCAGAAACTCTTCTTGCACATACTTTTCACCCATATACTTTTCACCCAGAGACTCTTCACCCAGAAACTCTTCTTGCACATACTTTTCACCCATATACTTTTCACCCAGAGACTCTTCACCCAGAAACTCTTCTTGCACATACTTTTCACCCATATACTTTTCACCCAGAGACTCTTCACCCAGAAACTCTTCTTGCACATACTTTTCACCCATATACTTTTCACCCAGAGACTCTTCACCCAGAAACTCTTCTTGCACATACTTTTCACCCATATACTTTTCAGAGACTCTTCACCCAGAAACTCTTCTTGCACATACTTTTCACCCATTACTTTTCACCCAGAGACTCTTCACCCAGAAACTCTTCTTGCACAGACTTTTCACCCAGAGACTCTTCACCCAGAAACTCTTCTTGCACATACTTTTCACCCATATACTTTTCACCCAGGGCCTCTTCACCCAGAAACTCTTCTTGCACATAATTTTGACCCAGGAACTCTTCTTGCACAGGCTTTTCACCCAGAAATTCTTCTTGCATATACTTTTCACCCATATTTTTTTCATTCAGAGACTCTTCACCCAGAAACTCTTCTCGCACATACTTTTCACCCATATACTTTTCACCCAGAGACTCTTCACCCAGAAACTCTTCTTGCACATACTTTTCACTCATATACTTTTCACCCACAGACGGATCAAACTTATATTTCTCACTCACAGACTTTTCCCCCATATACCTTTCACCCATAAACTTTTCACCCAGAGACTCTTCACCCAGAAAATCTTCTTGCACAGACTTTTCACCCAGGGACTCTTCACCCAGAAACTCTTCTTGCACATACTTTTCACCCATATACTTCTCACCCAAAGACGGATCAACCATATACTTCTCACCCACAGACTTTTCCCATATATACTTTTCACCCATATACGTTTCACCCAGAGCCCCCCCCAGTATTTTCACTTCGTTCGCAAACAACAACTGGCCAGCTTCCCGGCCGGCTTTCGTAAAAAATATAATATATAAATATATACATATATAGATATATATATATATAAGCGAACCCGGCCTGAATTGTCAGGAATGCTCTACATTCTGCTTCACAGGCCATTATGTACCTCCTCCACGGTACTTTTTGTGGTTAATTTTTGTGACAGCTGCTATGTCTACGCCTTCAAACCTCGCATTATGCGCTAGCCCTCCTTCCTCCTTCACACAAACACCTTCCCATCTGACATCACAGTGCCCGACAAAGACCCTCGAGCCGGGCGACTTTTGTCCTTCCTCCACCAACATCGACAGCAGTGGCAAAAGGCGCCTTTACCCTTACCTTTCCTATCTGTGCTAGCACTCCTTCCCCCTTCTCGCAGACATCGGCTCCTCTGCCAAGCACCCCAAAAGGCTCCCCAAAATGCGGACCTAGGGGGAATCGATACCCTACCGTCACCCTTTTGCCGCATGGTACATGACCCGGAAAAACGCTCCCAAAACACACCCTTCCCCCCAAGTAATAGCGAGATTTTGGCCCACTTGGGCAAGCCCTCCCCCCAGACCCCCTTATACTCACTTTGTTCGCAGACAGCAACGATCCAGCTAGCTGGCTTTCGTAATATATATATATATATAAATATGTATATATACGTATAATTATTATAAATCATTCATCTGACTGACTTCATCTGTCCTTTACCAACTTCAAGGGAATCCACTCTTTGCCATCCCTTTGATAACATCCTTTGCCTCTGCTCCATGTAGACCGAAGCCAATGATGCCAGGGCGTCCGTGGATGGTGCCCCTTCCAGAGGTCACCACATCCTTTACCTCGAGCAGAAAATGAAGTCACTGACCCTGCAAGTTCAATCAACATTGTTTATGGTGATATTATGTTGGTTATCCATGGTTATCCATGGTTATCCACTATCAATGGGGAATACATCACAAACAATGTGATATGCTTTTGCCATGTCATCTCCTAGGGTTGAAAAAAAATGCAATTCCGTGGATGGTGCCGCGAATTTTGTTTGGTCTTTGCACTATGACTTATCTAAATAGTCTGAAACACGGCATTTTATCTTTCATGTTTGAAGCCGTAGCTAAAACTTGCAGTAAATGCTTACGCACGTCTATATGAAGTGGGTGTCGCTGCTAGTTATTCGTGGTGGAACTGGAATATGTTTTCATCTGCTGCAGGGCTTGTCATTGCCTTTGCTGTCACTGTTGCCTTTGTCAAACAGACAGGGTGAACTACAAGCTCTCTGGTGGCGAATGGGTCACGGCTCAGCCAAAGCCACTTCTTGAAACTGTTGCTAGCGGGGATCTAGCGGGCAAAATTACGTACAAATTCGCAAAATTGAACCGCAACCTCTTAAATGTAGGAAAATTGTTGAGTAGCAGAGAAATTCACTAAGACATCTTAAGGAGCTAAGTGTTACATCTTGACTTTTCTTCATGTTGAAATAACAAGCAGTCAGGAACACATAAAACATATCCTTGAACATGGTGCGAAAAAAACAAAAAAACTAGCGCAAACCTAGCGGGTTTGCTAGCGCTGCCTTGCAGAATTGGTGAATTTAGTTAAGTGCCGCCTCATAACGAAGAGGAAAAACCACTAGGTCCACACTAATTATCAACAACTGGTACAAAGCTTCTGCCAACTATTTTTGGCAAATGGTCGTTGTTGCCTGAAATGTTCGAAGAGGAAAACCATGGCTTCAAAACCTCCAAAATCAATCCAAATCATCCAAATCCACTGCTTATGTCATCATTAAATCATCATAAATCATGATCTTCCCATATTTTTCACCACATTTTCCCACATTTCCCCTCTGAGAATCGCCATTCGGCCAAGGCACAGCTCGAGCCAAGGCCTCAGCACGCTCCACGGGCAAATGGCGTTCGGCTGCAACGATGAATCCTCGCCGTCATTGGAGGTCAACACCCTCTGTCATCACGGTGAATGTATGGCTTTCTTTAATGTTTTAGATGGTTTTTCATAGGGATAAATAATTGAGATGACCATGGTTTGATAGGGATTAATGGAGGATTTTTTTAATGATAAATCCATTGATATAATAGATGATGGATAGGAGGCTTCAATGGATTTATCATTGGATTTATCCTCCAATTTATCCGGTGGCAAAGCTGGGAAATCCATCCTACACCAAATGGAGGTTTTTTGAGCTGGGAAAATGATCCGGGAACTTGCCATGTTATCCATGTTTGATTACCAAAATTTCCAATAGTGCCACCAAAATGACTACTTACTACTTGAAATGTAGGGAAAATATATGAAAATATGGGAAGATGGCGATTCGCCAATAGATTTCCCCTAAATGATCAGACAAGCCCAGTCGTCGGGACCTTAGCTCTCAAGTGCAACAGCGGCACCAACTTTCAGAGTACGCTGGGTTTTTCTGTGTTTGCTCTGACCAAACATGACCAAAGAGATGTAGAAACACACAAAATATCAGAGAGTTGCCCCTTTTGGAAGAACGGCATCGCCATGCATCGCCGGTTTTTTTGAAGTCCAAGCTGCCAATTGCCACGCCAGTGCGGGTCTCTGCTACTTCTGCAGCTTTCATCAACAAGTCCAAAGAGGCCTTGATACCACCTGGAAGAGGCAGCGGCCATTGCTGTCCAGATTCAACAGCTCCAAATTTGCAGGTGAAATCAGGTGAATATGTAGCGCAACCTACAGGGTCAGCACCAAATCTGAGTGGAACACAGTGGAACTAGTTTTGATGTTTTGATCATCAGAAACACCAGGTCCCAATGGTCCCAAAGCTGAGAGTGCCAAGTTGCCAAATCGATCCGCATAAAGCTCGATGGATAGAGCTGGCTCTATCCACAGAGCACCTTCCGACGTAGGCTTTTTGGTTGAGTTGCACGGTCTTCGGAAGTTGATATTGCTCCGACTGACTTTGAAGAACTGAACCATGTTGCATTATGTTGCATTTAAAATACTGAAAGCCACATAGAAGCTGGAATTTAATGGAAAGGAACCATCGCATTCATAATTTCATAATCCTCAAGCTCAAGGTCTCGATTCTCACGTCATTCTCTTCGACTCTGCCCTGTGTCACCGCTTCACCATGTGGCCTGATTTTGCTGCATCCTCTGCTACCTCCAGCACCAACCGTTGCAGGTCACTCTCTTCTCGCAAACATTCGCAAACGGCGATGTAGCAGCTGGCGAACCTCACAAAGATTGGAGCCAGCTATGACCCGTTTTTTAAGGTGCTTTTGAGTTTGCCATGCCGGTGACTCATGTTGACTCATGTTGACTCATGTTGACTCATGTTGACTCATGTTGACTCAAACCGGACTCGGAGCTACTTTGGTGCATAGGGAGCTACGCCACAAAAACTTTGCTGGCCGTAATTTTCATCAGCGCAGCATAGCGCAGCGCATATCTTCGGGGTCTGTTCTCCAGGGTCTTCGGGAAGTGCCAAGAAACGGAGAGAAGTCAGAGAAGCTCTTGCCACGCCTTGAGTGACCAATTTGGGGATAGAACTGCCAGTCTCATTCCTCCTTTGCCTTCACAGTTGATTGATCAGTGAATCAAAATAGTATGAAGGAGCGAGTGGAACGTTCCAAAAAGGCTGCAGGTGGTGAAATGAGGTATGGTTGGAAGTATTTTGGCATAACGAAATAAGATCGCAGCACTATCAAATTCTAACGCCAAGTCGGAATAGCGGGGTGAAGTTTCAAGAGATCCCTTCCGCCAGGTGCTGAATGCTGCTTGGTTACGTATCCATTGGCCGTTCCACGCCATGTTTCCTACATAAATCGCTGAGCGTCTCTGGACCTCAGGATCTTTCAGGTGCTCTGGATGTTCATTGCTTGCTGCACCGTACTGCTAATGATAATGCACAAACCTGTACCTAATGTGGTAATCCCAATGCTATAGCTGCTCTAAAACAACCGTTTTTATGGGTGGGATTGAATTTCCATCAATGGTAGGTTTATGGCATTGTCCTACATTCCAACATACCACGTACTAAAACTCCAGCTGAGCCACGCATCGCCCCCTCGAGGTGTATATGGAGCTCCTCAATAGAGGGCTCTTAAGTATCGGAAGGGGGAATCCATCTGTCCCAAAATCACCATTTTGATGGTGGTATAAACCATCCCCAAATGGTGGGTTTGTTAAGTTTATTACAGTATGGGTCTTGTGGAATGGGGAAATCACAATTTTTGGACCTCCGGCCCAACGTCATGCAACATCCACAAGGCTTCTGGTGCTTGTTCTGATTTAAGATGAGGGTTCGCAGTTGCCTCTAGGTGAAATCGTTTGAAATTGGAAAGGTGCCTGAACCAATTTGGAACATGCACGAGATGGAAGTGCAGTGGAGTCAGTGAAGCAACTGATGGTTGGGGAAAAGCAGTGGCAAATTTGATGTCTTGCTTGGTTTGCAAAGATTTTCCAAACATGCAATTCCTGTCCAAAGAAAAGACGACGGTGAAATTCCCAAGCAGAAATCGCTTGAAGAAAGTGCTGTCATGTGCTGTCGCTGTCGTCACAATGCACCGTGAGGCGTTAGCCAATTCAGCCCTTGCCGAGATGTGTCGCTCAGCTCATCGGACTTGTTGCGCCAAGTCTCTGCTTTCGGAAGGCTCACCAAACACCGCGGCATGGTGCGGGTCGCAGCCGCGGCACCACTTGAGCAAAAAGGGTGCTGAGGACTGAGGATTGAGGATATCAGTGATGAGAGACTGGATGGGTGCAGGTCACAATTGATAATCAAAAGAATTGTGTGGCTCCCTGCCTGTTGAAGTATGACCCATCAGATATTGCCAAGACTTCTCCGATCCTACTTCCAAGGTACTGCTAGCGCGAGGAGTTTGGTTTGTCTGGGTATTGGTGAACAGCTATCTGCCAGTGATCACGTGGAAATTCCGACACTGCCATCTGCGGTGAGCCATCTCTGAGCTCTGGTACCTGCCATCGCTTCAATGATGTCGGTTCTCTCGCCGGCTTTGGCTTTGAACCTGGAAAAAACACATCCACTGTGGGGGAAAAAACACATCCACAACTCAAGATGGGCGAAGTTTTTGCTTGTCTAACATGTGGATTTTGAGCAAAACCGATTGCCATATTATCCATATTCTACAAGCTGAGTGTCCAAAACTCTTCGATGGCAAAACTTCCCATTGAATGGTTGGATATGGTTGGAATCGCCATGAGATAATGGGTTTTTTAAGTGTCCAAAACCTCCAAAAATGGCTCAGATCCCCCATCCCACCATCCCCTTGGAGGACTTCCATAGCTGGTCTCGCCTGTTGATGCGCGATTTCACAGCCTCCAGAGCAATCTTCAGGACCTGCAGACAGATTCATACGCCTCGTGCCTGGGTATCAACATAAGGGGTTTCATCGGTTTTCTGTCGTTTTCTATCTTTTCTGGTGTGTCTAATCTTTCCATCGATTTCCTCGTCAGCAAAATCTCTGGAAGCCACAACTGCACTAAAAAAAACATCCGACTTCATCCGACCGCTCGCCTCCCCTCCAACACCAGACTCCCAAATGCGCTTGAGGCAATCCACGACCTCACAAGGTCGACTCCCGCTGACCATGTCTGACCATGTCTGACCATGTCTGACCATGTCTGACCATGTCATCTCAGTCTCAGGTTCCAACAACCTGGCGCAATCTCGCTTGCTCTTTTTTCTTCAATTCTTCCTGCACAAAAATCCACCAGGGTTGGGGTGCATGTCATCCGGTTTTTCCCTGTGGTTTTCCGTGTCCATGGGTAAAAATCTTTGCCGCTTTGCCCTGGTATCAAGCCCCAAGCAGCTTACAACTTGCGTAAATTGTCCCAGGTCCTTGCAATCGTCGTCCCTAGGCTGAGTTGGTGTCTCAGACAAAACTGCAACGACAGAGTCTTCGCAAAATTCTCTGAATCCTTTCATGCATGCGCCACGCAGTCGAGTTTTCAGGTTTCATTACCATCACATACCCATTTCTTGGACCGAAACAGCCCAACCCTGCCAGCGCCATCTTTTTTTGTCGCAGCTATCGCTCGGTTATTGTGGATGCCTTTTGGCCTCGGTCGGCACCGAGCCAACTGAGCACAGCTGGCAATTCTTATCACCAACTCATCCGCGCCTTCAAGGAAACCTTTCCTTTAGGCTCCTTGCAAAGCTCAAGCCTTCTTAATTCTTGAGGATAAACCCTGAGAATATTATAGAATACATAATTATATATATATATACATATACATAATTATATATATATACATATACATAATTATATATATACACGTGTATACATATATATATACTTCCGGCAGAGACAGTTTCAAACAAGTTGGCATTTTGCATCAAATGTTTGTCAAGCTCTAAATCATGCTCTCTATAGTGTTCTCTTTACATCATGCGTCAATGGCACTGACAAGATCTCCTCCTTCGCAACACTCTCTTCCTTGTGGATCTTCTCTCCCTCGCTTTCTTCCAGCTCCTCGGACATGGCCGCACGAAACCCAAGATAATCCAAGATACCCAAGTCATGGGCATCCAATTTGCAAGCGTAAAAGGGGACTTGCACACTGAAATTAAAGCCACAGAAGGTCACAGCACAACAGCCAAACCAGGATTGATCAAGTGTCTATGTGCTATCATGTGCTATCTATGATTCAAACTGATTCAATACATTCGGAATTAGGGGTTGATTGCAGTTGCCAGTGCGCTGTCTCAGGTTCATACTCGCTTCAACTCCTGCAACAAGGTGACTACATGACACCAACAGACTAACCCGCTGGCCAAAATGGCAGGAATGTTGTTGAATGTTGTTGATGATTGTTGTATGTTTAACTCTACTTTGTTTTTCTGGGATGAAGATGTGATGAAGCTTGGTCAAACATCTCCCAGTTTTTGTGCGGACGACTTCTTGCGAGGCGGTTCCGCACAGTTTGTCTTACACAAAAACCCTATCGACCCTGACCTGCAGGAGCTTGTCATATCTGGAGCTGCCTGGGAAAGGTTCATGGGCCGATAGTCCAAACGTCAGCTGTCACAACTTGACCAAGGTCAAAAGCTCTGCGGCAAACTCATAATATCATGGGTATCAAATTTCAAGGCCGTGAGGACATGATTTTTTGAGCAAGTCATCCTATGCGGGTTCCCATGGTTCCCAATCATCCATCGCTCTGCATTTTTGCTCCGTATCTCCTCACGAATTCCCAACCTTCCACCTATCTCCAACGTCGAGGCAGGGGCGTTCGCTGTAGACCAAGCCCAGCAGAAGGAAGACCAACAGTCGAGAGAGCGGCATCACCTATGTCACACGTGTCATGGGGAACCCCTCAAACGGGATAATTTCCATCTACAAAATGGATCAAAATGGCACAAGTCCCTGGTTTTCGGGATGGTACGTCCACAATAGATTGGGTAGGCAGTTTTTATTGGGGGGAGCCTCAAACAACATACCGCCGGGATGGGAAGCGGCAGGGTGCAAGCTGCATGCGACCAAGACACAAATGATGAATGTGTTTGTCAGGCTAGAAAGGGATGAGTTCAGCCGATTTGTTGTGCTTTTCTCGAGCCCAAAAGCACCATATCCAGAGCTGCGCAGCGTTTTCTGCCAGGAAAAGCATCATTGATGTGTTTTTTTTTCAACCGGAAGATATAGTATGAGGCATCTTTGAATAGCTGCAAAGACCTGCTTCCTTGCTCATTCACTCACTCTGTTGCTTACTTGCTGGCTGGCTTGCAGCACTGATTTTACTTACCCACTCTCTTCTCCCATCAAGTGTACCTCCCAACATGGCCTTGGGAATTCTCGTTAGGTTTTGTCACACTGGGAACAGTTGCCGTATTTGGTGCTTGGTATCAGATTCATGAGGTCGCTGCATCAACTGCTTGCTCGTAACACCCAGTCTCCGTCTCGGTGTAGTGAGGTCCTGCACCGATACAACAAAACAGCTTCCATTGCTCTCCTGCACCACAGCGGCAACTTTCTCGTGGCCCGCATTGATTTACATGGTCAGAACTATTCAAGAGAAAGCCATCAAATCATTCAACTATTCAGTACATTTCAGTACTATAATTATTATTGTCATTAGTCATTCATTTTATTATCATCATTATCATTATTATCATTATTATCATTTTGGTACTATCATTATTATCATTCAAGTACCACATCATGTTTACATCATGTTTACATGGCCTTGAAGGGAAATTTCGTGTCTGACCGTCTGACCCAACAAGCGCCTTTACTGCTGCCAGGAGTGTGTCACGAAGGGCGTAGACCTAGGGAGCCATAGGGAGCTATGGAGACGGTCCGAACTTGGCAAGTTGGGCAACGTTGGCCATAGACCGGGCCTACGAAGCTACTAGAGGGCCTACGGCCTAGGTATTGGATGCATTTATCATCCAATGGATATTCTAAGATATTTTAGAATTCTTATGACATCTTATTTACCCGGGTAAGACATGGTAAGACTGTTCAGAAAGTTGGCAAGAGTTTCTCGAAACTGTCACTGCACCTTTTGGTTTGGATCCAAAGTCTCATCGAACAAAGGTTGGCCAAAAGGTCAGTACTTTTCAACCACGACATTTCCAGACCCCTTGGACCATTGAGGCTGGGAACATCAGCAGCACCAGTCTGCGCAACACTTTCAAGCTCGTCGACCTGCCGTGTCTCTGTGAGTTGACTCAATGGGTGTCAGTAATGGTTTACCAAAAAATCCTGGTGCCATGCGTGGTACGAAAAAATGTGGATTTTGGTGGATTTTTGAGGGCCATTTTGTAGCCCCAGTCGGTCATTCAATGTTGCAGCCCCAAGGTCAAAACCCGTAGAACCCGTGGCCTTCTTCTTGACCTTTGCTACGACCATGACGTCCTTGCATGCTTCAGCCTTAGCGTCCGAGCTGAAGAACTTGTGGTGATGTCGAGATATCCACTGAGAAATTCTCTACAGCTTGTATACTCTATGACTTTATGACTATATGACTGACATGCACATGCTTCATTATACTTCATAGATATATTAAGAACTATCCAGATGCACAGACTTAGACTTATACCCTGATATATGATATGTATGTATATATATATATATATATTTCTATATATACATAGTTACTATAGTTGTACAGAGATAATGCCAGAAGGATCCTCAAAGCCACGTGCCGCAGCTGGGCATCCCACAACTTCTTGAGCTCGCTCTTCCAGATCGACGACTTCAGGTTCCCCACCTGGCGGAATCAACGGGACCTTGTGGTACTAATACGCGAAGACACCTTGATTCCCCCAAGATTACTTTTAGGCTTGAGGTTTTAGGGATTAAGAATTAGGGTTTTAGGATGTTTTAGGTTTAGGTGTTTAGCGTTTAGGGGTTTTGCTTGATTTTTTGATGGTCTTTGGATGGTTTTGGAGTTTAGGGGGCTTCAGGATGACTTGTGCAATGTCGCACAGGTCCCCTACCTGAGCTTTTCAGGAATGCCAGAATGACTCCTAATTTGCAGTGTTTTGAGAGTGCCTCGGGCAAAACGATGTATTTGGCCGTACTAATACGGTGACTCTCAATGCAACAACTTTTGGTGAGCACAGGGTTGAATAGCGCTGAGCTGCCGAGCCGTACTGTTGCACATACTCCTTGCAGCTGGGCGAAGACCGGGACCAGAATGTCTTCAGATGGTGCGTCACGGCATAAAGCAACCCCTACATGCGCATCTTGTACCGGAGTGGAGCTTTAAATCTTTATGTGATTGTTTAAAAGGCTGACTCGAAGGCTTCAACAGGAAACTCAGACACCAAATCGAAAATCATAAGACACAACCAAACTCAGAATCATTCATGTAGCAATGTAGTATCATCCAAAATTTATATCCACAGATATCCACAGCCTCTGGCACTCCCCAGCACGAGGTCTACCGGGTCCACCGGGTCCGGGCGCCTGGAAGCAGTCATCATAGAACTCTGCGCGAATGAGCCATCGATCCACGGCCAAAACCCGAGGATCCTGGCGGAGGACGACCCGACACCCGACATGGTGAAGATCCAAAGAATATCCAAATAGCACATGGATTGATGGATGGTCATGAGTGGAAATCAGTGGAAATATCCCCCTCAATATGATAAGAAGTGATAAGAATATATTTCAGAATGGTTTCTGAGCCATTCCCATTTTGGAATCGTTTCAGAGCAAAGTTGGCGCTGAGGATCCATTGGCCACATCGCCAGGTACGCCAGGTAAGAATCATCAATCCGCCAGTTTATGAGAATTACTAGTCCCGGAAGAACACATAAATCAATGCCGCACTTGACCTCAAGTTTGAGATGTCTTTGAAATAGAACACATCCAGACTTCCATTTGAGATACTAAAGTTCATTTGGCTCTATTTCAAGTTCTCGACAGTTCTCGACCATCTGGCAGCATCCTCCTGCCTCTTTCAAATGCTCTCGCCGCAGGATGAAATCCCTCAGCAGCTCTCCATCACGGCCGTGTCCTCGTTCTTCGATGAACAAGGGCCTCGTTTCATCGGAGATGGGTTGCTGGGTTAGTGGAGCTTCGTGCGGGTCAGTTGCCAACGAGGTACACCATGTCTTTCTTCACATGCCGGCCTTTCGTCTCCTTGGGCTCACCAATTTGACAATCGCCCAGCAGAAAGCCGAATGAAAATACTGTTTAGAGCTTCATGCGACCTGCCCTGTCTGAATGTGTGAATGGGACTATATTGAAACACTTTCAATGTCGATGTTTTGGCAATGTCTCCACTTCAAGCTCAATCCCGCCACTTCCAACGAGATGCTTCTTTTTTCACCTCTTTCTTGACAACTAGTGCTTCTTCTTTAGGCTCCACAGCCTCGGCGATTCCAAAACTCTAGAAGCGGAAGATATTTCCAGACTGCCCTGCCAAATATGAATCACAACCATTGTCATTGTCGTTGTCGTTGTCGTTGTCGTGGTCGTGGTGGTTGTGGTTGTGGTTGTGGTTGTGGTTGTGGTTGTGGTTGTGGTTGTGGTTGTGGTTGTGGTTGTTGTTGTTGTTGTTGTCGGTGTTGTTGTTTCTGTTGCTGTTGCTGTTGGCAGTGGTGATTGCCATTGTTATTCAAACACGCGTATGCAATATATTATAGACGAATAATTATATGATATATATATATATGTAAATATATATATATACCATGATTATATCTATATATATACTATTAAATATATATATAATATATACATAATTATATAAATTATTATATATATAATTATATATATATCATTAAATATATATATATATGTATATATATATGTATATATATCATATATAGTGTGTATATATAATATATATATATATCATATATAGTGTATATATATAATATATATAGTGTATGTATGTATGTATGTATATATATACATATATGTAGAATATATGTATATATACATATAGTGTATGTATATATAGTGTATATATATATTGTGTATATATATGTGTGTATATATAGTGTATATATACAGTATATATAATATGTTTTATTTAATATAATATTTTATTATATATAGTATATTATATATCGTATATTATATATAGTATATTATACATAGAGTATATTATACATATAGTATATATATAGTATACATCAATTTGAATTAATTGCTATCCCCGAACATGACGACCCCGCCATGAGTCGGAAGACCAAGAGCCTGGCCACCAGTGCTTCCTAAAGGGGCAGCGGGATGAAAACTGGGAATCCCAAGACATCTATGGACTGTGAAGTTTGCATAGGGCATAAGTGACAATAGCTGGCTTAGTAGGATATATATATATGTATGGTCTTATATATATATATATGGTCTTATATATATACATATATATATATATATGGTCTCGTGTTCCGTGTTCCTACCCCCCCCACCCCCGCCCAATGGTATGGGTCCCCAGGTAGCACCCCCCTTCCCTTCTATTTGCAAGCTATTGGCAGCATTTCTGAGGTCCAGCCTCGTATTTGCTAGGTCTTTGCAGCATTTCTGACTACCAGCCTCGCATTTACTAGGTACATGCTACCTTTTAGACGACCTACGTAGCAAACATACTCCCAAAGTACCTACGTGCTACCTATAGTCATATATACATGTGCTATGTATCTACTTCCTATTTTCTATCTGTGTACTCTCACAACACTACATGTGTTTAAGATATACCGTACCTACCACACATTCCAATGATACCAAACATACCATACATACCATACGAACTTGGACCATACATACAATACCTATCATACCTATCATACCTATCATGCATACCACACATACCACACATACCACACATACCATACATATGAAACAGAATTTCCACACCTCCCATACATACAATACCAAACATACATGCCATACATACCATACCTACCTTACATAGCAAACATTCCATACCCATCATAATAACCATACATACCATACAAACCATACATACTGTCATATCAAACATACCATACCCAGCAGACTTACATACCATACCTACCATCCATACAGTACCACACCCTCACCACACCACAGGGGGGAGGGGGACAGTACCACACCGCCACCACACCACAGGGGGGAGGGGGACAGTACTATGGCTGACCCATGACCATGGCGGGGGGGGGGGGGGGTTGGAACGCTGGACCATATATATATATATTATCATGAAGCATGAATGATATCAATATTTGCACAACATGGTGGGACTGGTATTAGAATGTATTATGAATATCATATCATGGCACAATCAGCGAGACAAATAAATACCAATCAAATCCATGTTGTCATAATCAGCAATTAGCTCTGACCGTCTGACCGTCCTTTCTTAGAGTCCATGCATTGCAGATAGTGCGGCTATGATTCAGAAATGTGCACTGGCAAATTGGGCAGATTCCGATCCCATATGATAGCCCATTCTGTTCACTATAGGAATGGGCACTTTTTTTTTGGTGCAGTTCCATTTAGTAAGTGGATATAGCCATGGTATCCTGACTTAGGGAGGCTAACCATGCTTCTACCATGCTTCTACACCATTTAAAACCACCAACTGCACCCCGGGGTGGATCCTTGGCTTCAGCCTGTGGATCTTCATCTTTGGCAGCAGTTGGAGCTGCGCCCTGCAACTGCAAACAGAATATGTTTAAATATATCTACTGTAAATCATACGTACATATATATATAATTATATATATATATTATATATCTATCTCTCATAGTATGATGTAATCTACTAATCTACATATTACAGGTAGATTGCTTTAAATTATATCATATCAGACTGGGGTTACATTTGCTGATTCGGCCGTGCCTCTCCAGACGGCTCAGGCGCTGGATCTAGCTCAGGTGGCCTAACAGTTTTAGACTGAAGATCTACTGACCGGGCCTTCAATCCGCAGTTTTGTTGATACTATTTGAATGAGTTCGCGACTAGGCACCGTTTGTACATCCATTTACAGTCACGCATTTGAGTTGAATTTCTCACCCAAGGCATCACCAGGGGTCGGACTCTGGGCCCTTTGCAGCAGGCTCGGCCTCTGCAGCCTTGGATCTCCCAGGGGGTCGGCCTGTGCCATGGAGAGAATCGCCAGGCTCCCCGACCATCTCTCATCCAAGCAGGCAGGGGCCCAGGGGCCCACAAGCCGAGGACTGGTGTCGGTTCCCGTCCCACAACAGGATGGGTTTGCACGGGAACAAAATGTGTTTTACTTGACAGGTTCAACCTCCAATAAATGGAGACATGTGTTTCTTTTTCCCCATGGCTTGTATAGTGTCTGATTTTCAGTGTGTTCAACAATTGTGGATCAAAACATATCAAAGCATATCAAGCTCATATTTATCAATTGAAATTGATAGTTTGTTCTGATAGTTGCTTATGATATATCAGCATGATGGATATTGATATATCATTTCAAGATATTTCAAGTAAGAAATATGTCAGGTTTGAGCCAGAAGTGCTTCTGCCAAACCGCTTTTAGCGAAGCCGTTGTTTGATGGTGAGGAACTTTGGCAACTTGTGGGTGAGCGCAGACCTCCCCCATTACCCAATGGATCATTCCATTGGGGTAAACCGTGAAATCCAGCCGGATGATTGGGATGATTGGGATGATTGGGATGATTGGGCTGGCTCGGTCGCCTGTCAGCCGACGCCAAGCTCATCCCGACTTTTGACGGCGGGTCGAAGCGCAAAAAACATCCAACTTTGTGGCATGTGGTCCACCCATCTCACAGGAACGTTTCGAGGTCCTTCAAATTGCAACCTGAGACGTTTCAGTGACAGATGAGGTGACCCACAGCCAGATAACACACTTCAACATCAATGACAGTCCAAAAAATCCACCAACCTTTCGGAACGACTTGTGAGTACTTTCAAGTATGGTTCGATCCCTTCAATTTGAAATTTGGGTTCGCTGGATGTTATCATCCCCAGCATCTCAGCTGGATGATGCACTGCACGGTTGGAAACAGACCCGCCTGGACGCCAGCGGCGCGCCGCCTTGGCCCCCACGGGAAACCATTCACTTTGGACGGTGCTAATTCATATGTCCATTTGTATGTATTTAATCGTATCTATACATCATTCATCCTAACAACATCCAGGAACTCCCAAGAAAAGATCAACAAACAAATTGACAAAGAAAATAGGCCTCCAAAGAAACTCCTTAAGTCCTTGAACAGGCGCGGTTCACCGCCAAGGTCCAAGCCCATAGGACCTTTCTCGTGGCATCGCCTGATCAAACTGCTTCGGCAGCACGTTGAATGATGCCAAGTGGGATGTTTTCGAATATCCGAGTAGCTTGGACTGGGACATAAAAAAACGATTTCACTCCGGAAATCTGTCAAAGTTGATGAACATTTTAGAATATTTGACATTTTTTGACAATAAATACATACCCCATTCATCCCCTTTTTCTTCAACAGTTCATTTCCCCACCTGCCAAGTCTGGTATCACGATTGGTAGAGCGCGAACCACCACCGTAGGCTCGCCGATCTCAAGTCCCAAAGGATGCAGCAACTGCCATGGAAATCTGGGTTGATGTCCTGAAAAACAGATTTTTTTGGGGTGAAATGGATCAAACATGTTGTTTTTTTTAATTGCTACCATTGAACCCATGTCACCGTTGTGGAAGAGTTGGGGTTGTATTGTTTTTAGATCATTTTTTCCATCAATGGGGTCCACCTTTGACGTCTGCCGCTACAGAGGCTCAGGCTGTGATGCATTTCCGCATCGGCTTTTCACAGCAAATCTTCCTGCGCTTCGCTGCTGTGAAAACATGTGGTGATATGGCTGAGAGTGGCAACAGTAGTCACTGGGGAAATGGTGGATGACATTGGATGACATTGGATGACATTGGATGACATTGGATGACATTGGATGACATGGTACAGTGAGTTGAAAAAAAAAACAACGTGTGCATGCATGCCAAGGTCTAATTATTCTAATTGAACAATCCATCTCTGAAACCTCTGAAAATCTTCCCCACTGGATCCCCCTGCGTGATGGTTCGCGAGGCATCTGGAGGCAACCCACCATTGGGGTCCGCCGGTGTGGGGTGCACCTGGGTCCAGGGCTGTCAGTCCTCATTCCAACTGGATACAAATGGGGATGAGGCAGTACCCATACCATACACATAAATTGCCATAAATCTGACTGGGGGCATGAACATCCATGAACATCAGTTATTCGGTGAAAACCAGGGTATGAAAAGTATAAGTCATACCCGCATGCGTTTGATCTTGGCCGAGTTTGTGGGCATATGTGGGCATGATGTAATAATGATGTAATGCACAAGTTGGAATTTGTTTCAGATACCAGTACTGCGTGCTTTGCCAAGGGATGGTACGGCTCTTTCCATGGCATTGTACCATGCCAAAGTGTTGAGGACAGCACCCCCCGAAAGGGCCAGCCGCGCCAAGGCTCGTATTCTGGCGGCCCGAAACTTTGGAGACAGGTCATTCAAAAGGAGGGCACGGGCGACATGATCCAACAAATAGTAGAATGCATGCACATACACAGTATGTGAAGCGGTCTTAAGTTGTAGGTACATTCTAATGACACTATGGGAGATCAGTCTGGTGTGTTGGCAGCCTAGTTCTTCAAACCCCCAATCCAACCATGCGGGAATTCTCCAAACTTTGCCAGCAACACTTCCGAGCTTGCCCATAATATCGTCGACCGCGCCCCCCACAAGGTCATTAAGGAGTGACCTTTGCCGTAGCTTGTGAGTCTTCTATGAATCTTCGGTATGGCTCGGACTAGACGTGCTTTTCTTCAACATCCCTTCCTCTGATCCGACAGCTGGAAGTCCACAAGAGGCACAGATGGGAGACGGGCAACAAATTCACCAAGCTACCCAGGAGATTTCCACGTACCTCCGCGCGAGTGGGAAATCAACGATACACCAATGCATCCACTGGGGGGCACCACCATCCTCTGGATGGGTGTTCTCAAAGGCGCAGTCGGTGTACATCTGAGCGGCGAGGTACAAGTACTCACCCACTATTGAAATCTATTGAACTGGAGCGAAAGTGATAAATCATGAAAAAAAAACTGACAAAAATGCGCTGATTCTAGCTGCTTAGATTGCTTAGATTGCTTAGATGATTCTCATTGATTCTCCACAGGAAAAAAACGGCATCTTCCATATCCATGCTGGATCACCAATTTGGCTGGTAAGGCGGAGACAGTTTTCTGCCAGAATACTGGCAATAATGGTGGGAGACCGCACCATTTCTCACAAGCCACGACTTTGTCCCCCTGAGCAAACACACATTGTATCAGAGGAAGCACGGAAATGGACAGTTCCTGCTAAAGATCATGAAAACCCTGCAAATGATTAAGTTAGAATAGGGAAAACAAAAAGCATGTAAAAATCAGGTTTCCATCATGGGCCATGGGTGTTTCCCAAAATGCTGGTATCCCAATAGCTGGATGGTTTATTTCATGGAAATCCTCAATGATTTGGGGTACCCCTATTAAAATGGAAGCCTCCATGGTTCCATCATGCGTCATCCGCGAACAGGACATGCGAATGGGCTCAGCTACTGGCCCATTTGTTCAGTCCTCGGAGCTTCGGCTGGGGGCATTGGATGATCAGGATCAGAAGGTCACCAGGATTTGTCACAACAAATAAACCGCATGTAGGCGTGCTTACATATAATATTGTATGTATTATATATAACATATATATATATACATACCTGCATATACTATGATATACGTCAATGAGTTGAATGCATCAATTTAGAACTATGTAAATTAAGGTATGATATCATATGGTGTTGCAAATCCAGAAAAGTCATATAAAGTTGATACTGGGTATGTCCAAAGATAGGGGATTCCTCAACCATTTCTTTCCCTGCCAAAGGCGTCGGCCAGTTGCCCCTTCTCAATGTTTAGCTGAGACACGACAGTCGTACCAAGCGCCGCCGCCGGCGCAAAGCGCTTTCTCAGCCGACACCAAAATCTTCAGCCGCAATGAGAGACTGGATATAAAATCATGCAAAATCGCTATGAGGTCTTGGAAGACATGCTTTGGCATGGAACGAACTTACTTATTAATACCGCATTTAAATCCTGTGATTCCTTGTTTTCTGCCACGCCATGATGCCATGCCCTCAGTGCCCCACATCTGGGTCGAATGGAAGGAAGCCTCCAAGAGAAGAAACAAGATCAGATCGTGCAGGAAAAACAGCAGTGGTTCCCCATTCTTGGCCAAAAGTCTATGACACCTATGACAAAATGCATCGAAATGAATCAAAATACATCAAAATGCACAATTTGATGCCCTGCAATGTGGTACCATCTGGTACATGGAATACAGCTCAAAGATCAGAAAGTCTGTTCTCCAAATCCTCACACAAGTCTTAAGACGTCTTAAGACATCAATTCCAAGTCTGCCATCACCCACCTGCCTGTCCGCAGCGACGGAAGCTGCGAGTGCGGCACCAGGGTCCAGCCATGAAACTCCGAAAGCTGACCCATCCGGTGTACAGAATCCCAATGCCTTGGTAAAGGTCCTGTAGAACTAAGGCACTATTCGATCTATTTGGGTCTGAAAATATGGTACCCAGTACCCCATGAACCATCCAGTTGTTATGCATAATGTTGCTAAGTCAATTGCGTTTTGGCAAATATGTGACATTTTCAGATGGACCCAAAGTGAATGCACTTGCAAGAGTCCTGGCACACCGAAACATTGGCAACTGCATATGATAGCTGCATGCGGATTGCATTGGTAGCTGCATATTCAGTCCCCCGACAATTAAACAGCTGGCAAGGTTGCTGTAAAAGATGTATTTCTGCAACATGTTGGGTGCGGAGCAATTTGAGCAGCAGATGGATCAAATCATTCCAGTATCTCCCAGTGCACAATGATGGCTCTGGGTGAATGGAACAGACTTCTGTCATGTCTGATGTGAAAATCACAGTAGATGGTTGTTTGATGGTGTTTGTGGGAAGCTGCAAAACATGAAAGCAGCACAGTGCGTTTCAATGCGAAGCGGGGCAGAGTAACGACAGGCAGTTTTCCTCCTTTTTCTCCCAAGTCTTCATGGCTTGTAGCAGGTACCTGGACACGTATTTCAAAGATTGCGCAAAGCCTGCAACGTCTACTATGTTGTCCATGTGCATCCATGTACCCTTAGGGCCCTAGGGTATCAAGCATTGCTCATTGATGCTCGTTGCTACAAAAATCGACACAAATCTACATGATTTGCCAACTGAAATCGCTATTTTTCCCACGCCTGACGGGTGCAAATCCCATCCAAACAAAGTTGGCCCCACGAAATCATGGCTTTTGTGACGGCCCCAACGGCCCCAACATGGCGTGGAAGTCTTCCCTTATTTTGTTTTGGCGCTGTGTCATGGTGTCATGGAACGTGTCATCCCCCATCCAACAGCTGCATCCAAGAGACTTCCTTGGTTGGCAGGCTTGCACTCACCGTTGATATATGCACATTGGATACACACTTTTGTTCCGCAATAGGCCTGGCCACTGGCTGAAGGACCGTGGTCTGACAGCCCTTTAATTTTCTGCTACTGCGCAACCGCCAGCTTCAAAGAAGTCATGATACCACAAACATCCAGCTGTACTATGCTGTTCTATGAAATATGAAATGGAGCCGTGCAAAGAGTTTGTGACTCGAAACGGAGAACGCACCGCTCGACATCACCAGATATTGAAAGCGAGTCAAGGTGCATAAGATGAGATGCAGGCAGTCTCATCTGCTAAGAAGTTCTCGCAGTTTCCTGCGCATGTTTCTGGTGTGAGTGGAATTACCTAATCAACTCAGGTGATAAGCTCCAGCTTGCAGACGTTCAAAACACCGCCATGAACTCCATGAAGGTTTCTTGATCAAATTCGTAGGATTCGAGCAGAAAAGAATCCATGGAAACTGCTTTCCAATCAATTTTCCCGTCAGCTTCCCGGTCCTGCCAACTGCCCGGTGCAAGCTGAAATGGGCTGTTCAACCATACTCTTCTCGGCACGGAGCAACACCTGCATTTTCATCTGGGGATCTCTCCTAACCCAATCCTTCAATGCCCACCACGCCTCACCAGTTGACTTCACCTGCAATGGCTGGACCGAAATGTGGCTGGACCTATTGTGTTCATGTGGTTCTTCAAACAAGGAGACAACATGAAATCAGATCACGAAAGGACTATATCACCAATGTAGATGGATGTGAATGGCACATCAAAAGTGAACTGTATAATATATGATAGATCTCAGGATGGTGTTCAAACATTACCCGAAGAAGCCTCTGAGATGACGGTCGCATCTCCAGGCAGAAGAAGCAGAAAGAAGGACCACCTCGCTGCGATGGCGGTCACTTCCTATGACCGGTCAGCCCCAAAACGGTTGGCCAAAAATCAACCATTATACGGTACTCCGTAGCTGGAGCAAACATTTAGCCTTGATTTCCAATGGATTTTTCACATGATGTAAGCATCCCAAAAATCTGAAATCTTGTCTGACCCCATTTGGCTAATCTGAAACTGAGCATTGGCGACGATCTGAGGTCTTCATCCCATTGCAGCTGAAGCTTTCGCCTGTGGCGAAGAATCATCGCCGCCACAGGGAAGGAACTGACATCGAAGCTGCCAATCTTGGCGCTTGAGCGAAGCGCCATCCCAGTGAAAAATGTGGAAACAGCAAAATCAAATGGTCAAGTTGCTCAAGTGAAGTTGACATGTTCATGGGACAACTCATTAGATAATCTTAGAGAATCTGAGTTTAGCATAGTTGAGTCAGTTTGTAACCAGCTCGACTCAGTTCGAACTTGGAGACGGCCTGTCACTGCAATTTTAAGCGTTGGATCCGCATCCAGAGATCACTGGATCACTGCACAGATCGCAGCGCATCGCTGCTGCAAACCAGGGTGCCATTTGGGCGAGGTTGCTACACCTCCACCAGAAAACCACCGAATGACTTCCTGTCACTGGCTGGATTGAATACGCAAGGATCTCATATTGCAGGGTTGATCTTTGGGAAAATTTGTAGGACATCATGGTTCTTGTGAAACATTGGGGCTTCCTGCGGCCTTTTCCTTCGAGTCTGGGATCTTAAAATCACGAGTCACTCGGCAAATGGCACACTGCCAAACAGCCCTCGGCTGCAAAAGACCGCGCAACTCGAAATAACACTATTGCAGCGGAAAATTGAATATCTGAATGCTGTACAATCATTGTCTGTCTGCTGTCCGTAACACCCAATTTAAATTCCTTGAGGAACACACCCAAGTCATCACAAGTCACGATCTCTGAAATGTTTTACACCACTATACTTCTACAGTCTACATGTTGATCATGTTGCACTGAAATGATCTGAATCTTGACTGTTCCACCAAGGGTTGGCAGCCAGACTCAAACTTCGCCAGCTCACTCCAGGTTGATGCTGCCACCCGCACCAGCCCTGTGGCGCAGCTCACTTAGACCTTTGGTAATGCCTAGGGGCCTAGCAATGTTCGCTTTGATCTACGTGGGACATCGTGGGACCATGTACCTGAGCTGCTTCTCTCGGTAGCCCATGGCGACCCCTAGCCTGAGGCTTCGCTGCAGGACAAGGACTTTTGTTTGTTTCGCCATGAAAGAGAGGAATGAAAAATGTCAATGTCAGACAATCTGTGACAATGTCGAACATGGGTTTGTTGTGTTTGTTGGGTTTGTGCATTGTCAGGGGACAAAACAGTCGGTACAGCATCGTACAGCTCGTCTAAGCTCTGCGCCGGGCGCTCTGCGCCGTGTCCATGAAATCTGCAGCATCTGACACCTCAAAGCATGGACAACGTTGGACCGTTGGAGATCTCGTTGGGCAGAAGGACTGTGGTCTGGTCAGAAGGGTCAGAAGGGTCAGAACCAAAGTTTGAGCCAGTCACGTACACTATCATACACATTCATACACTAAGTCAACCTGCTATGCCCACCGAACGGTAGTGCCTTGCTGATTTGCTCAGGATCTACAGCCCACACCATCCCACTCCAAGCGATCCCCCGCCTCGCGCATCATGGCATGCATCTGCTTCGAAAAAGTTTGATGGTCCATGCAATATTGCCTGCACATGACAATCATGACAAGGAGCTGATCCAAATAACTGGAACCATGTCTCTGGGTCTGGGAAACAATGACATATCAACATACATCAGAACCAGTTCAAGACAGATATTGCTCAAGTTTATCATGTTCATTAATTCTGTTCCCTAAATGGATAACAGTTGACAAATTTCTGGCATCCCAAGCATTTCTACCTGACATCCCTCAAAGTGCGGTCAATCTGACGAGCCAATGATCCTCCTTTAGTTGCTTCTGTACTGTTGCAGCCAAATTGTCTAATGATGCATCAGGGTGTCTGTTTGGGGGAATTTCTGGGGCCTACACTAATTTGTGGAAAAACTCTACACCGCTGGATGGAATGGGGGAAGCATATCTTTGGAGACGTACCCATACCCTTTGTTCCCATATTCGGGGTTGTCTGAATACAGGACACCCTAAATCCTATAAAATCACATAAAATCACATACAATCCGATACAATCCAAGAATCCCATCGAATCCCACAAAATTTTGTGGTATTAGTCAATGGACGTATCATTATCTTTCCCATAACCGCCTGCAGAGTCGTTCCAGGGAGCTCCAAAAGCTGGTGTATTCTCCCAGACGTTGCTCAAAGCGCTCCTAGGCTATGGCTTGAAACGATGGCCCCTTGGTAGTGATGGCTTCGTTGGAAGAAATCATCAGAAAATGTTGGGTCGGATTTTTTCCAACATAGTAGTTGGCGTGGGTTATCCTGACAAAGATGTTGAAGGCTGGTAAGAGACTGGTAGGGGATGCCTGCTTTCAGGACACTCATGAACACACATAGATATAGATAGATATACGTAGATATAGATTAGATTCGATTAGGTTAGGTTAGATTATGTTATATCATATTAGATTATGTTATATTATGTTAGATTATGTGATATTATATTGCATTGCGTGATATTACATTACATTACACTACATTATATTACATTACATTATATTACATTGCATTACATTATATTGTAACGGTATTATGTTATATTATATTATGTTATATTATATGTTATATTTTGCTATTATACCAAATATTATGTTCTATTAGATTATTTTTTATTTTCCATTGTATTATATTATGTTTAAAATGCGATATATCACATGAACTTAAAAAGTGTGTTATTTTACACTATATATATAATATATTTATCATCTTAAATCATATTGCATTGCATTGTATTATAAGATTAACTTGTATTATATTGCGTATTCTCAAATATTATATTACATAAAGTTATCAACAATGTTATATTTAATATTATGTATTAAACATTCTATGTTATATGCGATATGTTATGTATCTAGAATCATATATCATATAATCATATATTAACACATGCTAAATATTATATGTTATATTAAAAATGCTTTATTTTATATGTCAGAAAGAATTTATTATACATCTTAAAGCATATATTATATATTACATGTGAAAAAATACCGATTGTAGATTTAAAGTTATCGATAATTCGGTATATATTATAGATTAGATATTATATGTTGTAGGTTGTATGAAATATGATAGGAAATTCATTTCATATTTAATGTAAAATATATAATACATAATATGATAGACATGTATAATCGCCTCTGGGTGAATAATTGTTGAGAATTTTTTTCTGCCAAGAACTCTAGGAAGCTGAAGGATTCTTTGTCACAGCTGGTTTGTTGTGATCGCAGCCCTGAAACCCCCAAGTGGCTGACCCTCAAGGGTTTGCTGCTGTTGGCGAAGTTCACCAAGCATTCAGTGTGCTCCTGGAAGGTCAAGGATCCCTCCCGAGCCTACCACGCCTGGATGAAGATGAAGGTCAAGAAAACCAGTCAAAATACTGGGACCTGGTGGGATTCGTTGAATTTTTGAAGTGCGGTTTCTCAACTGCCACAGCTGAGCCACTGAGTAGTCGCTACTGGAATCCAAGAGGCTAGGGTCCTTCATCTGAGCAAGTTTCTGAACTGTCCCGTCCATATTGGACCAGAAAGCGGAGCAGCCCTGGCAACAGGACTCAGACTCCATCAAATGTTGGACTGTCAACTCTCAACCCAAAACTCATGTTGGTTTCGCACGTGACACCGACATCAACACAAAGAGTTCACCCATTCCAACTTGTCAGAGCTGTTGATTCGTGGCTGCCAAGCACGATCCCAGCCTGTAGAATCTCATCCACTCTCTTGAGTTCCCGCAACGCTCGCAACAGCGAACCAGAAGTCTGATTCACAAATGCCTCAGTCACAGCATCACATCACCACAACACATTCCAGCTGAAATGATCATCCCGACAGCACTTTGCTGCAACACATCGTACAGTGCGGTTCAAAATTATATAAGTATTGGACTCAAAAATATTGATGGCTTCATATTGGTCTTTTGTGCAATTTCAAACAACAACATAAAATGACCAAAACAATCAGTCCAGTGGTACCCCCTGTTTTGACCCACAACCAGCAAAGAAATGTTCCAACTGGGCCCCGCGCATCCTCATTCATCGGGGCAGATGACGGATGGTATTGCACGATGGCATCTTCAGCTTCAACCTGGCGCAAAGGCTGGCAATAGCAACCTGATCACACCAACAATAGCGAACTATAAACAGAATAAGAACAATAAACCATGAACAGCATCAGCAGAAGCATCATCTGCAACAGTGTCGTCGTCATCGTCGTCATCATCACCATCATCATCAGCAGCATCATCATCATCATCATCACCATCATCATCATCAGCAGCAGCATCATCATCGTCGTCGTCGTCGTCATCATCATTGTCATCATCATTGTCATCATCATTGTCATCATCACCACCACCACCACCATCATCATCATCATCATCCTCGTCGTCGTCATCGTCATCATCATCATCATCATCATCATCATCATCCCCGTCGTCGTCTCATCATCATCAGCATCATCATCATCATCATCATCATCATGAAATCTGCTCGAATATCTCTTCACCCATCCCTTTTGTTGGGGTCCACGTGCCTCTTCCATGGGCACATCCTGTCGCTTTTCCAGGATGCATAAGTTGGGCGGAAATCGGCCAAGGACCAAGAGGACACCCCAAACATAAACCAGATGTGGATATTAACCAACCAAAATGGCTATGGTTCCAACCCGGGTACCCTGGTGAACGTCAAAACAGCTGGTAAATGGATGTTCATCCAAAAAATATTTATTTCGTCTTGAACCATACCCAAATCAGGAAAAGAATTGAAAACACACAATCATCGCGCGAACATGAAGCAATGGTGGCTTGTTGGTGGTTGAAAAACCAATCACATGTTCAATGAGGATGAAAATGGATATTGCAAATACTTCAAACCACCAGCCAACGCTAAAAGTCAGGAGCTTCGACACATGGTTTCATGGTTTCGCAACATTCAAAGAAGGCAAACATACTACATTATTTGTTAATTCTATCAATTTATTTTACTTATTTATTCGCTTGTTTGTTTGTTTATCTATGTGTTTTTCTCTGTTGATCCATCTACTTCAAGCTGCGTGCATCGGATGGGATGTTTTAAAGCGGATTCCAAAGCAGATTACAAAGCGTAAGTCTATTGGAATTCTCAAATGGATACAAATCTAATTCAAAGCCCTGAGTCCATTGATTTTTTTGTGTTATCAAAACTTGTTGACTCTTGGCGAAATTCAAACAAGGCCTCCACAGAGCTATCCATGCGCCGTCGGCCACTGGAGACACTCTGATCTGCCTCGAACACGAGGATTGCAGCTGAACTTCCGGGGGAAACCCTTGACTCGTAACGAAAATTCAAATCTTTCGAAGCCTTTGGGAAGCCCAATATGGAGCGGTTTCATTCCCAAGGCTTCAAGGTAGCCAGCAAAAAAGAAGCTGGCATTAGTTGGTGGACACTATTCCTCTATTCCTATATTGTAGATAACATGATCTGCTTTTTGGCGTCCCAAGCAATCGCACCTCCGTACCTTGTGTCTCATTGGTGGATTCCACTCGCGGAAGCGCCTGGTGAAAGTCTTTGCTGAAATCGACCACCAGGTTTTGCAATAATTTGAAGACCCATTGGAACCAGTAAATAGTAATACAATATACTTACAAGCATGTATGGGTTTTATATGTTTTTAATTAATAGAATCCGACTTAGACATACTCAGACCTAAAATTCATTTTGCTGGAAAAAAAAGGACTTGTTTATAGTTGTACAAGCTGAGACCCCCGTTACGGCCTCTCAGCATATCCACGCAGGCTCCCCTAACCAAGCCTGATGCTGGAACGGCTCGGGCTTTGGAAGAGTGCTCCGGCCGACACCAGGTGCCTGCGAATGCTGCAATGGACTCCACGTTTTCTGTCAAGTTTGCTGTTGAAATTGGTTGTAATCATCAAGCATGGTTAATCATTATCATTCATGATTCACCATGAATTTAATATAGGTTGCTCACTAGTGTTCACAGAACTTTCTTGGTGGCGACAAATCGCAAATAGATGTTGCAGCGCCGGGCCATAAAGAGCAGGTCCAAAACGTCCAGCTTCCAGGCCTGGGGGCACCAGCTATTGGGGATCAATTTAAAGCCCATGGGACCGTAGTGTTGGAATTTTGTTGGAGTTGTTCTTTAGTAAAACCTCAAGGTTTGGGGCACCCAATCTGGACTCTTGACATCTCTTGACTTTGAGCCATATTCATATTATCGTGAATTTATATGTATGTATATATATAGTCCATTTCAGTAAACCACATCAACTTTGAACTGATTGCGATTAGAAGACAGCTTGTGAGGCTTTGGATGGCGTCACCTGTGCAGTCACATCTTCCTACCTCGTAGTTGTCTGCGGTGGGTGTGGAATCGTTGGCTCCTCAGAACGATCACATCGATGATCTATCTTCCCAGCAACAGGACATTTGTCAAGTTGGTAGTGCTTGAAGTTTTGTAGGTGTTTTCCCCAAACAGTGTGGACACACTTGGGGTTCTTACGGTAAGGGTTAAGGCCTGGTGTTCCTTCGAGGTGGTCTCATCGGTGTCCGGCAAATTTGGTGGCCCTTGCAGCACAAAAGTTCCTTCATCTGCGGTTTTCGGGTGAAGTCTCGCACGAAATTGTGTCCTCGGACGGCTCTCTTCCGAAGGTCTTGTGATCGGACACTTTTTCATCCGTGTGGCAGACGTGGCACTTTTGGTACGTTACCAAAACGTTGGTGTGTGGCAGGCGCAGCACTTCAGATGCCTCGGGCTCATTTTGTGTGGCAAGCTTTGTAGGCCTCAGCAAGAATGTGCCCGAAACCTAGGTAAAACATCGTTTTTGGCATTTTCATGCATTTTCATTGTTCATTTTTCATGGTGCGGGCTTTTTTTTGTGCAAATCTAACGTGTGCTCGTGCAGCCCATTTGTCACTTTGTGCGGGTCAGGTTGCTCTCGTTGTGGCGCGGTGCGAATTTTGATATCGCTCGCGCAACCCTCTCGGCACTTTGAGCAAACCTCTCTCTTTGTGGCGCACTGCTCATTTTGATAATCAAGCCGATCTTGCGCAGAGATCTTGACAAGGAGGTCTTGTATAGAGAGCTTGCGCAGAGATCTTGCCAAGAGACCACTTAAAGAGATCCCGTACAGAGACCTCTCATAGAGATCTTGTACAGAGATCTTGCCAAGAGCTCTCTTACAGAGATCTTGCCAGGAGATGCTGTGTAGAGAGCTTGTACAGAGATCTTGTCAACATATCTCTTGTAAAGGTCTTGTACGGAGACCTGGTGAAGAGAACAGAGATCTTGCTCAGAGATCTCCTATAGAGAGCTTGGACAGAGATCTTACTTTGAGATCTGTGGAGATCTCTTTTAGACACCTTGTAAAGATAGCCTTACAAAGGGATCTTGCACAGAAGCTTCTATGGAGAACCTGTCAAGGAGATCTTGCACACAATCTTCTACAGAGACCCTCAAAACTTCACAAGGTGAACTTGCAGAATCTAACCTGGTACCTCTTCTTCATGTTCCTTGCAACGCTGTTTGGGATAATGATCAATTACTCTCTACGATATCTTGTTCACAACCGCTCAAATTGAATAGCAAATCAAGAACGCCTTTCTGAACTGTCCACCACTCAGGTACAACATGGTACAACTCCAGTCCTGATTGTAGCATGATGAAGTCTGAACGGCCTTCGCCATTTTTGGCACCTCAAAATCCAGCCAGTCACTGGAGCTTCGTTTGAGCCTCCGGGTCCCTACATTGAGGTTGTGACTATCCTCCACCGCCGTCAGATGATCGAACAAGTGCCTGGTGCTTGGGCTGCTCGGGCTGCTCGGCATGGATGATGCACATTGCATGGCCAGTTCATACCCTTCCGAAATCAAACATGGCAATGGGAAATCCCCCATTAATGGATGTTTTGATGGGAAATAATCCATAAAATGATGGCCCATCGCAATGTTTGATTACCAAGTCTTGACTTGACCATACTGATCATACTGACTTTTGTTAGGGAATGGCCTAAAGCATCTCTGAGTCTCATGCAAAATTGATGATTCTTCCGGTCGAAAGTGGCCGACTGCTTGGTTTATCATTTTATCGGAATTCCCACAAAGGACTGGACATGTCCCCCTCAAACATATCAAGCCATGCGACAGAACCCCCTGTAACCAGTGTCTGGGATGGGAGGGCGCTATCGGACACTACTTCTCTGTGCGACGAAGGTTGTGCCGCCTTGTCCACATGTTCATTGTTGACCTCCAGCTTGCGGAGGCAACACAGAATCAAGTGAGTGGAAAACTGGAGGGAAACAGAAGTGACATCTACTATCGATTTGGGATGATTTGGGTATGGTTCCGACTTGACTAATTGGGAGGCAATGAACAATGCTACAGGATGCTACAGGGGAAATGCCACAACATGACACTGCAACCATTTGCTGCTGAACCAGCTCATTCCAAAGGATCTCCAAAGTTTCCATGCTCCCCCTGAATCGCAGCCAAATGGCGGGACACTCACAGCGCAGTTGGATTCCTCGCCTGGCGCGGAACCAACAGCAGTGGAACCCCATCAAACCCATCTGTCACATCCCATTAGATCTCATCAGATCCCCGCCTCGTTTGTGCTCATCTGGAGCTCGAGGCTTTAAAGACTGAGGAACCGAACTTCCTAAGCGAACTGCGAAGCGAAGAAA
>CAMXCT020001387.1:0-5000 GCA_947184155.2 Cladocopium goreaui | reverse complement strand
ATCCCCATGCGAACAGCTTAGCTTTTAGTGGGATATTTAAGCGACAAGCAGTTAAATTGTGCCAGTGGCTAAAGTCCATCCGGCATATCCTAAAGGTTCCTAAAGGTATGCTCGACACTTCGCAGGATTGTGGCAGGATTGTGGCAGTCAGTTCACAGCAAACCAAGGATGTATCATCTGGTTATTTAACATAGCCATGGAAAATCACATTTTTTAATAGGTAAACCATCTATAAATGGGCAATTTTCCATGGCTACGTTAAATAACCAGAGGGTATCATTTGAAATCATCACGCTTCACATGAGCCGCTGGGACCGTCACAGACTCACGGCCAAATTGGGCTCTTTTTCCTTCAGAAAGCGCTCCAGCCACTAGAAACTCGCTACAGCCATTGAGCCCTTCAAACCAGGTCCCTCACATTCCCTCACCTCATCTTTCACCAAGGGATGGTTTGACACCGCCAGCTGTGATCCTTTTGGTATACATCAATGGTGAAACATGACTGACTCCTGGATCGCCAACTTCAGGTCAGGGAGAATGTTCCGACTCACCTGCTGGGCATTCCCACAGTTCTTCGAGGTGTTTTTAGAAGATTAACATAGATTAACCCTTGAACCTACTCAATCCAAGACATGGTTGATTTGCAATGAGCAGGCCCATAGTATGGGTAATATCAGCAATGAGCAGATCATTGCTAAGTAATTGGTATTGTTTTCACTGTTTTCACCCATTCATCCATAATTTTCACAGCCACACGTCATTAAGTTTCTTCGCATTTTGCAGCAAAGACTGCCACTTCAACTCGCGACATTTTTTGGGGGGTTTTTCGCAGCGCCTGCTGAGCCACCTGAGCATAGTTCGAGACCACTGTTGCTGCCTTGGAAGACAGCTTGTTCGCCTGGACAGGGAGCACAGTGAGCACAGGTTTGTCCAAAAATCAGATATGATATATCTATCCCAATATGGCAATTTCAATGGGAAAGATTCTGGCAATGCACAAACCAACTGTGGGTATCCTATGTTCAAACCAAATCCATCTTATCATGGTATATCATGGTTATGAAGATCATATACAAGCGGAACTGGGTGAAATATTCGCCTCCAAACTTTGGGATAGGCATGTGTAATTCCGTTGGTTCCGAGGGTGCTCATGTTTTCGAAGGCTGTTGCCAACATCTTGATATAATGGACATGTGTACGCACACACCAAAGAACAGCGAGCCTCATTGAATGCTCGCCGAATGTTGTCAGACAAGTCTCGGTCCTCTCCAAGAGGCATTTGCCAGGCAAACAGCAAAAACAAAGAGCGATCGGCGGATTGAACATGTAGGTTGTTGATGGTTATTGTATGTCTACGATGACTTTGGAAATTCCCTTGAATTTCGTTCGTGTTTGACTCCAACACTGCCAGCTATCAAAACCCCAAACTTCCCAGACTGCCACAGCTGCAGCTAGACAAGGGATGACAAGGGTATAAGTCGGTATGAGTGAAAATGTCAGGCCAGGGAACCATTCATTTGTCGTGGTATTCAACGGCAGTATCGCATCTCCCACATCTATCCATATTTAGATATTGAATGATATTCCGCTGCTAAAATCCATTAAAATCCCCATAGTTTATGGGTACCATGCCATTTCTCTTGCTTCAACCGTCTGATTTTTTGGGAAGAGTATGTACAGTACTCACTTTGACCCATGCTTCGGCCCCCACAGCCCCCCAACTCTGCCATCCCCGTCCGCATGGCGAAAGGCCAAACAGGCCACTTCCAGGGAGCTGGCAATAGACACTTGGAGCTTCAAGAGTTCGTTCAAGCAGAAGATCAGATCCTTCGTTCAGTTGGGGAGAAATCTCCACTGGACCAGAGAAACAAGGCGTTAAAGAATGCGGCTTAAAGCACGTTGAAACATGTTAAACCTGGGATGTGTCAAAAATGTCACCCCCCAAAATCAACGACCAACTGTCGCACTACCTGATGGGTTTGAATTAGATTATCCCAATCTCGGGCAATTTGTTAGCCATCCTCTCAGGGACCCACAAAAAACTCGACAAGGAGGTGACATTTGGGGGTGAGTATAGCCAATATCTGCGTTTTGGGGCTTGGCAGACTGGAGTTGATAGGGGATTCGATATGGATTGGTATGGGTGCCCACAAATTGATATCATTTGATATGAGACTTGATATGCCCAAAGTGGCATATCCAATAGGTGGGGGTTGAAATGGGTGTCCATATGTATCCACATTGCTGATATCTAACACATCACATCACCTATGTTGGGAACTCGCGCAGGAAGAAGACTGAAGGCTCAAGCACAGCAAGAAAATCCACGGGCCAAGATACCTGATCTTCATCCTTCTCACACTCGCTCCCAGCAAAAACAATGGGAACCTGTCGCCAAGGCATCCCAAGGCATCACATGTTTCCACCCGAAATCAGCCGGTCTGTGGGCTTCCAACCTGCTTGTTCTGTTGTTGTTGAGGCGACTCCTCTGATCCAGATGCCTGGCACAAAGTCTGGCGCCATGATGATCTTAACGCCATCGATGTGCCAACCTTTGCTGGTTTTAACATGTTTAACAATACAAAACGGGCCTTGGTGTTGGAACCACCGCTTTTGGTGGCCTCCATCTTCTGTCGGCTTCCACCGCTTTCCTCGGCAAACTGCAGGTCTCTGTGACTTTAACAGCTGCAGTGGACTGGAAGATGTGTAGCAGGTGAATGATGTGGCGTTTCCTCAAAGGCCTGATGCAAGGACTTTTTCGCATGACTTCTTCAAGTCCAATACGCCTGTACAAGGGTCTACTACTCGAATGAAAATGATTGAATGGATTGGGATGGCGGGGCCACAGAGAGCCTGTGTCAGCGAAATCAATCAAGGCCTATATCTGGATCAGGTGAAAGCACCCAGTTCGTGCGGACACCCGAAACTGAGGATTTGCCATTGCTTTTGGCCTCGCCACTAAGCTCATCATCAAATTCGCTGTCAAAACCGCGGTCTGCGAAGTAGGCCTGCAGGATCCTTTGATGATAGCGGGGTGGAAAGCCTCGACTTCGCATCAGCGTAGACGTGGCTTCCAGGTTGACAGGCTCGAGGACGGATGATTCAAATCGCAAACGTCCATCCTTTTCAGGTGCAAAGCTTGACAAGGTAAAGTCCTCAGGTCTGTGGCAAAGGGCAGGAACAACAAGAACTGATGCCTATAGCAGCTAGGGGATCAAACATGATCAAACCTAATTATAGAATGTTATAAATGTTATACAACCTGTGAAAACATCCCCCATCCACCCTGGCCTTGCAGTATCCTTGCTTACGCAGGTAGTCCATGAGACGCCGGCTCCCCTCAGCCAAATCCGTGGCCAAAGCTCCCGTGGGCAACGGTGGCGACAAGGGAGGCCACTGTCCCGAAAGGGGCGAGGACATGTTCACCGGAGCCTTGGGGTCGTAGGTGTCACCCTCGTTCAGGATCCGTGGTCCCACGGTATCCCCCCGCAGAATCTTTCGGTATAGCCGTGTCCCAACATTGAAACCAAACCTTTCTTGTTCTGCCCGGCGTTTAATGCCATCTTGCAGAGTTCGAAATTGGACCTCATTCAAAAAGGAAAAATACAATCGATTGGTGCGCGGATCTTTATCCAGCAATTCTATCTGGTTAAAAAGACCAGACAGGTCATAGGTGGCATAGCGCTGCTTGAAATCTGCAAATCCTTCAAGGTAAAAACATCATGTCACATCGCCTGATGGACATGATTGCTACCAACATTGGAGACCCTTGCATGCGACATGTTGCATTTAGAACATATCAAGTCAAACTAACAAAGCCATATGATATCTACAGTAGAATTTACAGAGAATCAAAGGATAATGCTCTTGCCACTTGCTGGCTTCCATTGTGGAATGCATCAAACTTTCCCTCTATACGAGTACCAACTGCAGCATGGTTTCGCCAAGATATCTGCCGTTTGTCTGCTCTTGTTTTGTCGTGGTGAAACGCTGCACAACTTTCATACACTCCAGATCTATGTGGCGAAAAACCTTGAAAATGAATCCCTGGAATCCCTGGAATCCCTGAAGCCCAGTCCTTCCGTGCGCTTCTTATTGAAGTTTGTCTGGTATAGGCCAGGTTTGCTAAACGGCCCACCCCAATCCAGTGCCGCCTCCTGCGTAGTCCGCAGTAAAATCACAGCTGTCGCCACGGGAATTTCTGGCGGCTTTCGCAGGGTGCGGAAGGTGGGCCCTGAGTCAACTGCTCCAGCGGATGAGCTCACTGTGGCAATCCCACAAAGGCTCCAGAGATGTCGTCGGGAACCCCGCGTGGAGGGAAGCTTGATTTCAAGGAAATCCACTGGAGCGCAAAATAGCGATCGCAGAATCTGAATGCATGCCGCTGCAAGAAGGATTCTGCGCACTTGGCAGCGCTGCATGTTGAATCTGATCTATGGCTTGAACATTATGGCTGTCAAACAAGTGTCTGCGGTCAACATCCAGGGCTCCCTGAACTTCACTCAGGGATGGTTTGGACGCTGTCTCTCTCTCAAACCTATCAACAAATCGCATTAACGTTGTCTAGTCTTAGAAATCAGAAGAAATCGGGTGGCCATCTGCTGGAAATTTCGAGTTGAATGACCTCAGTGTCTCTTTCAAACCCCTTTGGGTGGCATTTAAGGCTCCAACAGATCTTGCAGAGACATCACTGTGAGAGGGATGCTCAACCTTGAATGGGTCAAACATGAACAAAATCTCGGGCCCAAGGGACTACAGATATCTAAAAAGTTCTACAAATATCCTTCATTTTTAGAATTCTTTTTGGTATAGACATGATATATATATACATATATATATACATACATACATACATACATTACATTACATTACATTACATTACATTACATAACATTACATAACATTACATAACATTACATAACATTACATAACATTACATAACATTACATAACATTACATAACATTACATAACATTACATAACATTACATAACATTACATA
>CAMXCT020001386.1:137976-157176 GCA_947184155.2 Cladocopium goreaui | reverse complement strand
CGGACAGTGCTGAGAAGATCAGGGTGTACCTAGTCATGATGTGGCTGAATCTGATGTTGGGTTTTGTTTCAAACTATCTTATCAAGTGGCCTGTCAGCTACGAGTCATTCTTTCCTGCTTCAGAAGGCAAACAAAACATGAAACAAGTATCGAAAATGATACATAATAGCTCAAACCATGCGAAATATCACACACATTAACAGATGTAGCAGGCAAAGCTTTGCATTCCTTTTACTTTGTTGGGCCCCAAATATATGATGATACGATATTAAAATAATTGTCCCATGGTCTGGTTTAAGCATAGTCTCAGTGTCTGATTTTAAACAACGGGCCGTGATGGATCAATTAGTTGTTTGTAAACAACCATGGCCTCAGCATAGTTGTCACAGCCAATGTCCCGTGCGAGGGCCAGCATAGCCATCAAGACAGTAACTCTCGTCTTGGCCTTGAAGTACCCCAGGCTGAAAGGCATCATCGTGTCCAGACTCTGCCTCCAAGGCGCAGCCACCGCCTGATGTCCGGAAAGTGGCTCAGAACGTTTGTGCCGGTTCATTGGTTTCATATTTCAAAAGTTAAAAGCTTTTATCAACTATGGGATTCCTACAGTAAGAGACTTTGGCTTCTGCATGACCTTTAAGCTGTCACGCTTCGGGACCTAGTTGTACTGGGATACTTTGGGTGAAATAATGTTCATTCTACTCTGTTCTTGTTTGAAGTGCAACGAACCAATACTTGTGCTCAAAACAAGAACTGACTGCCAATCTCTCATATGAACAAATTTTCATACCAGCTGCCTGGTAGGGTCCATTGCTTAGACCAATACTCTGGAGCAGCATCAACGGTTCACCAGAAGTGATGAAGCCATCAGTCAAAATCTCTTCCATCATCAAATTGACCACGTCATTCTCTGCCGGGCCCTTCACTGAAGACTCTGGCACGTACGAGAAGCATGCTGGGTGCACGATGAAGGTTTTGGTCTGCAGTGCAGGGAGGACTCATTGTAATATGGGATACTGCTGGGACAAGAAATTGACATAAATTACGAAGATATGCACTTGGAAACCACCAATCGATATTCGCATGGATTTCTTAATTTTAACGATTAGCCCATTATGAAGTCGATTTTTCGCATGGGCAGGCCAGTGCAACCTACTTTGCCGCCAGCAACTCTTCACCTTGACAAGAGGCGTGTTTTGATTTTTCTGATTCCTCAAAACATATTTAAAGATGTAGGTACTGTATCATATTTGCTAAATACTACATGACCTTGCTAAAAACAACAATGTAGGTGAATGAAACCTAGGATAGCTGCCTTCTGCACAGCGTCGACCTTGGTACCAGGTAAGTCAGCAGAGAAGTTGAACTCTGCCGCATCCAAAGGCACAAGGTTGATGAGGTAATTCATCCATTCCTGCAAATGCTCTTGGCTCTGGAAACGCACACGAAGGTAGTTCTCAGGACCCCCATGTTCCTGGCAAACCTTCGCCATGCCTTCACGGATTGCCTTGGCATAGGCCTCTTTGTGGACATCCCCGGACACTGGAAGAAGATTCCAGGCATCCATGACACTGTCGGCACTGGTTTCTGGCACGGTAGACGCACGGTCGAACTCGTCAGCCATGAGTTCAAATCAACCCTGATTGTTAGACGGAGCTTGAGAAGATCCAAAAGTTGCTCACAAGGAAACCATAATGTTTGTTGGCACTGATCGAAAAAGAAATGGTTTCAACACAAAACCGTTATAAATTTTGTTTCCCGGAACCTTTGTAAAAACAAAAAACAAAATTTCACCACAAACTCTAGATCACCTTGCTGAATCAAAAGTTATGGTGAAAAAAAAATCGCTATAAAATTTGGTCACCCCAATGATATCATTGGATCTATACTATGCACTTCTGGTACTCCAAGTTAGGATGATATCATTGGGGTGACCAAATTTTATAGCGAAAAAAAAATTCACCATAACTTTTGATTCAGCAAGGTGACCTAGAGTTTGTGGTGAAATTTTGTTTTTTTGTTTTTACAAAGGTTCCGGGAAACAAAATTTATAACGGTTTTGCTCGGGCAACTGTGTTATCAAGATATCATGAAACAATGATTTTTTTTGTATCGGTTCCACTCCAAATCGAAGAGTTCGCAAAAGTTAGGACGATTTCAAAAGCAGATATCATGTCGAAAACTGAGACCATCTTTCGAAAACAGTTCTCTGTGACCATTCTGACTGATTGCAGGCTGTGCTTTCTGACGAAATCAAAGACATCGGTGCCTGCAGGACTGACTCCGTTTTTTTCTCTACACCGAGTTCACACTGATCTCTAGTCAGAGCACAAGGGCCCCCAACCAAAATCACACTGCCCCCAAGCAGTGTTGACTTCTAAATAGTCATTTGTACTGCCTGCACCAAAACATTGCACATGGTTTCAGGGTAATGTTGTGCAAACGTTGACAAACGTTGCCCCTGATCTGACCCCTGAATTGTGCGATGGGGCACTGCGCAGGTGCATTGACGTTGGGAAAACAGACCATGAATTGAAACCATGTTTGACAAAAGACTTGTTCGTTTCTTCATTGGCTCATTGCTGGGTGACACCAAGCCAGTGGCGCACTGGTCAAAGTTGGTGCGTCGGAAGCCAGGAATGGCCATGACTCGCCTGGCTTTGTCCCGTTTCCACGAGGAGGCGGGAGTGGGATGTTCTAACACACATCCCCGGCCACGAGCATGCTGGTCCTCACACAGGTCGAGGGAGCAATCAAACATAGCCTCAGCATCAGCCATACGTGATTCGTACTCCTCAGGTGTCCACTTGTCAACGTTCCACATCCTACAGGGAAGCCGAATCAAACACTGCGGGAATATTATCATAGGGAGTGATCAAAACATCCAGGTATGATAGGGAACCATCATAAAGCCTCGAACACACCATTTGATTCAAACTTATTCTATGTGTTCCTGTGAAAACAACATACATGCCTTGTCAATGGCGAGAACATGGTACAAGGCGGAGATAAAATGAGCACTTTCGGGTCCATGGCACGAATGAGATGGAAAAGTTCGGTCCGCATCCGAGGGTTCAATGCGTCCCAGCCATTGTAGGTGATGTCGAACGCAAAGTCCGCTGTGAGCCCTGCCCTGCGTGCAGTCAAGGTCACTCTGGGAGGTGAAAAGACTTCACACAAGTCTTGGGCTCTCATGATGGTGCCACTGGTGATGTATTTCTGATATGTCAAAGAAGAGTCTCCAGCCACGTCAAGAGGGTCAGGATCTGAGGCAGGCTCCAGATCTGAGTCTGACAGTGACTCATCATCATGATAATAATCACTGCTAGGCAAGGCAGGTGGTCCCCCGGAAGACGCGATGGATTCCATCTCCATGTCCTCCAAGTTGTCATACAACATACTGTCCTGGCTGGTCGCCGGTGGGGGTTGCCGAAAGGGAGTTGATGCACTGGGCATTCACTGCCCCGGCCCATTGAGTACTGAAGATTCAACCTTCAAGTATCGTGCAAACAAAAGGGTATACCCAATTGCCAAAAAAGGGATTCAAAATTGCATCGAGTTTTTGCTCTACCCACTAGAGTCCTGGCTGCTGGCAGGTGGAGATTGGCAGCTGCTGCTGCACGGTGGCAGCTGCTGTCCAGTTTCCCAGCTTAGAACCGCAAATGTTAGTGGCACAAGTCGACGTTGCTATTGAACTAGATACTATGTGTCAATGTATAATATTGTATAATCTACCACAAAGATAGGTCAGCAACTGCAACTGCACTAGATGCGATGTGCAATCATAGCTGTTGTTGCTGGTGTTGCAATGGATGGAGTCAGGTTTCCACACCGCAAGTTCCCAGAAATCTTTGAAAGCCTTTCTTCAAAGTGACACTCCCATGGCTCACTGGGTCAAAGATCTTAACGGGGTTGATTTGACAATGGTTGTGCACATGGAATCTCAAGCTACAAAAAAATATTCAATATCATTAAATAGTATGTTTCATTGACCCCCCCCGAGCCACACTTTGAGAAGACTAACATAAATACCATTCTGTCAATGGTACGGTTGGCGCTACATGACTCCCGGTTCCCTTTGGATCAGGAATCAACTTGCTGCCCCACCATGTTGCAAGTACTCATCGTATCGTGCACGGCATTGCGTGCATGATGTCCACCTGCACTTGGAGCACCCCAACTTTGTTTGAGGTTTGCGCTTGCGGCCTCGATGAGCAGCAGGCCTGGGAGGATCCTGATCCTGGGAGCTCACTGTGGGTCAAGTTTGATATCTCCTACATTTCCTTCAAGATCATATGATAAAAAGAATTGGCAACTAAAAACATATTTAATAAGTTCAAAAGGAGCATCATCTTCAGGAGCTTCTGGGCGGGCAGCTGCTTTGGCTTTCGCTTCCGCTTTAGACTTTGCTTTGCCATTAACCTTCGCCTTAGCCTTGCTTGCTGCCTTGCCTGCTGGTTTAGCCTTTGCCTTTGCTTTCTCCTTGGGTTTTGGTGCTGGGGCTGCTTTTGGTTTGGCCTTGTTAGCCTTTGGGACAGGTGGTGGTCCAAGTTCGACTGTGACGGCTTTTGGCGGGTCGGGTGCAAACTCCTGAAGAAGCTGATGCTCGGGGGTCAATGCAGACTTCAAGACGCTATGAGAAATCATGTCGAACTGAAACTTGGGAGGTTCCTTTTCTGAATTGTTTTGGTTGTCCGATGTCCATGTTCTCAGGTATTCAGCCGCCTTGTGCAAGTTCCAGGGTTCTTGCTCCACGAGTTTTGCAGTTTTCTCATACTCTTTTACAAGTTTCTCTGTCAGGGGGTTTCTTGGGAGAACCCCTGTGGGACCTGTCAGTGGCATATGGTCCAAAGTGCTGCGACTCAAAATGACAAGAGGTTGCTGGGAAAGATGGGTGTGGTTCATGAATTGTTTCACAAGTAGCACCACATCATCTTCAGAGGCATCCTGATCGGGTAGCTCTTGAACTTCCCAGTGTTCCTCAGGACGTCCAAATCAAGGGGGACTGCGTGGGGACCCATCATTTTTGCCCATGAGTGATAACAGCTCCCGAAACTTGAAGTTTGAGACGAAACCATCAAACATCTTTCAACAATCCATTTGCCGGGGATGCGCTATGGAAACATAATATTCTTATTAATGGCGTGATTAGTTGTCGCGTCGCTTTTTTTGATCGCGCTGCCATTGTCGAAACTCAGACCTGCAGATTGCATGCTGAGTACAAAAACTAACGTTAAGCGAGCTCAAAAAGACCAATCAGAATTGAGTTTGGGATGAAGCCTCACTCAGATATTGCAGACTGAGAAAATGTCAGTCATGGTCTCGCGCAAATCCTGGAGCCAAGTTTTCGCCTCAACATTGAGGCCCTCAGTCCCCAATCCGTCCTCGATGCTAGCTATTAAGGTGATGCCATCGTCCAGATCTGCTGTCAGCACATCAATGAATGGAAGGTGCTGAAGGCTTGATAGTGGACTTGTGCGACTAAGAGTGGCAGGATTGAGGCTCTGCCACGGTACATGTAAATTCCGCTTTGTTCTCAGTCGACATTACGGTCGTCACAATTTCCCACCACTTGATCAACTGGTTCGTCAAGGGTTTCATTCCCAGAGTATCACAAATGTTCCTACTTGCTTCTCTTGAGCGCTCGAAACGTTCCCTCATTTGTTGAGGATTGTTTGAACGGCTAATGACCAACCAGCATACTTTGCATAGGTGATCAAACAAGGGTCCCATAGCTGCAGGAGGAGGCATCTTGAGTTATGATGCCAGGCTAAAAACCGGTTTTGAGGGTCTCGTTGATTGAGCATAGACAGCTTCAGATATGTTTCAAAGTGTTGTCTTCCTATGTTACGACAGATTTGGTACGAGGGAGTTCCAAGAAACAAATGGGTAACATTTGAACTTTCTGACTCTTCAACTCGATTTTTTTTGCTGGACTTTGTCTTACCCCTGTGTTAAGTTCCAAAGAAGGAAACAAGAGCGCCAGTTAATTACTCTAGATAAACATTGACTTATGAAGAGGTAAATGTTACAAACCGCATGATAATGATTCCTTGGATGTCCCCGACCCAAAAAAACGCAAATGAGGATCATTCCCCTTGTAGAACTTCAGGTCTGACCGCTTCATGAACCGGAAACCATGGTTGACAGATTCCATCTGGTGCTGGATGGTCACCCCAGTCAGGTGCACGTTCGCAGGTTCAAGGAAGCTTTGCCAATCCCAAAAGTCTTCCACAATCTCACACCGCAACTCACGGCCTGCGACAGGTGCAACCTTGAGGATGGTGTCCCTGAACTCCTGCAGAACACGACAGGCTGCTTCAGAAATTCATGTTGGGGTCCTCAACCATAAGTGAAAGTAATAAAGGACTTGAACACAGGTTATGGACATGTTGCCATTAGGTTTTGAATCCGGAAAATTAGTCAATCAATTAGTCCTCTGGTGATTGCAAGGTAGTCTCCCGAGAGAGTGTTGAAGATAGGACCCAGAAACGTTGATCACATTCATTATGTGTATGGCCAACTTTGTAATAAAACTCATCCACTGTGCGCATGACCCCATGACTTATCAGCCAACTGGACCACAAAAAGGTCCAGGAATTGCACATCTCCCTACATGTGTTGTCGGCTTGGAAAGCCACATGGTGAGGGAGCTCAAGCCCCTTCTTGGTCAGGATCTCCTTCGTGATCTGCAGTGTCCGACCTGAGCTGACCATGGAGCGGGTTGAAAGCACGAAGGCCCAAAACAGATGAATAGCTGGGGCTGGGAATGAACGTTTGCTTCGGAACACATAGTGGGACCATCGAGGAAAATATTCGAACGCTGAATCCATGAGCTTAGAGACATAGCAAAGATATGTTCTGGTTGCTGTCTTTGCGCAAGTCTGCATGACACAGGAAATATATTTCGCAAACTCCATGACAGACTGCCCCCACCAAATGTAGGGATGGTCTGTATGCAGTAGAAAATTCTTTGCTGCTGCTGAGGTTTCGTGGGACCTTGTACTTTGCCTGCCAAGGGGGCATGACAGTTATTAAGTTATAACCAATCTCAAGTTTCAACATCGAAACAGATTTTATTTGTATGTCCCAGACCTGATCCATCCCATCTATACTAATGTATAGACAGGACTTGTCCCTGGGGAGTTGCAAGTCCTCCCTGGCGGCACTCTCTGAGGCCAACATGAGTCGCCTGGCGCATCCTCGATCGGCAAAGACACCTGCCACATGGTCAGCCTTGGCTTGCATTACTTTTTTCCTGTCTTCGGTTGATTTGGCATTCTTCCTCCATTCAGAGAGGCGAGCACCTCAATCAAGATTGAAAGGAATGTCTCTGTGTTGACATGTTTGTAGAAGCGTTTGCCCATCATGGGTGATTGTGCACACAAGGTAGAAATAGACATTGATAAATAATACATACCGATGAAGGATGCCCGTGGGAATTTGGGTATTATGTTTTCTTCCTTCAAAAAACATGTTTATACAAACGTAACTGATTTAAACCATGCAACTACAAACATGCATGCATACATACACCCATGGGTACATCCATCTTTACATACATACATTCATCTGCCATCCATGCATCCATTCATACTTACAAACATTCTTCCATCTATGCATCCATCCATACATACATACATACATACATAACATTCAAGAGTCCATTCATCCAGCCATCCCTACATACATATTTACATGCACACATAGATTACATAGATCAGATACATTACATGCATTGCATACACACATACGTTTTTGTTACATCCATCCGTCCATCCATCCGTCCATCCATCCACTGACCCATACATGCATGCATGCATGCATGCATGCATGCATGCATGCATGCATACACTCATACATACTTGCTTGCTTGCTTGCTTACTTACTTACTTACATTCATTCATCTACCATCCATGCATCCATACATACATACATTCTTCCATCCTTCCATGCATCCTTCCATGCATCCATCCATACATACATTCTTCCATCCATCCGTCCATACATTCACCCATACATACATACATACATTCTTCCATCCATCCGTCCATACATTCATCCATCCTTCCATGCATCCATCCATCCGGCCAGCCTTCCGTACATACAGACACAGACCACATACATTACATACGTATAAGATCTTAAATGTGTTTAAGGAAAATGCATATACTGATTCAAACGTGTATTTCTACATATACACATGGACCCAATGTATTTACATATGTACTAGCATCTAGATACTTCCAGCATGTGCGTATATAGTTGTTTTGTATTGATCAAGGCACATGTAGTGCAGCGAGCATGCTGGCTATTGTGCCTGATCTTCAATACAGTCTTCCAATTCTTGAACTCTTGTCGGAACACAGACTCTGAAGCTACTTTCTGACCTTGATGATGTGTCTGGTACATGTCATAGAGCTCGGGGATGGTAACAGGATGAAGCCACCTTAGAAAATGCTGCTTTAATAGATCTTTTGAAGGTTACTATCAGTGCCATAAACAAAAGCGCAATATGAAATGGTTGTCCTCCATATTACAACAAGAAACCGGACTTCCGATGTTGCGATCCCAATGCATGCCCCGGAGACAGGTGTGACATCGGAATCCTTCAAACTCCCAGGCTCTGGGTCCGTTGTGTTGCTTTTCCTACGGATCCAATCCAAATAGTCATCCTTAGCAGGGTTGTCGCCCTCCTCTGAAGACAACCTAGGCAGGCCAGTGAAATATAAATGCCTAGGGGGTATGCATTTCAAATTTTGATGGTTTGGTGTTTTTGATGTTAAGAAACTCTGCAAAGTTCTCTCCTTCAGCGAGGGGTTCCGCAAGATGATCGTAAAGCCAACGGAAAAACGCTCGCACATGATCACGGGAAGGGCTGTCACGAAGGGTCCTCTCGCGCCTACCATCACCCGGTGGTTCAGTGTGTCCGTTCTTGATGTGATTCCTCAGCGTGGTAATTAATTCGAACCCAATAGAGGGCCCATTGATGATTATCATATTTCACCTTGACTTTCTGTCGGGGAAATGTCAACCATCTCATTCTTGTACATAAGTTATTTTGAAGAACTATGACACAAGAACCCCTCTACCTAGGTCCGTTGTCAGGGATTAACGATAAACACAAATGTATGTCAATCAACATATTTCCTGATTTGGCTAGGTGCATGTTCCTCAGCATGACTTTCTTGGAAATCCCAGTCATGGACCTGAAAGCTTTGACGCATAGATTTTCACCAAGAAAGATCCATTGCCTCGAAGGCCCTCGCCCAGTGCCACACTCCTGAAGAGAATGGCCGGTCTCCGTGGAAATGGTTGTGAATCATATGGCCCCTTTGGTCATCAACTAACCAGGAAAAAGATAAAACATATATATATATATAGTATATGTGTATGTATATATACATATATATTTATATGCATACTAGTGTATATATATAATATTTATTGGCTTATTGTTTTTTTAAGCCTATGCTGGCATGTAGCTGATCTCAACCATTTCCGAAATTCTGTGGCGGTGTTTCGAGAAACACATTTTTCTGCTGTAAGAAGTCCTGAGCGCAACAGCATTCTACATGGTGTGGGTTAAACATACTGATACCCCATGTTCCCAAAAATGTTCGTGAAATCAAATATTGGATAATCCCATACTGTCCAAGAATAGTGAGCCATATAGATTAAAAAACGAAAGCTCCTGTTGAGTATCATGGAGACGTTTCAAGAAGTTGAAGATGAAAATCGCTTGAACCTCTGTGGGCTTCTCTTTCAATAGACTGTGCCATTCTTGGCGCTTGAGTGTGAAATCGTCATCTTCCAGCACCCGGGCAGTGCACTTGTGAGCACAGCAGTCGGAAGAAAACCTTGGTCGGATTGATCATGCTTAGCCACATGCACGTGTATATATATATATATACATGTGTCTGTGTGTTATATGTATTTATGTATTGGTGTATTTTTGGTAGGTGTTTATGTATGTAATCTATAGTAACGTAACATCATGTGACCCAGTGTAAGTCTAATGCAATGTATGTATGTGTGTATGTATGCATGCTTGCATGTATGTATGCATGCATGTTTGTATGCATGCATGTATCTATGCATGTATGTGTGTAGGTGTGTTCGTGTGAATGTATGTCTGTATATCTGTATGCCTTCACGTCTGTTTGCTTGCCTGCCTGTCTGTATGTCTGTATGAATGTATGTCTGTATGTCTGTATATCTGTGTGCCTTCACGTCTGTCTGGCTGTCTGCTTTTATGTATGTCTGTATGAATGTATGTCTGTATGTCTGTATGTCTGTATGTCTGTATATCTGTATGCCTGTACGTCTGTCTGCCTGTCTGCCTGTCTGCTTGTCTGCATGTCTGCCTGTCTGCTTGTCTGCATGTCTGCCTGTCTGCTTGTCTTGTCTTGTCTTGTCCTGTCCTGTCCTGTCCTGTCCTGTCTGTCTGTCTGTGAGTCTGTGTGTCTGTGTCTTTGTGTGTCTATATGTCCGTATGTCCGTATGTCCGTATGTCCGTATGTGTGCATGCCTGCATGCCTGCATGTTGGTCTGTCTGTCTGTCTGTCTGTATGTCTGTATGTCTGTATGCATGTTTGTCTGTCTGTATGTCTGTATGTATGTATGTATGTATCTATGTATCTATGTATCTATGTATGTATGTAATGTATGTATGTCTGTCTGTCTGTCTGTCTGTATGTATGTATGTATGTATGTATGTATGTATGTATGTATGTAGGCATTTGACTTGATGCCTTCAATTTGAGGGCCGCACAAGTCCAACTGTTCAAAATCTGGACCATCGCTGTCATCATCTGGAGGCAGTTGTACCGGACTTCCGCCAATATCCTGGCAAGTGTGGGGACAGAAAGTTTCCGGTTTTTTTTTAAAGTATTGCTACCCGATAACTTCAGACATAGGAGTTGGCTTTCAAGTTTAAATCGCATTCTGAAGAAAATGCTGTGACAAGTTTGCACATGTTCATTTGGGTATTAACTGGGGTATCCCAAAAAGGACATTAATCTCCCACTTTGTAGCGCTCGGCCCTGTGGCCCTGGCCTGCACCCCCATAAGATTGGCAATAGTAATCCCTTCGTCATCACTGGGCAATGCTGCAGGAGACTCAGGCATACCTAGCCCTTCAAAAGGCATGCTGCTCATGGCAGGTAAGTAATCAGTTCACTGTGTGGGCCAAAACGCCTCATTGTATGCGCCGACATGTTTCACACAAGAAACATCAATTTATCCTTTCCTCATTTTTTAGGCATGTATAAAATATGTGGTGTGTGAGAAACCCTCGGCCCGAAACTCAGGGCATCACAGGCAAGAAAGCCCACAGGTCAGACGCCTTGGCCAAGCTGAAGCATAGCATATGTATATATATATATATATGTATGTACCTATATATATATATGTATGTACCTATATATATATATATATGTCTATATATCTATTGTCTATATATTCATGTCTACAGATCTATATATCACCATATATATATATAGGTAGGTGCCAAATTTCAAACAACTCCTTTGTCATTGTTGGGTTTGTGCCACAGCATGTGGATTTAGGTCAACAAAAATTGGAATGTATTGGGCAGGATTCATCCAAATTCCTGAAATCTTTAAGCTCCCTTTTACCCAGCAATTGTCCTGTTGAAATCTTAATGGGGAGGTGGTGATTCCTTTTTCAGTGTTTTTTGGGAAGCCAACAGGAAAACACCAACTTTTTCATTTTTAAAGCATCTATGGGAAATTTTATCGGTGACGGTTGGTATGCAAAATCAAACATTCTCAGGCCCTGGCACAACCAAGCGACAAATCACCTATGGCCAGCATCAGAAGTGGATCGGCTAAGAACTCCAAATCAACAGTTTTTCTTAGCTGGACGATTGTTTTGTAAGAAAATATGCCTCTTCAATTTATTTCTTTGAAGGTGTTGTTTCTGATGCTGAACCCCAACACACACACAGCTTGTGTGCTCCTTAGGTCCAAACAGTGTTTGCGAAGGGCTGTGGACTGCGAAGATCTTGTCCACAGCAAAAGCCAACCTCAATTGAATAACTATGAGGCAAGCAATCTCTACCACCCTGCCCTGCTCCATCGATGAGAAGCTTTAGTCTCTTCATGGTGTTGTGAATCCGACTGAGTATGCAATGCATGGAATCTTTCAAATACAACAAAACATGAAATGAATCTAGACTTCCCCCAGATATGATCCAATCTGCCTAGTTCTTCTGACTTTTCGAATTGAAGCATGAAAAAACGGAGAAACAATTCCGAAAGTGGCCTCACCAAAACCATCTGTAGGTCCAACCTGAAGACAAAAACATGAAATTTCACACAATACGTGAAGGTAATGTGAACAAAACTTAAAGAGTTAACGGTCCAAGGATTCAGGATGAATTCAATTCAAGAGGCAGCCCCTATCCACTACTCTGAGGATTTCACCTTGCAATGCCCTGGTCATGTAGCGCCCATCACCTCCCAAGGCGAAATCAGATTTCAGTCTCACTTGATATAATAAAGCCCCGAGTACCCAAGAAAAAACAAGTTCTAATTTTCAGCAAGATTTTTTCTCTTACCTCACCAGGCTAATCGTTCAGATTCTGCTTTGCTGAGCCAAGCAGGTTGAAAAACAAAATTTGATTGGGCAAATTCATCCAATCACAACCTCTCTCTCACACCTGGTAGATGTCGGTCGAATTGAACTGTGAATGCTGGCTGCAAGTAGACCCCGGTAACGTTGTACTGGAAGGACATTCCATCTTCATGGAGGCTGAATGGCCCACGCCATTTGCGGACCACGTCATGTGGATACATTGGAGTGGCAATCCAAATCTCATTGGCGATAGGTGCAAGCAATCCACAATCGCTCTCCATAAGCGTACGGTTCACCTGGTCAATCACATGGATCTTCCAAGCCAAGCCCTTCTCTGACTTGTGAATCTCCTCCTTCAACTTGTCAAAGGCTTTCACCCTGAACTGACCAGCCAGAAAGGGAAAAATGCTCAGCTGTTGGTTCAAGTACGCCTCCTCACGGACCTTCACGTTCCCATTCTCCTGGATGGCTCCTGGTGGAAGGGGCCAAGTGAAGTATTCCAGAACATCGTGCCCCAAAGCCTCTGACCACTTGTTGAGGTTTGCTTCCAAGGTCGCAATCTTCCCCTCAGTCTCTGAATCGCCATGGGTCAGCAACACAGTCAAGATGGCTCCAAGTTGGTCTGCCTTGTCTGCCATGCTGCACTGAGACTCACAGGACCGGAAAGTGAGAGTCACTTTTTCTGCTTGCTTGTGCCAGAACTACGGTGGCCATTTAAACTACTTCATGTCTGTGTGTCTGATTCTTGGCGTTCATTTCTTCCAACCCTTCTTTCCAGCAATCGAAGGCAATGAGCACAAAGAGCTCCATTGGACAACCACCGCAATTAAACCAGGTAGACCCTGCCCGGCATGGCCTGGCTGAAGGGCGTTGACAAGCACAGGAGTCACTAAACTACTCTGTTATTTTGAACCATATGCCTGTTGTTGATGTTGTTGTTGTGGTGGTGGTTATTGTTGCTGTTTTGCAAATATAGGCAAACATGTTGTCTGTCTGTGTGTGTTTTTTTTTTGCCCGTCCTGCCCCCCCACGGGCAAACATCATAATTTCATCGATGGTGAGATTCATGGTGTTGAATATGGTTCAGTTCGAATCTTGCAACATCATAGTCCAACCATAAACAGATTGAACATATACCCTATGATTAGCTAAAGAACGCCCCAAAAACCAGAAAACCAGAAACCAGACTTTTGGTGGTGCCTCACCGCGCGAAACAAGACTTTTACCCGAAACCCCTGCAAAAATGGGGCCAAGACCGGTTCCGAAATGCGGTTCTGAAATAAGGGTGGAAACAGAACCGGTGTGCCTAAAACCACTTTTCCCTGGAAAAACCCAGGTGAACCCAGTCCAAAAACCAAAAATAAAACAAGACTTTGCTATCTTTAGCCTCTTTGCTGTGCAGGGTGGAAACAGAACCGACCCCCCAATTGGAAATGCCACATCTCCACATCTCCACTCTTGACTCCTTGCTTGCCTGCTTGCTTTGAGCAGCTGCTGCGTGAACAGGCCCGGCGACCCCAGCCCAATGCAACTGTGCCCATCTCCCTACATACAGCCCCCACTCACCATTCTCCAAGAGAATCGCCCTCCCTCCCCCCAGCCCTGGCCCTGCCATAGCTGCAATGGGTACCCCCTACAAAAAAGAAAACAAGGTTTAGGGCAAACAAACAGGCACTTGTCTGGGCCCACCACATCTTGAACATTCTTACTCTTGAACATTCTTATCATTCTTACAGCTCCACCCAAATGCTTTGCCCTTCCCTACGCCACCCACCCAGGATCTTTCTCCTCACTTGGCTCTCTTGCGCCCTGCTGGCTCCGGCTGCCATCTCCCCTACACCCATGGCAGTCTCATGTGCCCCAGCATCATCATAGATACAGATACATGATGCATGCATACATGCATACATGCAAACATAATACATTACATACATGGCATGACATGACATGACATGACATTACATTATGCATACATACATACCTACATACATACATACCTACATACATACATACATACATACATACCTACATACCTACATACATACATACATACATACATACTACATGCATAGATAGGTAGATAGATAAATAGGTAGACAGATAGATAGATAGATAGGTAGATAGATAGATAGATAGACAGACAGATAGACATACATACAGTCTCGACATTTTAACAGCATTGCATTGAAATTTGACATTAAAAAACAGAGACACCACCAGAAATCAACGAACAAAACAACAAACCAAGCCACGCAAACCTAGAACGTGCAAAAGAAAAAGCAACTACAACCATGGAAAAATGAAGATACCCAACGACTAGTAGTTATGCAAATCCAAACAACAAAATAAGAGAAATATGCACAAATAAAAAAAACATTGCACATAAAAATACCAGAAAGCAACACAAAATATAGCAAAGAACACAGGAGCAAAGAACATAATTTATCATAGCAGTAAGCCTAAGGATGAGAGAAAACAATCCAGAATACAAACAACATATATAGTGTGTTTTTATGTATATATATATAATTAATATTATATATATACACATAATATACACTCAACCCTAGAAAAAAATCAGAATGAAACAGAATGAGGTAAGAGAAGAAATGAAAAATACAACAGATTCGAAACCAAGAAATAAAGAGGAGATACAGATAGGGCAAAATAATGCTGAAAACAAGTAAACCAAAGATAAAGAAACAAATAGAACAAAACCATAGCATACCACTAAGTCAAATATCCCCAAATTGAAATCCCATTTTTTTTGGAACCTTTGCATTAACAGAAGCCCCCTATACAAAAAAATCTTCTTCTGAGCGGAGCAGGTCCACCACCACTCTGCGCTTCACGCTGCCGTCGGGCTTCGTCTTGAGCACCAATGCCAAGCGGCTCACAGTGCCCTTGTCAAAGTGGGCCCTCACTTCTTCCCAGTCCATCAAGATGGCAAACCCCTTCTCCACGTACCTCTGCACCTCTATCTCCGCATCCTCCGGGGCCTCGACGAAGGACTTGTAGTTCGTCACGTGGGACTGCATCTCGATTTCAGGGCCTTCTTCCATCAGCTCCGGCGTGATCTCACCCGTCGCGGGGAACACCCCGTTTGAAGGGGGTATGGGCATGTTCATACCAAGTGGTACCCCCTGCTCTGCCCACTCAGCTACATGGAAATCTGGGTCTCCTGTTTCTCTGAACCACGCTCTCCATAGATCCACGTTCAGCGGGCTCTTGAACATCAGCTTGTCGCGAAGGGTGATGCCGTCCCGCACAGTGACTCCCAGTAGTGACGACACTTTGAGTTGCCACTCCATTGCAATGGTCTCGTCAAACTGCGCCTCCGCCGAGCCGTAGTTCTCGCCCAAGGAGAGTGCCCTCGGCCTGTCATTGACGAAGTTCTCCCATGCCACCCGCAGCTTCTTGCCCATGTTCTTGACCTTCCACAACCTTTTGACTGCTCCCAGAGGATTCCTCATGCCCCGCAAGCAGAAGTCGTTCTCTGCCTCCTTCTTCTGCTTCTTTGACTCGCGTGTAGATGAGCTTGGGGCTGTCTCCTTCTCCGGGTCCATGTCGACTGCTGCTGTGGGCTCCTTCATTGTGGGTAGGACTTCATCGACATGTCCCAGTCTGCGGGTGCCCCTGGACTCCTGCTTCTCCAGGATTCTCTTCTCCTCGTTCTTGAGCCACCCCGCCTTCAAGGTGGACACTTCTTCCGCCTTCTGCGTCAATCTCCACCTCCAGAACTCGAGCTCGAGGGTTCGCTTCCAGGTGGCGATGTAGAGCTTTGCAACTTCGCTGCATAGCCTGTCAGGGTACACCCCAGCTCGGACCGTGGTGGACTTCCCCGTCACTGGTGTGTGCTTCACCCAGGCCGGGCACCTGCATACCTTTGCCAGGGACTCCAAGTTCTCCAGTCTACCCGCCCATCTGCCTGGCTTGAAGAACCTCTCCTTGCCGTCCATGTAGTGGCACGTGTTGAAGTCCGCCATGCTGGCCCCCATCAGTTCGAGTGCCTCCACAATCTCCTGCAACATCCATGCACTTCCTGCTGGACCATCTTCGTCTCCTGGGGGATTTTCCACAGTGGCTGCCTGAGGTACCCTGCGGCATCTTTGGGACAACGTCTGCTTCTGCATCAAGATGACAGATCTCGTCGCCATGATCGTCCCGTGGTCTGCTTCATCCTGTTGTGCCTGGGAGTTGCCTGGCAGTCCATATGGGAACTGCCTGGACCGTACAGGAGGCGGCATTCCAGCCCTTTGGACCCACCTCACTCTGCTGAAGGAGCCGCATGGAAAACCTGCATGGTACCCATCATACTGGCCCTCTGACACCTTTGCCTCTATCTTGTCCATTATCTCATTTCGTCTGAGGTCCATGGCGGGGTCCTTTTTGATGTCAACACTCTCGACTTTCACCGAGAGACCCGCCTTCTTGCCCTCCTCCACCAGCGCCACTGCCAGCCTGTCGTCAGGGCCGCTGAACAAGTGAAGAAAGCGGAAAGTTCTTCTCTCTCTGAACTTCCCGAAGTCCTTGGCTTCACCTAGTGCATCTTTGACTCGCTCTGGCCACAGGACCCCCTTGATGTTCTCTGGGACCTGTTTCGCCGGTTCCAGCTCGACCTTACGTCGGCCATCCCTCTCACTGGACTCAGCCGGCTTGACATCGTCGCCAGCCGAGTCCGACGAGCTATCCGAAGACTCGGACAGGACCGACATTGATCCAAAGCTTTGGACGCTGATCAAGCTGGACTATCATGCGGGTTGCAACTGTCTACATGAACTCTTTCACAAGACTGCCCATGCAACCACCTGTGAACCTGCCTGACGATTCACAGCATGCAACCCTTGTCAAAGATTTCACAACCCTGACATGATGAATCAAACTGTCAACAAAACGTTTCAAAGAAGCAAGAAATCAACCTGTGAACCTGCCTGCACAACTCACCAAGGTCAAAGCCCACCAACAGGATCAACCAAATAAAAAGAAGATCAACCCCAACTCCCAAAGATCATAACCACAACAACTCAACGCACAATCCAAGGGCTCAGACTTTTCCGCGTCCTCACTTCGAGGTGCACTTGGATTCCTGGTGACTCGGCGAGAGACAGATCCGACATTTGTGGACCCTCTTCACCGATCCCAAACAGTCTGCGCCCGGGCTCAAGTGGCCGCAAGGGGCGTTGCCTGCACTCCATGCGAAGCAGAGTGGTTTTCCGCTCTGGTCTTTTGATTTGCCCTTCGTTTGACCCTTTCCCCCCTGGTGGCCCTTTGACTCGTGTCCACTCCCGCCTGCATGATTGCTGCGGAGTTTCTTCAACTCCTCCCTGTCCTCCACCAGCCTGCGTTTGCGAGCTGCTCTCTTATCTCTGTTGGCCTGTGACCTCTTCTTGCTCTCGTCACCCGCTGTCTCCATCGTGAGGTCGGATCCTCCAGGGAGATGGGCATGAAGTGCCACCTCCGATGCCACCACCGGTCGACCACGACTTCCCGAGGCCAACCAAGCTGCTGCTGGGTGATGAACATTCTCCGCCCAGTACTCCACGTCCTGGACTGCCATGTCAAAAACCGCCGTCCACGGACTAGTAGGATCCCAGTTCAGCGGAATCTGTCGTCCAAGGGTGGCTGAAGTCATGATTCTCCTTCTCCACCTCTCCAAGCCCTCAGCCCTCATCTTGTCATCGGCCTGAGCAATCAGACCCCAGCACATGGGCCACTGCGTCGTCAGTCGTTCCACAAAGCGTTCATAGCTCGTCAGCGAGGCCAGGGTGCAGATGTTCAACATGAGTGCCGCTGACTTGAACACTCGCCAACACCCCAGCCATGCCTGAAACGTGCTCGGCCCCGGCAGCTCCTTCGTCAAATAGGACCCGTCGCCCAGGGGGAACACCGTGCGGAACTTCTGGTTCTTCATCGTCCTCCTGGCAAATGGAGTCCAGACACTGAAGTCCGTGTAGGGCGCACAGTCATGCACCACCGTGCGCTTTGCAAGTGCTGCCAGTTGAGCAGCAGTCGGCTCCTCAGCTGGATCCGGTAAGGCTCCCATGATGGTGACGTACGATTGCGTCCATCTGTTGACCTCCTCATTTGAAGGTGGAAGTAGTTCTGACTCATCTTGGGCGTCCACCAACGTCGACATCTTTAAGATCCTCTCCTTGAGAGCTGCAGGCTGACTGCCTGCCATCGACCCACTAGGTTGCCCTGGTTGACCGTTACCTCCGGAGTTGGAAGCTGCAGTTGCTGGCTCGTTCCAAGGATCGATGTCTATGAACTGGTCCTCACTCAGCCCTGACTTCGCCGCCACCACCTTTCTGCAGAGGCGCCACACCAGTCCCACTTGAGTAGCCTGCAGGGGCAACAACGGGCTGCCATCAGGGAATGAGGCCTGGTTACACCCAGCCACCACTGCAACCCTCGGCAAGGCAGCAAACAGCCGAAGGTCGTTTGCAGGATCTCCCACTTGGGAGGTGAAAGCCGCCCACACTTGTCTCCCCAGGCCCAGGATCGTCATTACCTCGTCCAAATCATGTATCCTAGCTGCATCGGCCCAAGCCCCAAAGAGGCTCATCGCGCCTCAGCACCTTTCAGCAAAACTAAGAAAGGTGA
>CAMXCT020001386.1:57976-135476 GCA_947184155.2 Cladocopium goreaui | reverse complement strand
TAACAAAAGTCAACGAGTACGGACAGTACGGACATGAAATAGATCCAAAGCAGACCGAGCTTCATCGGATTTTTTGTAAAAAACAACCTCCTTGGTACCACATGACGCGCAAATACGCACAATGTATCCAAGATATTCCAAGATGGTAGGTCAAAACATGTCAAAACATATTGCATGAAGCACTCAACAACAAGGAAAATGTAAAGAAATAACCCGTCATCAATGCTCGCAGTCAACTGGTTCCTACTCTAGCTGCGAATGCTCTAAGTATGCAATGCACCTAGGGGCGATGAATACTGCTTGCACCATCAAGAGCATGTAACAACATGCCGCAGGGCAGCTTGAGCCACCAACTTGGCAGGGCCTACTTTCTCTGCCTTTCGGCAAAGACAGGAGGCATAGTTTGACAATCACATCAAAGTATTGGCGCTATCAACTACCAACAGAATCCAACAGACTGCTCAAGCGGTGTGGAATATATGGTGTGGTCTGCCTTTCGCTTGTCTGGTGGGCCAGCAGGTCCGACAGCAGGTCCGACAGCAGGTCCAACAGCAGGGCCCACAGCAGGGCCCACAGCAGGGCGAGGACTTGGCCCCATCGCCGGGCCAACGTTTGGTTTTGCTGGGCCTGGCACCAACCAGGAATGATGAGCACAAAGAACCCTTAATTGGTCCAAATTGCCTAATGAGTCGCTGAGTTACTAATGAGTCTAATGCATTCCTAATGCTGCAACACCAAAACCCTGCTGCGCCACACTCAACCTGCCCAGCCTTTCGGACCCACAGGGCCACGGGCTGGGCCAACCTTGCACTAACAGGTTGAGAAAATTCCGCTCCTTTCAGGAATTCAACTCTTTATGGGTGGTTCAGTCACAATTTAAAAAAAGCCAATGGCTTCAAAAACACAAAAAGAAAATCAATTTGAAACCTGATAAGTAAATGTGAAGCCACCTACGTGCCAAGGGCCCGACAGCAGGGCCAGCGGGTCCTGCAGGTCCAACAACTGGATGGCGCCGTTTGACACCTTAACTGCCCTAACTACTTCTGGTGGGAAAGGGGGCCGATACAGCCCTAGAAGCAGTCCAACAGCCCTCATAAGGCCTGTAGGTTGCCAACATACAGGCCTGAAGCAGTCCAACAGCCCTCATAAGGCCTGTAGGTTGCCAACATACAGCCTTAAAAGCGGCCCCGCAGCCCTCATAAGGCCTGTTGGCGCTTTAACGCTGGGACGCTCCAGGGGGCGGGTGGCATTGCCCTTTCTGTTGATGTCTGACAAGGGAAGAAAACACGGTTTGTGTGAACATTTTGTTCAAAAAAAAACACGCAATTTAAAATTCCGCTAAAAAGTAACAACAACAAAAATGAAAACCAACCGCAGTTTTGACAATATTTCGTTTCAGGCACATCCTTACAATGGAATTTGGACAGGCAATTAGTCAAAAAAATAAGTAGTTCCAACTTTTTATGAACATCTCGAAAACCCTTTCACACATCTCCAATGAAACCAAGTCTGAAAAAACAAATGTCTACCGAAAACTTGCGTAGCTGAACAGTTCTGCAAGCTGAGAAAGTAACTCGGGGCAAAAGCGTCAATCAAAAAACACAAGTAGTTGGAGCCCGACCCATAGAAGGCCGCGGTGTTTTAAGCATTTTTTGGCAATGTTTTGTTTTTTGATGGTCTTTCATGTCAACTAGCACACAGACGTCATGCTATGTTGTGGTTATCTTGGGGTGGGGTGGGGCAATAACGTTCATGTCAACTTGCACACACACACACACACGTCATTCTACGTTATGGTTATCTTCTCTTGCACTTGCACACACACGTCATGCTACGTTATGGTTATCTTGGGGTGCGGTTGGGCGGGGTGGGGTGGGGCAATAACGTTCATGTCAACTTGCACAAACACGTCATGCTACGTTATGGTTATCTTCTCTTGCACTTGCACACACTGGTTATCTTGGGGTGGGGTTGGGTCATGCTACGTTATGGTTATCTTGGGGTGGGGTGGGGGGGTGGGGTGGGGCAAAAACGTTCATGTCAACTTGCACACACACACACGTCATGCTACGTTATGGTTATCTTCTCTTGCACTTGCACACACACGTCATGCTACGCTACGGTGATCTTCTCTTGCATTTGCACACACACGTCATGCTACGTCATGCTTGTTTTTGCAGATGGAAACCGTGCTTGGGAGTCACATGCTAAAAGTTTGAAAATCAAACATGGCAAAGTGTCTCATCAAAACAAAGAATGGGCCAAACAAATGCGAAGAACCCCCTTCTTTTTCCTGTCCACTGTGGCAGGGACGCAAATCGCTGACAGATGGTGGAAAGGCCTGAAAGATTATATTCCCAAAAGCTTTCCAAGACGGTTGTACCATGGAGTCAACACAAAAGGGCACCCTGAATTGGAAAAGTTTGTCTTGGGTTACTGTTGGCGAAAATCTTTGGGACCATTGACACCTCACCGATTTCTCGAAGAACTTTGCAAGGCCGTCAAAGCAATGAAGAGCTTCTGAGAAGAAGGAAAAAAGTGCTGCATCCCAAAAAAACACGAACTTATGTCAAAAAACGAAGTAGTTTTGGAGATTTTCAAAACCCTATTTTTCACGTCAACATGATAAAATATGACGTTTTGCTGTAGCGAAAACGACATTTTTGTTGATGAAAAACTCCTAAAACCATACGGCCCTCTGTGGGTCGGGAACCAAGTAGTTGCACGTTGGTTTTGTCACAGATTGGTGTCACACACCACATCGAAATTGAATCTGAAAACTGAGAAACTGTCAGTACCCGTGGATTTTGTGAGCGTTGTGTTTCTAAGAGTGTAATGAAATTGCGATTGGAAATAACAAACAACAAACAAAGTCAATAGCCGCGGGGTTTTGTGAGCATTTACTTTGAAATACAACAGTTGTTTCACTCAGCAGTTTGCCGTGTCACCCCAATCCTTTGTTGTGACACATGATGTGGAAACGCATTGCAATGATAAGAGTCAACCAAAATGAACACCAATCCATTCTAGTTGATTCTCTTGGCCGTGTTCAAGTTGGTTCCTCATGGCTCCTCTGCTCTAGGTCCAGTGGTCAAAATGTTTGTCTGTTTTCGGGTGTCCTTAACTGGTGAAACACGTTGAAACCATGTCTCATTTTTCGCATCCTGTTTATCAACTTTCGCAATGCCTCTTCACATTTTTTCATTTTTACTCTCTCACGGTATTCACGAGCGTCCAAACCGTTCATTGAATTTCTCATGGTTCCACAGGTTTGTAAGCCGTTCACTCACTTTATCGTTTTCATGATTTTTTGCTGCCCAAACCGCTCAATGTCTTCCTGATTTTCCCTCATGTGTTTATAATGACTAGTTTAGAGTTTAAGTGTTTTTTTCATGTTTTGTTTGAGTCACATGTTTCACGCCTGTCTTACATTTCGACAGGCGTTGTGGTACATTGCGTTTTGTGTGCAGACATACATATCTACCTGAGAAGGGGGGAACGAAGGCCAGCATCCCATCTACCCCTATTTTCCCCCAATGGTTTTTCACCCACAGACTTTTCCCCCATATACTTTTCACACATGTACTTTTCACCCAGAAACTCTTCTTGCACATACTTTTCACACATATACTTTTCACCCACACACTCTTCACTCAGAAACTCTTCTTGCACATACTTTTCACCCACCTGAGAAGAGGGGACGAAAGCCAGGGTCAAGTTTGAACGGGGACAGGAGAGTGGAGAGCATGGGAGGGAGTGCGGCGGAGGGTTGGTGGGGGCATCGGGGGAGGGGCGGAGGGGCCGGCGGGGTGAGGCTGTGTTGGGTGTGGGCGTGGGGAGCCCTTGGAGAGAAGGAAGGAATTTGTAGGAAGAAGGAGCGGAGGGAAGAGGGTGGGAAAGGTCGGGAAGGGTGAAGAGAGCGTAGGAGGAAGTGGATGCTCGTTTAAAGAGCTGACGGGGCGCAAAGGAGCCCGGAAGGGGAGAGGACGTGTCGGCGGCAGGGAAGGCAAGGAAGACGGGGAAGCGGGCGCCTGTGGAGGAAGTGGTGTGTTTGAGAAATGAAGGGAAGGCCGGTGGGTGCTCCGTACTCGACACTTTAGAGTGTACACTGGACATTATACACTTCACAGTCCACAGTCGACACTTGACACACTAGACTGTACACGCTTCACTCTAGGCCCCATACTTTAGATGTTACACTTTACACCCTTCACTCCTCACTGCACACTTGACACGCCATACTCCACACTTTACACTCCACACTCTACACTTGACACGCTACACTTGACACTCTAGACGCTACACTCCACACTCTACACTTGCCACTGTACACCCTTCACTCACATTCCGCCCTCTACACTTTACACTCTACATTGTACACTTTACACACTTTACACCCCACACTCCACACACTGTAAACTTTACACACTGCACTTTACACTCTACACTTTACACTCCACACTCGACGCTCGACACTGTACACACTAGACTTTACACTCGACACTCTTCACTCTACACTCCATACCGTACACTTTACATTTTATATTTCTGTCCTACCGCCGGGCATCAGCACCCATCTGCAACTTGCACCCTGCGGGCTCCTTTCCTTTACTTCTCAGCAGCTACCTAAAAGAGTATCACTCCAAATGGCCTCCCCAAGCCACGCCCTTTCTTCCTTCCAATCGAACCATATGCACCACCACACTCCACACCGCACACTCTACACTTTACACACTCCACTTTACACTTTACACTCTTCCCTCTACACACCATACTTTATACGTTACACGTTACACTCCTCACTCCTTACTGCACACTTTACACTCCACACTCTACGCTTCACACTCTATACTTTACACTATACACTCTACGCTTTACACACTACACTTTACACACTACACTTTACACTCTACACTTACACTCCACACTCTACACTTTAAACTTTACACTTGACACTCTACACTCCCACACCTTACACCCTTCACCCTGCGGGCTCCTTTGCTTCCCAACAGCTACCTAAAAGAGCCTCACTCTACATTGCCTGCCCACGCCCCAAAGAGCCCGCCCAAGCCACCCTCTTGTCCCTCCAACTTCCCCCCCATCGTGCACCCCGCCCCAGCCATCATGTTTCCATACGTCATTTCCAAGCACTCCACATAAGTACTACATGAGGAAATTGTAAGCAGAACTACCTTCTGTATCTCTCCATAACCCCACGTGCCACATTGGCTGCGGGAACGCCGACAGCGGTACACGAGGCTAAGTCGAGGTTTCCGGGAATCACAGAGAAGCAAAATTGCAAGAACTTCAGCAAAACGGTTCACATGGCGACTTACACTACACTTTACACTCTACGCCTCTACGCTTTACACTCCACACCGCACACTCTACACTTTACACGCTCCACTTTACACTTTACACTCTTCCCTCTACACACCATACTTTATATGTTACACGTTACACTCCTCACTCCTTACTGCACACATTACGCTCCACACTCCATACTTTACACTCCACACTCTACACTTCACACTCTACACTTTACACTCTACACTCTACACTCTACGCTTCACACACTACACTTTACACTCTACACTTACACTCCACACTCTACACTTTAAACTTTACACTTGACACTCTACACTCCCACACCTTACACCCTTCACCCTGCGGGCTCCTTTGCTTCCCAACAGCTACCTAAAAGAGCCTCACTCTACATTGCCTGCCCACGCCCCAAAGAGCCCGCCCAAGCCACCCTCTTGTCCCTCCAACTTCCCCCCCATCGTGCACCCCGCCCCAGCCATCATGTTTCCATACGTCATTTCCAAGCACTCCACATAAGTACTACATGAGGAAATTGTAAGCAGAACTACCTTCTGTATCTCTCCATAACCCCACGTGCCACATTGGCTGCGGGAACGCCGACAGCGGTACACGAGGCTAAGTCGAGGTTTCCGGGAATCACAGAGAAGCAAAATTGCAAGAACTTCAGCAAAACGGTTCACATGGCGACTTACACTAGACTTTACACTCTACGCTCTTCACTCCACACCGCACACTCTACACTTTACACACTCCACTTTATACTTTACACTCTTCCCTCTACACACCATACTTTATACGTTACACGTTACACTCCTCACTCCTTACTGCACACTTTACACTCCACACTCCATACTTTACACTCCACACTCACTCTACACTTTATACTCTACACTCTACGCTTTACACACTACACTTTACACTCTACACTTACACTCCACACTCTACACTTTAAACTTTACACTTGACACTCTACACTCCCACACCTTACACCCTTCACCCTGCGGGCTCCTTTGCTTCCCAACAGCTACCTAAAAGAGCCTCACTCCACATTGCCTGCCCACGCCCCAAAGAGCCCGCCCAAGCCACCCTCTTGTCCCTACAACCTTCCCCCCATCGTACACCCCGCCCCGTCCGTCCCCTTTGTTTTTTTCCTTCCATTCCCTCTCTTCTTCCATTACTCTTTCCAAGTTTTTCCATTGTTCTGTTATGCTTTGACTCCATTTTTGCATCCTTTTACCCCATTCCACTCACTCGAAATGCACGTCGGAGGATGGACCAGGGGGGAATCGAACCCCACCGTCACCCAATTGCCACCTGGTACATCAGCCTCAAAATCGACCACGCTGGCCACCCTAATTAGGTGGGGAAGTGCCTCAAAATCGTCCGTTTGGAGACGACCACCCCCCAGACCCCCTATTCTCACTTCGTTCGCAATGGGCCACTTCGCCATGCTTGACAGCTGGCTTTCGTAATATACTTTTCATCCAGAGATTCTTCACCCAGAAACTCTTCTTGCACAAACTTTTCACCCAGAGACGCTTCACCCAGAGACTCTTCACCCAGAAACTCTTCTTGCACATACTTTTCACCCATACACTTTTCACTCAGGGACTCTTCACCCAGAAACTCTTCTTGCACATACTTTTCCCAGAAACTCTTCTTGCACATACTTTTCACCCATATACTTTTCACCAAGAGACTCTTGACCCAGAAACTCTTCTTGCACAGACTTTTCCCCCACAGACTCTTCACCCAGAAACTCTTCACCCGGAAACTCTTCTTGCACATGCTTTTCACTCAGAGACTCTTCACCCAGAAACTCTTCTTGCACATACTTTTCACCCATATACTTTTCACCCAGAGACTCTTCACCCAGAAACTCTTCTTGCACATACTTTTCACCCAGAGACTCTTCACCCAGAAACTCTTCTTGCACATACTTTTCACCCATATACTTTTCACCCAGAGACTCTTCACCCAGAAACTCTTCTTGCACATACTTTTCACCAATACATACTTTTCACCCAGAGACTCTTCACCCAGAAACTCTTCTTGCACATACTTTTCACCCATATACTTTTCACCCAGAGAGACTCTTCTTGCACATACTTTTCACCCATATACTTTTCACCCAGGGACTCTTCACCCAGAAACTCTTCTTGCACATACTTTTCACCCTTTTCACCCAGAGACTCTTCACCCAGAAACTCTTCTTGCACATACTTTTCACCCATATACTTTTCACCCAGAGATTCTTCACCCAGAAACTCTTCTTGCACATACTTTTCACCCATATACCTTTCACCCAAACTTTTCTTGCACAGACTTTTAACCCAGAGACTCTTCACCCAGAAACTCTTCTTGCACATACTTTTCACCCAGAGACTCTTCACCCAGAAACTCTTCTTGCACATACTTTTCACTTATATACTTTTCACCCAGAGACTCTTCACCCAGAAACTCTTCTTGCACATACTTTTCACTTATATACTTTTCACCCAGAGACTCTTCACCCAGAAACTCTTCTTGCACATACGTTTCACCAATATACTTTTCACCCAGAGACTCTTCACCCAGAAACTCTTCTTGCACATACTTTTCACACAGAGACTCTTCACCCAGAAACTCTTCACCCGGAAACTCTTCTTGCACATGCTTTTCACCCAGAGACTCTTCACCCAGAAACTCTTCTTGCACATACTTTTCACCCAAAGACTCTTCACCCAGAAACTCTTCTTGCACATACTTTTCAACCAGAGACTCTTAACCCAGAAACTCTTCTTGCACAGGCTTTTCACCCAGAGACTCTTCACCCAGAAACTCTTCTTGCACATACTTTTCACCCATATACTTTTCACCCAGAGACTCTTCACCCAGAAACTCTTCTTGCACATACTTTTCACCCATATACTTTTCACCCAGAGACTCTTCTTGCACAGACTTTTTACTTTTCACCCAGAGACTCTTCACCCAGAAACTCTTCTTGCACATACTTTTCACCCATATACTTTTCACACAGGGATTCTGCACCCTGAAACCCACAAACTCTTCTTGCAGATACTTTTCACCCAGAGACTCTTCACCCACAGACTCTTCGCCCAGAAACTCTTCTTGCACAGACTTTTCCCCCACAGACTCTTCACCCAGAAACTCTTCACCCAGAAACTCTTCTTGCACATACTTTTCACCCATGTACTTTTCACCCACGGACGGATCAACCATATATTTCTCACCCACAGACTTTTACCCCATATACTTTTCACCCAGAGACTCTTCACCCAGAAACTCCTCTTGCACATACTTTTCACCCATATGCTTTTCACCCACAGACGGATCAACCACATACTTCTCACCCACAGGCTTTTCCCCCATATACTCTTCACCCATATACTTTTCACACAGAGACTCTTCACCCAGAAACTCTTCTTGCACAGACTTTTCACCCAGAGACTCTTCACCCAGAAACTCTTCTTGCACATACTTTTCACCCATATACTTTTCACCCACAGGCTCTTCACCCAGAAACTCTTCTTGCACATACTTTTCACCCATATACTTTTCACCCACAGGCTCTTCACCCAGAAACTCTTCTTGCACATACTTTTCACCCATATACTTTTCACCCAGCAAAGACCCTTCACCCAGAAACTCTTCTTGCACATACTTTTCACCCACCCAGGGACTCTTCACCCAGAAACTCTTCTTGCACATACTTTTCGCCCAGAGACTCTTCAAACAGAAACTCCTCACCCAGAAACTCTTCTTGCACATACTTTTCACCCATAATACTTTTCACCCAGAGATTCTTCACCCAGAAACTCTTCTTGCAGATACTTTTCACCCATATACCTTTCACCCAAACTTTTCTTGCACAGACTTTTAACCCAGAGACTCTTCACCCAGAAACTCTTCTTGCACATACTTTTCACCCAGAGACTCTTCACCCAGAAACTCTTCTTGCACATACTTTTCACTTATATACTTTTCACCCAGAGAAACTTCACCCAGAAACTCTTCTTGCACATACGTTTCACCCATATACTTACTTTTCACCCAGAGACTCTTCACCCAGAAACTCTTCTTGCACATACGTTTCACTTATATACTTTTCACCCAGAGACTCTTCACCCAGAAACTCTTCTTGCACATGCGTTTCACCAATATACTTTTCACCCAGAGACTCTTCACCCAGAAACTCTTCTTGCACATACTTTTCACCCAGAGACTCTTCACCCAGAAACTCTTCACCCGGAAACTCTTCTTGCACAGACTTTTCACCCATATACTTTTCACCCAGAAACTCTTCTTGCACATACTTTTCACCCAAAGGCTCTTCACCCAGAAACTCTTCTTGCACATACTTTTCGCCCAGAGACTCTTAACCCAGAAACTCTTCTTGCACAGACTTTTCACCCAGAGACTCTTCACCCAAAAACTCTTCTTGCACATACTTTTCACCCATATACTTTTCACCCAGAGACTCTTCACCCAGAAACTCTTCTTGCACATACTTTTCACCCATATACTTTTCACCCAGAGACTCTTGACCCAGAAACTCCTCTTGCACAAACTTTTCACCCAGAGACTCTTCGCCCAGAAACTCTTCTTGCACAGACTTTTCCCCCACAGACTCTTCACCCAGAAACTCTTCACCCAGAAACTCTTCTTGCACATGCTTTTCAGCCATATACTTTTCACCCACGGACGGATCAACCATATATTTCTCACCCACAGACTTTTACCCCATATACTTTTCACCCAGAGACTCTTCACCCAGAAACTCCTCTTGCACATACTTTTCACCCATATGCTTTTCACCCACAGACGGATCAACCACATACTTCTCACCCACAGGCTTTTCCCCCATATACTCTTCACCCATATACTTTTCACACAGAGACTCTTCACCCAGAAACTCTTCTTGCACAGACTTTTCACCCAGAGACTCTTCACCCAGAAACTCTTCTTGCACATACTTTTCACCCATATACTTTTCGCCCACAGACGGATCAACCATATACTTCTCACCCACAGACTTTTCCCCCATATACTTTTCACCCATATACTTTTCACCCAAAGACTCTTCACCCAGAAACTCTTCTTGCACAGACTTTTCACCCACAGAGTTTGCACCCTCAGACTTTTCACCCATACCTGTTTCACCCACATACTTTTGACCCATGGACCTAGAAAACAACCGGACCTAGGGGGAATCGATACCCACCGTCACTGTTTTGCCGCATGGTACATTACCCTGACAACCATACTTTTTTCACGCCTAAAACACCACCGATTTACGACGTTTTCGGCACCTTGAGGCAACTACCCCTCCCGACGCAAATAACAACTAGCCAGCTTCCCGGCTGGCTTTCGTAAAAAATGTATATACATATGTATTAAAACATATAAGCGTATATTATATACATTTAAATATAATGTATGAAAATTTTGCCTGCCTGCCTGCCTGCCTGCCGGTCTTTATGTATGTATGTATGTATGTATGTATGTATGTATGTATGTATGTATGTATGTATGTATGTATGTATGTATGTATGTATGTATGTATGTATTGCAAAGAACGTGGGCACGCAAATGCTGCCACTTTTGAACCACGCTCAAGGCCTCGGGTATCGAAACCTCGATGAAGTGCAAATGACATGCCCTTGCATGTCCATGCGGCAAAAGAAACTATGTTGTGACATGATTCCACCCAATGCCAGTTGCAATCTTCACATTCCTCAAAGTTTTGTTGGGTGGACATCAGTCATTTTCGGTTGGCCTTTCGAAGTTGATCAGGTTGATCATTCGTTGGAGCTCACGCACGGTTTCCAGGTCTCTTTCTTTTGTTGCTGCATCTATAGAGGCGGTCAAGTGGGCGACCAAATCCTCATCATCCATGTCGGGATTGCTCTCACGTATGGCATCCAGCATCATCAGTTCAGCTTCATGATCATCTTGAGGACGATCTTCAGAGAAAATTGAGACATCGGGACTGGAGGTTGGTGTCCCAGGCACATCTCGGCGAATCATTCTCCTTCTCAAAACTGAACGGCGCTCATCTGAGCCCATGCTAGAAGTTCCAACATCAGCTTCTAACAAAAGTCTTCTGACACCACGTTGAATTGCATAAACTCTTGAATTGGTTTCATCCAGCACACGAAAACTACGACCATGTGTTGCGGTTATCTCCTCATGGAGTCGTCGCTGATTGGTAGCTAAACCATTCATAGCAAAGTCCATGCCGTTTTGAAAATCATCCATGGCATCTTTCAGATAGACCCGGCATCCTTCCAGCTTATACTGCATTGCTCTTGATTGTTCTTTAACAAGTTCTCCATGAACCTTCAATTCTTCAGAAACTTGTTTAAGGATTGACCGATGCTCCTCACGAAGAGCTTGTGTCATCGCTGAAAACCTCTTGTCGATGTAGTTCTTGATGTAGTAACATCCAATGCATATTGGTATGATGTACATTGCAAAGTTCCAGCTACTCGAAGATTTTCCATCCAGAAATTCTCCACAAGCAAATGCAAAAACAGTACAAAACCATGTTGCAAAAGATACCAGCGACCACTGCTCAAACTTCTCCAAGACCCGCAAAGTCACGACCTTCAAGGTCCTTCGGTGGATCAAGTGGTAACTGCATAGGATTCCTGCAAAAAGCACTGCTGCAGTTACGGATGCTATCATTAACCAGTCTGTTGGGAATACGCGATGATATTCATCAGCACTTCCTTCAACACTTGTGAAACAACTTGCAAATGTGGTCACCAAAAGGGTGTTTGCACTCATGCCATTCCTTGCTTTGGCCCGTGCATAGTCACTGTTGACAGCTTGGCTTTCTTGTTGTGATGCTATTTTCCCTGCCTTCTCATCTCTGATTCTTTCACGCTTGATCACCACTCTCGGATCTGGCCCCAGCATCCATTGGTTGTCCTCCAGGACACGTTGGATATATGCTAAGCCCTTCTTTCCCAGAGTCTTTGTAAGGCAATCAGCTAGTTGCTGTTCCGTAGAAACCCAGTGAATCTCCATATTCTCAGTGAGGGACTGTCGAATGATTGCAGCTTCCAAACTCAATCGCTTGTCAGAGAGAAGCGTCCTTTCAGAATGCAAACAATCGTAAAGGCTTCGACAATCTGTCACACATACACCAGGAATTGTATGGAGCTTGTTGGCATACTCCTTGGAAACTTGTTGCAGATGCAACATCTCACACAACGTCCCACGCAGAAAATTCAATGAATCCAAAGCTTCAGAACATGAATATGCTTCTGCTGAGAGGGTGCTTCGCACTACCCGTTGTATTTTTCCAGAATGCCACTGTAGCATGTGCATGCGATGAAGTTTCGATTTGTCATGCAACATCTCCTTGTTTGCTAATGCAATCCAATGGCCCTTTTGCGACTTGTGGCCCTCGGTATTTGCAAAGCTTGCATCATGAATTGCTACCACTGCTATCTCATCTTTCTCAAAGTTGATTCCAGGACGAAAAACCATTTTGCGTCCACGATGTTCTTGCTGAATCATCCTTGAAAGTCTTGCAGCTTCAGCTAAATCACCAACTGTTGGACCTCTCAATTGGCTTGCGAGTTGGCTGACTGCAAACTGTAGGTCATACCCAGCAATACGAACATACCACTGCAGTTGTCCAAGCACTCCTCGAAATGCTCGAAGTTCCTCTGCAGTCAATGGACGGTCTCTTTGTTTCAGCTTGTCACGACCAACACGGTATGGAGTCATGTAGTTGACATAGTCGTCAACATCAATCTCCACAGTGAAATCTTTCAGCTGTTTGTAGCTTCGTCCACAGAATTTCACTCTTCCATCCAAACATGCTTGCCAGCTTCCCCATTCGACCGAAGACTTGAGGTCTGTCTCCAGCTTTCTGCATTCATCAGGAAACCGTTGAAAGTCCATAGCAAGCAAAACATCATCCACATGTAGTGCCATGAGTGCTAACACCTGTTGAGTGGTTTGATCTCGAAAAACAAAACCAGCATTCTCAAAGGTAAGTGGCTCCCATCCAAGCTTGATGAGAATGGCACGAAAGGATTGATACCATTGCCTCGCAGCATCATTGACGCCATAAATGCTCTTCTTGAGCTTCAGAAGTGAACCTGGTGCGATGTTTCCAATTGTTGCACTGCCCAAATTGGTTGGCAACTCAAAGTACAAATCGCGTTCAATCTTCAGCCCTTGCAAGAAAGCACCTCGGACATCAGCTGCTGTCAGCTTCATACCACGGCTAGCTGCAATGGAACAAATCAAATTCACCAGCAATTGAGAACATGTTGGACTGTCTCGTCGGAGACCTTCATCAAATTGTTCTTGAAAACCACGTCCAACAATTCGGCATTTCATTTCCAGCTTTCCATCCTCAGCTTCTTTTCGAGTCCAGACACACCGGGAACTGATCACTTTGTCCTTTTGAGTGCGCCGAATCTCTGATGCTTCGGCTGGGGAAATCACCTCAATTGCATCAAACTTGCTCCATGTGGAAAACTCCTTGTCCAAACCACGTTGCATGGCATCATCGATGACAGACTTTGAAAATTCCTTCAGCTGCTCATAAACTTTCTTGTGGTTGTACTCGACATGCTTGTTGCGCTTTTCATAGTGATCGCACAACCTGTCAGCCATGAAAGCAGCAAAAAGAGCATCTGTTTCATCATGATGTTTTGATTCACCAACATCACGCTCTTCCTCATGCCGTGCAAGTTTGGCAGGATCTTCACTTTCGGTTGCATAGCCCCTTTTCAGAGAATGAGGAACATCATCCAAGGCTTCCCGTCGACGTTCTGCAGGTTCAGGTTGTTCCTCAAAGTTTTGTTGGCTTTGAGGTTCTTCGGGAATTGATGTTTCATCCATCGCCTTCTCCTTGGCTCTCCTTCGCCGTTTCCTCCTCCGTGAAGATCTGGAAACACTTCGCAGCCTTCTCTCTTCAGGCTTTTCATCCAGGATCACCTCATCCTCCTGAAGTCCATGAGGGGGTGCCCGGTAGCCATCATCTCTGTTGAAAACTGCGATCATCTTTTCATAGGGCTGCTCGACAGGCCTTCCAGGATTTGGCTGTTCTTTCCAGGGAGCACGATCTTCCAAAACATACCATCCATCTTGAAGTTTGACCCGTGTAGTTCGAAGTTCAAACTCCGGAAAAGGATCAGGAAGAATGTAGTTCTCCGGATTGGTCACCAGTTCGGTGGGTCCGTGACCAGCTCGAATTTGCCATCCATCAGCCTTGCCCTCGATCATTTGAAGATCTTCAGGAAGTTGTTGTGGATCAAGTAGATCTTCGGCTTGATATTCAAACTCTTTCTCATCATAGGGCAAATCAGGCGGTTCGAAACTTTGGTCTGGTTGATCTGCAGGATGTGAAGACATTGGAAGTCCATCTCCAAAGCGGGACTGAGGCACAAAGTCCAAGCCATCAGCACGCTCGATGGGATTGTCCGGGATCTCTCGAGTCAAGTCCAAGACTCCACGTTGGCTGCCCGGCATCGGACCTTCAGATGGTCCATCATCACCATCTTCATCATCTGCAGGGGGTGCGCCAGGGTTGTCATACATCTCTGAGTCCACTGCCCTGCGCATGTTGTTGGGATGAGCAAGAATTGGCATCCCTCTGTGAATCAACCAATATCCATGAACATCTTTTCCTATGACCCTTGCAGGACCATGCCACGTGTGATGCATGGCATGTTTGGCCATCTTCCGCTTGTACATGACCATGCTGTGAAGTTCAAAGGGTCCAGGTTGACGCCGAACTTGGGATAGAAGAACTCGGCGTAGAGCACTGTTGTGGCTCGCTTTTGCAAAGCTTTCTTCACATAGCTGCTGCAAGTGCAATCTGCGCTCCATCAAAGTCATTTCGTTGCAAAGCAGGATGCAATCTTCCACCAGTGATGACTTCAGGCAAGGTGGTGTTGGTTCCCAAAACACATTGAGCAGGTGAAAAACCTTGGTTGTTGGCCAGTCGATTGATGGTGTGGGCACATTGGGTCATCACCACACGCATCAAAATTGGTCCTCTGGCCTCGAACTCAGGAACTACCTTGGCTATCATCTCTTTCAGCATCAAAACTCTTCGTTCCACCATGCCATGACTCCAGTGAGCATCTCTTGCAACCAAAATGTCCTCGATGCCAAAAGTATCCAGAGTTGCTTTGAAAATTCCTCTGAAACTGCTATCTTGGTCAATTTGGCACCGTTGAGGGATCCCCAGGAGTTCACACCAGTCCAGCAAGGCCCGACGAGTTTGCTCTGATGTCGGCTTGCAAGTATCACCTGGGTTCTCACCTGAGCACAAATAAGATGCCACAGTGAAGTGCGTAGCCATATCAACAACCACCAGAAAAGCATGAAGATGATCGTTGAGGCATGGAACGAAAGCAACATCCATTGCGATGCATTCACCAAACTTCTCATACTTTGGAACTGCAGCTACTGGTCTCGGCAGGTTTCTAGCTTCACGTTCACAAACTTCACATGAAAAGAGCTTTGCAGCCTTGACTGCCGTCTCAGATGCACCTCCCAGTCTCAGATGTCTCACAAGTTCGTCTCCTTGAAGACTGTGGGAGTACTGCTTATGCACCTTGATGATTGCAGACCTCAGCAATGAAGGCACGTCCGACCACACATTGAATTCGGACTCTTCCGCTTCGCGGAAGACAACTGCTGCACTTCGTCTTAGACGATCAGCATCATTCACAAAAACCTCGGTGGGGTGAAAGTTCTCCGGCATATCTTGCATGTCATAGACAGGGAAGCCACATGCTGCATCATATTGGAATTGAAGCAAAATGCCTCGTAGTATGGCTTCGCCCATCTCAGGTGTCCATTCTGCCAGGGACGCTGAAACTCCACGACCACGTCCTTGGACAGGGGCGTGTTCATGATCTCCCAGACACTTCAGCGACATCTCTGCTGCGATTGTTGGTGAGCTTGACACAAGGCGTGTCGGCTTGAGGATGAAGTTCTTGTTGTGATCTTTGAGACCAAATCGGCACTGGTGCATAGTGATGGTATGGTGTGGCATTTCCAAAAGCCACGGCATCAGCTTCCATGCTTGCGATGAAGCTGGATTCTCAATCAGAAAATGTCGACCACGTCTTGTCTGACTCTGGCAAACTCTTCTGAGAAACTTCAAGTGATTGAAAGCTTCAGACTGTTCCCACTGCTTGAGGTAGTCGTCCTTGAAATTGGAAAGTGGGGACCAAGGGTCACATGGAAAGGCTATGACCACAGTGTGGGGGTCCTCTTCCTCCAACTCCTGCATGATCTGATGCTGCTCACTTGAGTTCAGAAAGTTGTCACCGAGCACAAGGTCTCTCGGCCTACCAACTGCCACTCCAGCATTCTTGGCTGCTGCCGTCACTGCACCTCCACCACGTCCGCAGTAGAGCTCTTTCACCATGATTTGCTCTTTGGACTTTTGATCCCCTCTCAGAACCTTCCAAATTGCTTTCCCATGAGCCTTCGCCTCATCAGCCATCTTCTGCACTTTCTTTCTCTCCTTGGTTCTCAAAATTCTTTTCTCAGCTTGCGAGGTCTCGGCATTGATCACTGGGAAAACTTCGATGTGCTTGGTGTCAATGATGGTTTGTTTCCGTTTCACTGTCCGACCCCAATTGGCTATGTCAATCATCAGGTGGCCAGTTCTGGAATACTTCAATGGCACACTGTCTTGGCTGACATTGGAGAAAACCACTGAAGGACCATACTTGCCCTCTAAATTGAGGATTGCACCAAGAGCACGAAGTTGAGGAAGACCAAAAAGGATAGGGACCCGGCTATTGCTAAGTCGGTGCAATGCCACACGAGCTTCACGGCCCGCAAGTCCAACCTTGAGCTGCTGCACCTGTCTGGAAACTATAGGTGCTGCACTATTGACACCTCTGAATGTCCTCGTTTCATCAACTCGAACATCATCCACCTTAAAGGTGTGCAGGAATTGATCCAGAGCGTTGTCACCTGCACATCCAAGCAAAGCTGCCGTGTCGATCACTGCAAAGCCAGGTGGAATCATCTCATCATTGCTGCTGTGGTTTGCAAACACTTGCACACTTCCAGGAATATCAGTTGCGGTGAGCTGCATGTCATTCACCATGAAAATGTCGGCCGCAGACATGGCCGGAGCATCTTCAACTACCACTGATCCAGTCACTCCAGTGATGATCATCGCTGCCGCAACACCAGCTCTTTGAAGAAAACCACCTCGACGACCTTTGGATGTTTTCCTTTTCCTTTTGAACTTCCAGCCTTTGGACACTCCCGATCTCCTTGCCAATGTCCTTGCTGGCCGCAAGCATGGCATTTGGTTCTCGATTTCACCTGGGCTAAAGTGTCCTGAAGCTGTCCACTGTTCAAAGTCAGTTTGCCATCCAACGACACTGCAGTGCGGTTGTGGGCAATGGCATTGGGATTGAATCCTCGGTTCGTCTTGCCCTTCTGCACCATCTTACGCTTCTGGGCATAGTGGCTCGCAGACCTGGCCAAACGCTGGCTCTCAACTGCGAAAATCTCCAACTCCTCAGCTGACATGGAATCGACCACAAGCACTTCCAGAGATTGCTCGAACTCTTCGATGTCATCATAGATGCCCTCATCATCGGCTGTAGTGTCATCAGCCACCCATGCATCAGTGTGATGCTCATAGTATTCATCACCAGCATCATACTCCATGGATTCCTCATTGTAAGTTTCTTCCTCCACTGCATAAGCCCATCCTTTGGAAGAAGCTGCTGTACTTGGAGGGTTATATCCTTTTCGACCTCCTTTCTGCCACGATCCGGAGTGATCGTTGTCCATCTGAATCATCATGGCCTCCACAATCTTGTCCCAGTCAAACTCATTGCCAGCCTGCCCCAAAATTGCCTTCTGCTGCTGAATTGAGGCACCACTGTTTCGAAGCAGGAAAAAGGCTTGAAGGTCAGTTGACAGCGTTGTATGACCTTGAGACAGAGATTGCAGTCTTTCATATTCATTCTCTCGCCTCTGAATGAAATCTGAAATTGGCTCTCCAGATCGGCGCTTGCCCTTCTCAAAAAAGAAGTCTTCAAAGGCCTGGTTCTTCAACAACGGTGCAACTCTTTCACAAGCTTTACGCACAGTTGATACAACCAGTTTCACGGCTTCTTGTGGGCCTTGTCCATCACCAGTTCCTTTTGACAGATCTAACAGCTTGGTTGCACTGATTTCAGGTTTTCTATGACAAAGTGTCCATGCCCTACCATGCAGCGCATTCTTGAGCTTGGCCGCATAGCCTGCCCGTTCAGCTGTTGTCAAGGTCTGGAAACCCAACATCACTCGCTCTTCATATTCCTCAGCCAGTTTGGGAGCACCATCATAGTGCACCACGCTATTCTTGTCCACATACAAGCTTTCCTCTTCAGCAGATCCATAGGCATTCGGTCTGGAAAATCCACCGCTGCTGCCCTTGTACGACATGCTCAAAAGTTGTAATTGCAATTGTTAAAGCCAGAAATGCCAAAAAAAATTGCAATTGCTGTAGCCAGAAAATTTCAAGCCCAAAACGAATTCCGGTTGCCTTTCGGCAGTGAGGAGAAAACCTCGACTCACCCTCCTCAAAGCTCCCTGAGACCAAACTCAACTGTCGGTTGTAGGTTGTAAGGTCAGAAATTGATCGAAGCTGCCAGGATAACAACAAGCTGTCGTCGCCACACCGAAATTCCAAAGAAGGCACCGGGGGCAATTAAGCCAGAAGATCCGTGGAGCTATGGCACCGCTCCGCTACCAATGCAAAGAACGTGGGCACGCAAATGCTGCCACTTTTGAACCACGCTCAAGGCCTCGGGTATCGAAACCTCGATGAAGTGCAAATGACATGCCCTTGCATGTCCATGCGGCAAAAGAAACTATGTTGTGACATGATTCCACCCAATGCCAGTTGCAATCTTCACAGTATGTATGTATGTCTGTGTGTGTATATGTATATGTATATGTATATGTATATGTATATGTATATGTATATGTATATGTATATGTATATGTATATGTATGTATGTGTGTGTACATGTATATGTATGTAAGTAAATGTATTTATGTATGTATGCATGTATGTATGTATGTATGTACACGTGTGTGTGTGTCTGTATGGTGTATGTATGCATGTATGCATGTATGCATGTATGCATGTATGCATGTATGCATGTATGCATGTATGCATGTATGCATGTATGCATGTATGCATGTATTCATGTATGCATGTATGCATGTATGCATGTATGCATGTATGCATGTATGCATGTATGCATGTATGCATGTATGCATGTATGCATGTATGCATGTTTGCATGTATGCATGTATGCATGTATGCATGTATGTATGCATGTATGTATGTATGTATGTATGTATGTATGTATGTATGTATGTATGTGTATATGTATGTATGTAGATGTTGTATGTATGTATGTATGTATGTATGTATGTATGTATGTATGTATGTATGTAATGTATGTCGATGTATGTAGATGTATGTAGATGTATGTAAATGTGTGTGAAATGTATTAAATGTATGTAATGTATGTAAATGTATGTACATGGATCTCAAAGTAGATGGCTCAACTCAAAAACCAAAATACCCATAAGATGGCACCGCGCGCTGAGAAAGAAAACGGCGCTATTTTAGCTGGAACATAAAACGAGTTCCGCCAATTGAAGAAAAAATCGCCCTACTTTAAAATGAGAAGGTAGATGGCGCAACTGCCACTCCAGTATATGGACATAAGGGTATTGTTAACTAAGTTTACTACATTTCCGATCATTTTTGCTTGTTTGTACTGTAGATTCCACATGTCTGTATTGTAAATATATGATATACATATATATATATAAATATATAAACAAATAAATAAATAAATAAATCACCTACATCTTTTATCCTAAAACTGAGTTGCGACATCTACGTCCCTTAAATCCCATTCAAATCTTCGAAAAAAATCATTGCCACACCTTGAAAATGAACCACTGAAGGTTTGAAAACAGATTGTGGGCAGAATTTATGGATAGAAATTTCATTTTTCAACATATTTTGACAAACATATATTGGAAAATCACTTTTAAAATTTCATTGCCATACCTTGAAAATGAGTTGCGCCATCTGTGTCTCTTAAATCCCATTCAAACGCCAGAAAATTCTTTTTCGATGGGTTCAAAAATGAGTTGCGCCATCTATGTCCCTTAAATCTCATTCAAACGCCAGAAAAAATCGGCGGGTTAAAAAATGAGTTGCGCCATCTATGTCCCTTAAATCGCATTCAAATCTTTCAAAATTTCATTGCAATACCTTGAAAATGAACCACTGAAGGTTTTAAAACTGATTGTGGACAGAATTTATGGATAGAAATCTCATTTTTCAACATATTTTGACAAAATAGTTTTAAAAAATGCAGCAAAAATTCCTTGCAATACCTTGAAAATCATCCACTGAATGTTCTAACATTGGTTGTGGGCAGAATTTTGGATAGAAATATGTTATTTAAAAATATCAAATTATTCAGCACATATGCACAATTTTAACATTTCAATATGAAACAAAAGCAGCTTTTCTGGTTTAGAAACTATAAAACTGACATTTTTCATTTTGCTCTTTCTTTTTGTTCCCCCCTTTCTTTCTCCCCTTTGCCTCCCCGTTGTGTCTCCCCGGGGCGGTGATCCCAATGCAAGCGAGCAGCGTTTTCACCGGGGTGGTTTATAGGCCCATCAGAGCTATCCCAAGACAGGAGGCAGTTGCGCCATCTATGTCCCAAAAAGGACAACTCTGATGTCTTTCCTGGTGGTTTTGCCTCCTGTCGTGGAATATCTCTGATGTCTTTCCTGGTGGTTTTGCCTTCTGTCTTGGGATAACTCTGATCGATGTGGCATATTTTGGTTAGCTAAGGTTGGTTGATGGATGTCGGGAGATATGAGGGAGTTGCGCCATCCATGTGGGCATTTGCAGCCTGATTTTGGCGAATGAGTGGGAGGTGCGCCATCTATGTCCCTAAAAATGACCTATTTTTTGCAATCTTCTACGCTCTGGCAATTTGCCACTTTGCTTGGCCCCGGAAAACGGGCCCCACCAAGTCCGAAAAAGAGCTTTTTCCTGAATTTCCCAAAGGAAACTTGACACTTGGTGGGGTCCGTTTTCCGGGGCGAACCCAAGTGGAAAATTGGCACTGCGCTGGTTTCCCCCCATTTTTTTCTCAACATCAAGCTGCCTTTTTGGGACATACATGGCGCAACTCCCACTCATACGCCAAAATCAGGCTGCAAATGCCCACATAGATGGCGCAACTCCCTCATATCTCCCGACATCCATCAACCAACCTAACCAAAATATGCCACATTGATCAGAGTTATCCCAAGACAGGAGGCAGTTGCGCCATCTATGTCCCAAAAAGGACAACTCTGATGTCTTTCCTGGTGGTTTTGCCTCCTGTCTTTTGATAACTCTGATGTCTTTCCTGGTGGTTTTGCCTCCTGTCTTGGGACAACTCTGATGTCTTTCCTGGTGGTTTTGCCTTCTGTCTTGGGATAACTCTGATCGATGTGGCATATTTTGGTTAGGTTGGTTGATGGATGTCGGGAGATATGAGGGAGTTGCGCCATCTATGTGGGCATTTGCAGCCTGATTTTGGCGAATGAGTGGGAGTTGCGCCATCTATGTCCCTAAAAATGACCTATTTTTTGCAATCTTCTACGCTCTGGCAATTTGCCACTTTGCTTGGCCCCGGAAAACGGGCCCCACCAAGTCCGAAAAAGAGCTTTTTCCTGAATTTCCCAAAGGAAACTTGACACTTGGTGGGGTCCGTTTTCCGGGGCGAACCCAAGTGGAAAATTGGCACTGCGCTGGTTTCCCCCCATTTTTTTCTCAACATCAAGCTGCCTTTTTGGACATACATGGCGCAACTCCCACTCATACGCCAAAATCAGGCTGCAAATGCCCACATAGATGGCGCAACTCCCTCATATCTCCCGACATCCATCAACCAACCTAGCCAAAATATGCCACATCAACCAACCTAGCCAATGTGTATACGTGTATATATAATTATATAATACACAGTGGATATGTCTGTGGTGTGTGTCATGTGGGGAATGTGATGAAATGTGTTTATAAGGCGCCCCCAGTATATTGGAAACTCAAAATTCGTTCAACATCGTCTGGATAGGGAGACAACATGTCAAAAAGAACATATTGAATTTACAAGCAAGAGCCCACGCCCTCCCAGTCTCTAATACACCTGTAGAACAACTAAAATGTGTCAGGTCCCACTTCCCTTTTTTCTAACCCTTCCAAACATGCAATTTTCATCAATGTTGCACATGTTCCGCAGACTTGTCAGCTTACCTTCACCATCCATCATGTTCTTTAGCTGCCCATTCTAAAAGTTCAATCCTATGGTCTTGACTGGTGAAAAGGGTATCCGTATACCATGGTATTACTAATTATGTCCTGACCCTTCGGGCCGCATGAATTGGTTTTAAGGCAGTGGTGATGTGGTTCACACGTTCATCCTGCTAGCTCACTGCAATATATCATATCATCATACGACATATCACTAAACAGCATTTTATATATGTTGTGGTTGGACACTTGCGAGCCTTTGAAACCCCGGGGAAACAAGGTGTGCTTGCTCTGCCACAACAATGCAAAATCTCCTGCGCTTGGCCGTCCATTTGCGCCTCGGCTCACAGCTTTTTGCTTACCATGTCTTGCCATAGACGAGTCAGAAAATGTCAGAAATCATTACGTATAATAATGAAGTAGCACTTTTGGTTTGACACGGTCTTGCTCTGGAGGCAGAATCACCAGAGCCTACAGACTTTTCCGAATTCTGTTGTCCGCTGCGAGAAGTTTCTTCAAGAAATCGCAAATATTTCTCGAAGCCACCAACACCATCCCCTGCCCGAACCAACAATGACAGCCTATGCGGGGAGCACAAGACTGATCTTCGTCTGCTGCAATCCTCTCTGAATTCACATCGTGTTCAACCCAACCCTGGATTGTATTATCAACTTTCACTTGTGGCCAAGCAGCAATAAATTTTCCCCCGCTTGGGCGGCATAGGCTCGTAGAGCTTGGGATTGCTCCTCAACCATGCAAAAACTCTGTTCGCATAATTCTGCTCAGAAACCCGGCCTGGCTTTTGCCGCCCCCAATGCTCATGATCATGAGTCACAGTTTCCAGGCAGCATCAAGTCAGGCACGGATAACGACAGAGGCAACACATCTGCAACACATGCGCATGCACGTGACCTGAGCCAACAACAACTAGCACAACCACAAACATTTGCCATCCCCACCACCGCCTCCCAGTGCAGCTGCAAGCAGTCAGCGCCCCCTCCCGGCCCTTTCACTGACCGTGATTTTTGTCTGTGACTTAAGGACTACTTAAGGATTCACTTCAACTCTGTGGAGAAATAGATCCCGCGCAGCTGTTTTTGCACTTGGCCGGCACTGTCCTGAGCTCTTCATGGAGCGCTTTCAGTTGTGCAGTGAAGCCCTCATTCGGGCACGCCTGTGGTGCACAAATCTGTCATCACTAGTCGCTACTACCGACAGAATAGGCATCACTGTCACTAGTAATTTAGTCTCATCAGCTGCTGCGTTGTCAAAACCCTCCGTCAAGGGTCTTGATCTCCATCCTGAATCCAACCATGATCACAGCTCTCTTCCCTGGTCAGAGAGGGTCTGACCATCAATTGGCCTCTTCGTGTCCAATCCTTCCTTCAGCCCCACGCCTGAGATCGAGCTTCCTTGCAAATTGCCATTGCCTCGTCGAAGGTCTTCCTCGCGGTGGGCAATGATGAGGCAGCCAAGGGGTGTGAGATTCACACTTCTTGTGGGTCCACACTCAAAAGCAAAGCTCATCAAAAAATACTGCGTGGACCGAAACAACAACCTGCAAGTCAAGAACTAACCCCGTTGCTGAAGCTATGTAATCATGACACAATCGCCACCAGCAAGACCAACCCTCTCTCAAACCAGCATCCTCAAACCAAGAAGCTTGGATGGTGATGGCTTACAGCATGATAGTGTTCTCTTGATCATTTTTGCCACAGGACGCCCGGCTCCGCTAATTATTTATTGCCACGCAAAAAGGCCAAAGCTTTCAACAGGGTGAAGCGTTGTCTGCCACTTTCAAAACGTGCAAAGTGCGACAACCAGTTGAGATGGCAACTTGCCTCAAATCAGAGTCAAGCCAGTGACCTTTGCACTTCACTTCGACTTGTCAGTTTCTGTACGTATACTTCCCCGCTTTTGCACGGATGCTGCTGAGAAAACTGACTCATCTTCCTCTCAACTCATTTAATCTCAGCTCTACTTGCTGCAAACCACCATCAGCACCTCCCTCGGCACAATATTGTGTTTGTTAAGCAGCACAAATCCAAGGATCAAACAGGTAAGAATGGAGAATGCTTGGGCCATGCTTCGTTTGAAATGCGCTGGAAAGAAAACAAGCAAAACCGCGTCAGCAGGCAATGCCTAGGCTGCCTGCAGGCAACTCGACAGTGCCTGGCAAATGCAGTCAGGTCAGCAGAAACATGTTCGTTGTGCATTGTACCACAGTACGATTTTAAGATTCGAGAAACTAGCCGCGCATCGAAATTCGGATGCGATGGTGACAGCTGTGAAAAATGGACGTCACAGGCGGGCTTCAGCGCAATTAAATCCTTTGAGAAGATGATCGAAACATGTAGGACCAAAGAAACGCAGAAACAAAACCTTTGCACTCACCTGGAAGTGCTCCAATGCTGAGAAGCCAACTTCAATATAGCAAGGAGTGCTTGAGCGGCTTTGACAGCTACTATACTATTGGTGGCTGCAAATGATTCGCCGATTAATGGCCATTCTACCTCCCACAGCATCCCACAAAATGAATCAGCACTTCTCCGCACCTGGCCACTTCCAAGTGTCTCGGCTAACGTGTTGTTCCGGATGGTGGCTTTGAAAGGCCCCAGCTTCAGCGGACTGCGCGAGCGGTGCAATTGAAACATTGTGTCATATTCATTGTCATAGGAAAATTGGATGCCAGGGCGAAGGTGAACACAGACACAGGTCATCCCCAAGTTACTATACTGTGCCTAAGTTGCGCGAAAGCATGATAACATGAGACGTGACAGTTTTGAAACATATTGAAACAGCAAGATTGCCTGGGGAAATTGGCAATACCAGAATTGCTTGGGAAGTGCCAGGATGCTAAAATAGCAGAACAAAAAACTTCCTAGCAAACGAAACCAAAGGTTCCAGTTTTTGCCTTGCGGGGTCCACTGAAAATTCAAGCAGGCAAATCGGTTAGTCTTAGGACCTTCATAAAACCTGTGCGAATCCCGTCATTGAAAATCAGCCAGTTTCGAGTATAGATACCAGGCTGTTTTCACAGCACCTCATATTCATGAACGTCAAATAGCTCTGTGTTTGCTATCGCCATGAACTCAGGTGACAAACAGAACTCATAGTTCGGGCACTCTCTCTCTCTCTCTCTTTCTCTCTCTTTTGCTCACGCATACACATGCACTCTCTCTTTTTCAGGGCCTCTAAATACGATGTACCACACAAGTTTGCAGTGCCATTTTGTCATTTAAACAATTTCTCTAAGGTGCAAAAGCAGCACCAATTTAAACGATATTTTCAGCCAAGGGCAAATGAAAAGGAAACACGGCATCATGAATGATTTGCGCGCTCGCTGTAGTGAATAACAACAGCGAAATCACATACAAATGACAAAGGAGCGGCAAACCAATTTATTCAAAAGATGTTTCTACATCATTAAGAAATTGTGTGTCAAAAGCACTATCATGTTGTCAAAATCCACACTGAGGTGATTTAAGAACGAGGGATTTTCCTTTGGTTCTAAGATATGATAATTATTGATGATTCATTCAGGTAGCAATAGCTGACATATTTACTGATATAAAGCGCATGGAATAAAAAAAAAAACAACGCAACAGAACCTGAGAAGGGGGGAACGAAAGCCAGCATCCCATCTATCCCTATGTTCCCAAATACTTTTCACCCAGAGACTCTTCACCCAGAAACTCTTAAGAAACTCTTCTTGCACATATTTACACCCATATACTTTTCACCCAGAGACTCTTCACCCAGAAACTCTTCTTACAAATACTTTTCACCCACATATTTTCACCCATAGACTCTTCACCAAGAAACTCTTCTTGCACATACTTTTCACCCATATACGTTTCACCCAGAGACTCTTCACCCAGAAACCCTTCTTGCACATACTTTTCACCCAGAAACTCTTCACCCAGAAACTCTTCTTGCACATACTTTTCACCCAGAAACTCTTCTTTCACATACTTATCACCAATATACTTTTCACCCAGAGACTCTTCACCCAGAAACTCTTCTTACAAATACTTGTCACCCACATATTTTCACCCGCAGACTCTTCACCCAGACACTCTTCTTGCACATACTTTTCACCCATATACTTTTCACCCATAGACTCTTCACCCAGAAACTCTTCTTGCACATACTGTTCACTCATATACTTTTCACCCAGACTCTTCACCCAGAAACTCTTCTTGCACATACTTTTCACCCAGAAACTCTTCTTTCACATACTTTTCACACCCACATACTTTTCACCCAGAGACTCTTCACACAGAAACTTTTCTTGCATATATTTTTCACCCAGAGACCCTTTACCCAGTCCGTTGATCATTGCACTCCATTACCCCTGTTTCGACCATAGGCACTTTATTGCCCAAAAGGAAAAATCAAGGTGTGGCGCGACAAGGGTTATGAGCCCAAAGCTAACCTGCTGAGGGCCTAGGTTTTTTCCATGGAACGGTCCCATTCGTTGCCTTCAAGGGGACATAGCGATGTGGCTTGGGACGGCATGGGAAACCCTTGGTACTCCGACAAAGCTCGAACAGAATGTCTTCTAGCAGCAAACAGACCCATGGATCTGCCTACTGACACTGGGGATGATGGAAAGCCTATTCAAAATAGTACTTCTGGGATGGGGTCGCAACCTTCAATGCAGTTTGGTGTTACTGGGAAGGGCCGTGGCAGCAGTATGGCGGGTGTGCCGGATGTTGAACCACGAAAGCCTACAGTGCAGCAACAGCTGAAATCTGAGGGTGTGATGCCTGGTGAGCCGGGAGAAAAAACTATGGGCTCCGTTGGAAACCCCAAAGATGATGGTGTCAAGTCAGGGGACAGTCTGCAAAGGGCGTTAGAAGGTGAGATAGTGGATCTGTTAAGGCAACAGAATTCGGTGCTGCTTGAGGAAGTGGCGAATCTCAGGCGTTTGCTTGAAAAGTCAGCTGCAAAAGCTGATTCAGGGGTTAGTTCTTCTCCTTGGTCTCAGCTTGGTGACACTGCATCTGGTCATTCCAATGGTACTGCAGGGAGGACCCAAAATGATCGCCAGGGACGGTCTGGGAGTAGAACCCCTAGAGCACGAGTACGGGAGATGGCACTCAGTCCTGAGAAAGGTGGGAGGAAGGATCCATCCAAATACACGCCAAATGGTACCCGTGTTCCTGATGGTCCCCCTCCGGAAAATCATGAAGATCCACCAGTTCCACCTCTGCCTTTTTTGGAAGATGCAAAGCATGTAGGGCATGATCAACTTCAACAATTCAGTTTTGTCAGTGGGATTCAAGATGATGCTTTGGAGTTGTATGACACTTGTGAGTCCAAGCCCAAAGCCAAGAATGGGGACACCAAATGGCAGCCGGTGGATGAAAGGGATGAAATTCTCTCTGCACGGGAGGCCAAACAAATGTGGTTAGAACGTGAGGTGAGATCACTCAAGGTTGCCTTAGACCGTGTAGCAGTTCCACCTGTTGTGCAACAGTCTTCATACTGGAATCCCAATAGTGATGGTAAGTTGCAATCCAGTCTTCCGGGTCCTGCCACTGCCGTTGCTCGTCCGGGCAACTTTCAGCATGATCCTTGGGCGCTGGGCGGAAGTGGAGCACATGCACTTCAAGCTCGGGCTGCACTGGGCGGATGTGGTGAACCAGCGCAACAAGGGTGAAGGCCGAGGTCAATTGCTCGGCGGCAGTGGAGAAGGAGCACAACAAGATCGGGCTAGCGCTTTGAGCATTGGAGGTCCCGTATGTCCAGGTCAATCGCTTGGCGGAAGTGGTGATCCTCGTCTACAAGCTCGGGCTTGCGCAGTTAGCACAGAGCATCGAAAAGAATGTCATGGACCTGAAGTACCTCATCACGATCGGGCCTTTGCAACAACTGATGGAGTTTATGGCGAAGATCGGGCTGGCTTTTTGCAGCGTGAGTCATGGGGTCTACATGATAAAGGTCCTGGCAGCTTCAACGACCATCCTCGGCATGGTTTGGGGGGTGGTGGAGTCGGAGTAGGACAGGATCGAGTCTACGGTCCTTGGACAGAAGGTGGCTCAATGAGCAAACTGGAGCTGCCTGACTTGCCGGAGTCATCAAGTCCTTTGCAGTTTGGGGACTGGCTTCACCTTTCAACGCCAGTCATGAAGGATCTGTCAGGTGTCGCTGATTGGTGGTGGGAGTCAACACTACGTGAGGCCAAGTGCTACTACGAGCAGTGGAAGCAAAGCACACCTTTGCAGCGCATACAGATCAACCCTAGACTGCCGGAAGATCTCTGTGAGCACAAGTTTCAGCGGACTGAGCAGCGGGGGATTCAGATGCTCTTGAAGGCAATCCCGCTGGCTGAGCAGCAAACGTTGGTCACTGATCGGGCATTGAGCTCAACTGCGATTTTGTACAAGTTGCTGGTGCGATTTCAACCAGGTGGTGCAGGTGAAAAGCAAATTTTACTTCAACAGCTCACCTCGATGCCAAAGCTGACAACGATTCAGGAGGTGGCTGGGGCATTGCGCAATTGGCGCAGGCACTATGGACGTGCTCAGGAAGTCCAGGCGGTTTTGCCTGATGGTGTGTTGTTGGTCAAAGCATTGGACACCCCACTTCAAAAGATAGCTGGACTTGATCAACAGGCTGCGTTCAGGTTGTCTCAGAGCAGGATGCAGTTGCAGCTTGATGAGAAGCCCGAGCATGCTAGCTTGTGGGCGTTCAGCCAGTGTTTGTTGGCGGAGGCGGAGACACTATGCCTGATGTCAACATCAACAGCTACGTCTCCTCAAACACCCTTGAAACTGAAACAGCTTCAAGGTGATGCAAAAACTTCTACAACTACCTCTCCAGCTGACACCAAGATGAAGCAGAATGCAACGGCTGACAAACCTTGCAAGTTCTTTGTGTCTGATGTTGGTTGCAGAGCAGGCAAAGCATGCAAGTGGTCTCACAGCTGGGAGGGCATCGAAGACAAAGCTAGTCGATGCTGGAATTGTGGAAGTAAAGAGCATCGGAAGGCCGACTGCACTGTGAAATCGGCCAGCAAAAAGACTGGTGAGCCGCGCGACGGCCCAGGGGGAGGACGTGGGTCAACTTCAAATGCGACCTCTTCCACAGTGCCGACCTCTTCAACATCTTCATCCTCGACCATGGGAGGAAAAGCTGGGGCAGCGGCAGTCAAGATGGCGAAAAACGCTGATGAATCCTCTGTTCAAGATGGTGGCACTGCTGCGGTGGCTCCGGAAGTGACAAGCTCAGCTACCAATGGGGCAAAAGATGGAGAGCGAAGTGGGGGGAGCGATGGAGGTGGTTCCAAAACAGCGGAGCTTCTGTATGAGGCGACACAGCTTCTGAAAACTCTCAGGGTCCCTCCAACAAATCCACGGTTGAAAGTGATGCAGCTGGCTGGGTGGGAGAATGTGGAGAATGATTTCATCTTGCTGGACAGCGGTGCAACACATGGTCTGAGACCTGCAGTGGATGATGATGAGTGGACGAAAGCTGAGCGTACAACAGTTCAGCTAGCGGATGGCAGCACTGATATGTTCCGCTTGAAGCATGGAACCAAGATCCTTCTGAGCGAACCTGGTCGCACAACTGCATGCATTGTCCCTATGGGAGGATTTGCTGATTTGGACTTCACTTTGGAATGGAGTGGTGATGTCTGCAGACTTCGAGATGATGAAAATCGTGAAATACCAGTGGAAGTGCGCAATGGCTGCCCAATGGTGTCAAATGCTGAGGGCAGAAAGATGTTGGACTGGCTGGAGCACTTCCAAATCCATCAAGGTCGAAAGCTGGCCATTGTCAAGACGATGATGATGGATGCGAACATGGTGGACAAAAGCAGGCTGACAATGGAGATGGCCGTGACGCTGAAGATGCGGGAAGTGTTCCCGAATTTGCCTGATGAAGTGATGATGGGCCTGATTCCATACTTAGAGCAGCTGAAGGCCATGGACTTTGGGGCCAGACTGCCTTGGAATCGAAGCAAAAGGAGGAGGGTTCAGCGTGCTAAGAATGTGATCTTGCACATCTTCTCGGGCCCTGATCAGCGTTTTTGGGAGCAGAAGTGTTCTACAAAGACCACGGAGGTGCTGTGCGTTGACACCAATAGCGCAGTTCCAGCCAGCCTTTTGGACAAGAACGTCTTTGCCTACCTGCTCTCAATTTGTGCTTCGGGCAACGTGAAGGCCATCATCGGTGGGCCACCTTGCCGAACCATCAGTGCCTTAAGGTATCAGAATGATGGTGGTCCTGGAGTGGTACGTGATGATGAGTACCCCTATGGCCTTCCAAATTTGACGGTTGCTGACCACAATTTGGTGATTGGGGATGTCACACTGATGTTTCGGTACTTGGCTCTGTATATTGTGGCGGAGGAGGTCAGGGAGCTGGATGCAATCCCAACTCAACTTCTGCTGGAGCAACCTGGGGATCCTGCAAGGTATCGTAGTCATCAAGATGTTCACGAGAATGGCTACTTTTCCTTTTTTAGGACTCAGGAATGGCATGACTTTGCGGCCAAGTACGGCATCTCCCTCATCCATATGGACCAGTACCCGATGGGTCACAAGAAGCGTAAGCCGACCACTGTGGCGACCAACATGGAGGAATTGTTCCAACTTGATGGCCTTCGAGGAGAACCTGATGATGAAGTTCAAACCTCAGAAGCCTTCAGAGCTATGACGTTGCCTCAGAGGATTCAAGAATCCAAAACATGGTCTGCATGGGCTCCAGGGCTGAAAGAGGCGATTGTTGAGGCTTTGAACCGACATGTGCAACGCCTTGACGGTGAAGGTCATCAAGCTCAAGCCCAACGACCAACTCTCAAGCCTCTCAACCAAGTGGCTCTTGAGGCATGGAAGCAGCATTTTCTTCATGATCATCTACCAGCACGACGCGACTGCATGCACTGTGTTCGGGCACAAGGGCGATCTCGTCCACACCGAAGGGTGACACATCCTGATGCCTTCACCTTGTCGATTGACTTGTCTGGAAAGCTCACAGAAGGACGAGATCAAGACAAAGATCGGTGTCGGTACATCATGGTGGCTTGTTACACTTTTCCAGTAACAGGTGATGGACGTCCTCTGGTTGATCCCCCTGAGGTTTCAAAAGAAGACCACGATCATCCTCTGCCGTCGATGGACTTAAACGGAGGGGATGATCAAGCTGGAGCACCTCTGCCGTCGATGGACTTACACGGAGAGGGGCACTCAGCACAATATGGTGGTCTTGCTGCAAATCCTCTGCCGTCGATGGATTTATACGGAGGGGATGATGCAGCTCAACATGATGGTGTTCAAGATGATGGTGAAGTTGTGATGGATGACGGGGGAGATCTGCCACCCAGCCCTGAGAGTGCTGAAGGCCTTGCTGACCCTCTGGATCCTTTGCAAGAACAACCACAACCTCAACAACATGCAGATGGACCAGCTCAAGAAGCAATGAGGACTGCATTTGATGTCTGGCAACGACTGGTGGAAGACGCCCAGAATGTTCAGGTGAAGAACTTGACTTTCACCGAGGTTGTCCAGTCACGCTCAGTGAAAGATGTTTTGCCAGCACTGGCAAGAATACATGCCAGATTGCGCCATCTAGGTCTTCCTCTACTTCGAATTCACTGTGACAGGGCCAGGGAACTGACATCAGCAGTGGTTCGCAAATGGACGCTGGATCGAGGAGTGATCACTACACTCACAACTGGAAGCTCCTACAAGACCAATGGACGAGTGGAAGCGGAGGTGGGTGCGGTGAAGCGAGCTGTGCGCACTCTCATCAGTGCAAACTTGTGTCCATTGAACCACTGGCCATTGGCTCTGCGCCATGTTGGAGAAAGACGACTTCGAAGTCAGCTTCAAGGAATTGGATGGCCTGCTGCTCCACTTTTGAAATTTGGCACCAGAGCCTTTGCCCTCAAGAAGTCATGGCAAGATCGGTACCATCCCTGGCGTGACACCAGAGAAGAAGTCATTGTCATGGGCCCTGACAAATGCAGCAGCCTCACAACAACCAACTACTATGTGAAGTCCGTGGCAACTGGTCGTTTCTTTTTTACGGATGATGTGGTTGAACCGGTTCATCCTCCAGCGATGCCAGCTGAACCTGCGGAGCCAGCAATTTTTCTACCTGAACGACTTCGCCCTGCTCCTTCTGTGATGGATGGTGTGCCAACCAGGCGCCTGAGAACAAAAACGGCAGTTCCAGCCATCAGATCGATGTGGAACATCGAGGGGGAGGTAATGGGGTCTGACAAAGTTTTTGGTCCACATCATGATGTTTTTGGGGTGCCACAGCACCTTCAACACATGTTTGACGTGGATGAAGTTGAAAGTGAAGCCAGCTGGACCTTGGGAACTATGTCAAATGCTTCAAATCAAACATCAAGTGAGTCACAGGCCGAAACGCCATCAGCCGCATCACAGGCGGAAATGCCTACCCTACAATCTGATGCCGAAGAGCTTGGAGGAGGGGAGATGGAGGAGGCGCCTAACAACCGGGATGGTGGCTCAAGCCCGGTGGCCTCATGTAAAAGTGGTGCAACGGCTTTGAGAGCTCTGCATGCCAATGTGGCCAACTATGTTGCGGAAGAGATGAAACGGTTGGATGCAGTGTCAGGCGATCAGGCCTTGTGGATTGGGGTGGTTTCTGATGCCATCTCTTTAAAGCTTATGTTGGAGAATCAGCTCAAGGAAGCTCAAATCAACAACTTCAAGAAGACCAACAAGCTTTGGAGCTAGAGTTTTTGGTGACGAAGACCATCAGCAACAGTGAGGTCTGGGCAAACTTGAATGACTGGGAGGCGTCCATAAGGGCCGAGTTTCAACAACTGGTTCATACCAAGGGCGCAGTCAAGCAGGTTTCAAAAACCCAACTCCAAGATCTTGCACATCAACGAGGTCTTCCGATAGAGCTGTTGCCAGCGAAAATGGTGCACACCCGTAAAGCGGGATCAGGAGCTTTCAGGTCACGAGCGGTGGTGTGTGGCAATTACCAAGATCCCAGTGGTGATGAGCGCTACGCTGGTGGAGCAGACGGAAACCAAATCCGAGCTCAAGTGCGTCTGGCGGCATTGAAAAGCTGGACAGTATGTGGCACTGACATTCGGGTGGCCTTCCTCAACGCACCCAAGCGTGATGAAACAAAAATCACAGCGATGGAGGTTCCAACGGTCTTCAAGAAGCTTGGGCTTGCTGGGCCACAAGACGTCTGGATCATCCAGAAAGCGGTCTATGGATTGACGAGCTCTCCAAGGGATTGGTGCATCTATCGAGATGAGGTGGTCCCAACTATGTCCTGGAGAAGGTCAAGAAATGGCTGTGAACTGGAAGGGAGATTTGTCAAAACTCCCGATGACAATGTGTGGCGTTTGGAGGAGACGGATGTGAACTCGAAGGAAGTTCATTGGTCTGGTCTGATGTCCATCTATGTCGACGACCTCCTGGTGACGGCTGAGGATGGTGCTGCTGAAATGGCAATCCAAGCCATTGCTGATGTTTGGGCTATATCGGAGGTGGAGAAGGCTGAGGTGAACAAGCCGGTCAAGTACTGTGGCTTTGAAATAGAAGCAGCTCCAGGTCATGATGGTTTTCTCCTCACTCAAAAACGGTATGAGCAAGAGATGCTTCAGCAATGGAACGTGACGAGGTCCATCGACTACCCAAACTTCAAGCTGTGTGAAGGAGATGAAGAATCAGAACAACAAGTCGACCAGAGCCAGATCAAAACGGCGTGATGGCCTACATACGGGGAAAACCTGGTGGACTTTGGTATCCCAGTGAAGCTCCGAAAGAGATCTGGGGGGAGCGCAATCAGCTGAAGATTGCGCGCAGTGTCAAGCTCCTGGAGGTTTTTTCAGATATCGCCTATGGCACTGGTTCCCGTGGAAGGAGCATTCAGGGGATGGCAATTTTCTTTGCCGGTGCCATCATCAGCTGGCAAACAGCTGTGCAACCTTTCGTCACCCATTCCACTGCGGAGAGCGAGTTGGTGGCCTACTGTGATGCCTTGAATGCAGGTCGTTCGGCCGAGGCAATGCTATCGACGATGATGGGCGTTCCGGTTGAGAGCAATGCCATAGAGAGGGTGCTGTATGGTGACAATGTGGCGGCCATTGGATTGGCGCATGGCACAAGCAATGCATCATGGAGGACGCGTCACCTGCGCATACGCTCCTCATACCTCCGTGAAGCTCTTGAAGGACGAGCACCAGGTGGCATGTGGCGCCTTTTGCATCTCAGAGGAATAGAACTTGTGGCCGATGGCTTAACCAAACCTCTTCAAGGACAAGCCTTTGCAGCCTTTGTGACAGACCTTGGGATGCAACAGCAACAACAACAACCAGATCGACGTGATGGCGATGAGCAAGGTGGCAGCCGAAATGTTGCTGTGATGACCCTGGTGGCTGGAAGCATGTTACTTTCTGGAACTGATTCCGTCCCTGAAGATGACGGTGACGCTGACTCTCAAGTCATTTGGACTTGTGGTGCGATTTTGATGGCCTTGGGTGCAATCTATGCGGGGCAGCTTGCTTTTAGTGGTGCCAAGTGCTGCCTGAAGCGATTGTATGGTCCTTCGCACAGAGAGGAGGATAGATGCCGTCAACTGATTGTGGAAAAGGATTCAGGTGAGGAAGTTTTGGTGAAATTTCAGCGATCTGAAGGGGCTTCGTCCACTCAGAGCTCTACGTCTGTGAGTATAACAACACAGTCGGGCTTGCAGCAGCATGGCGAGTCGACCTCTTTGTCATCACGGTCGGGCTTGCAGCAGCATGGCGAGTCGACCTCTATTTCATCACGGTCGGGCTTGCAGCAGCATGGCGAGTCGACCTCTATTTCATCACGGTCGGGCTTGCAGCAGCATGGCGAGTCGACCTCTATCTCATCACGGTCGGGCTTGCAGCAGCGTGGTGGGTCGACATCCTTGTCACGCATGGTGATTGGCGAAATGGCGAGTGCTGGGCAATCTCCAATGATGGCTGGGGAATCTACTTCCAGCGGCTCCGCTACCACCTCGGGCTTAGCAGTTGGTGAGCCGTCATCCAGCGGTTCGACTTTTGCCGCGGGATCTGCAGGTGTGAGCGTTGAACAGACCCCAAAGCAGGGCACACCTAGAAATCCATGGAATGCCTTTCAAAGAGAGCACAAGGGCAAAGGCCTGTCTACAAAGACAAAGGCCTCCATGTACAATTATCAGAAGAACAAAGTGCCTTGAGCCCCCCTTTGGTGCTTTTTGGAAGGTGAAAGTATTTTTTCTTTTGAGATGCCGTGAGAACATGGCACAATGCAATTCGCTCGCAAATTGGGGGGAGTCCGTTGATCATTGCACTCCATTACCCCTGTTTCGACCATAGGCACTTTATTGCCCAAAAGGAAAAATCAAGGTGTGGCGCGACAAGCCCAGAAACTCTTCTTGCACATACTTTTCACCCAGCGACTTTTCACCCAGAGATTCTTCACACAGAAACTCTTCTTGCACATACTCTTCACCAATACCCCTTTCACCCAGAGACTCTTTACCTAGAAAATCTTCTTGCACATGCTTTTCACCCATATACTTTTCATCTAGAGTCTAGAGACTCTTCACCCAGAAACTCTTCTTGCACATACTTTTCACCCATATACTTTTCACCCAGAGACTCTTCACCCAGAAACTCTTCTTGCACATACTTTTCACCCATATACTTTTCACCCGCAGACTCTTCACCCAGAAACTCTTCTTGCACAGACTTTTCTTTTCAACCATATACTTTTCACCCAGAGACTCTTCACCCAGAAACTCTTCTTGCACATACTTTTCACCAATATACTTTTCACCCAGAGACTCTTCACCCAGAAACTCTTCTTGCACAGACTTTTCAACCATATACTTTTCACCCAGAGACTCTTCACCCAGAAACTCTTCTTGCACATACTTTTCACCAATATACTTTTCACCCAGAGACTCTTCACCCAGAAAACTCTTCTTGCACTGAATTTTTTCACCCAGAGACTGGGCACCCAGCCTTCACCAGAAACGCGGCTTGCAAATACTTTTCACCCACATACTTTTCACCCAGAGACTCTTCACCCAGAAACTTTTCCTGCACATACTTTTCACCAATATACTTTTCACCCATAGACTCTTCACCCAGAAACTCTTCGTGCACAGACTTTTCACCCAGAAACTCTTCACCCAGAACTCTTCTTGCACATACTGTTCACCCATATACTTTTCACCCAGAGGCTCTGCACCCAGAAACTCTTCTTGCACATACTTTTCACCCAGAAACTCTTCTTTCACATACTTTTCACCAATATACTTTTCACCCAGATACTTTTCATCCAGAGACTCTTCATCCAGAAACTCTTCTTGCACAGACTTTTCACCCATATACTTTTCACCCAGAGACTCTTCTTGCACATACTTTTCAACCATATACTTTTCACCCAGAGACTCTTCACCTAGAAACTCTTCTTGCACATACTTTTCACCCATATACTTTTCACCCAGATACTTTTCATCCAGAGACTCTTCATCCAGGAACTCTTCTTGCACATACTTTTCACCAATATATTTTTCACCCAGAGACTCTTCACCCAGAAACTCTTCTTGCACATACTCTTCACCAATATACTTTTCACCCAGAGACTCTTCACCCAGAAACTCTTCTTACAAATACTTGTCACCCACATATTTTCACCCATAGACTCTTCACCAAGAAACTCTTCTTGCACATACTTTTCACCAATATACTTTTCACCCAGAGACTCTTCACCCAGAAACCCTTCTTGCACATACTTTTCACACATATACGTTTCACCCAGAGACTCTTCACCCAGAAACTCTTCTTGCACATACTTTTCACCCATATACTTTGCACCCAGAGACTCTTCGCCCAGAAACTCTTATTGCACAGACTTTTCACCCAGAAACTCTTCTGGCACATACTTTTCACCCATATACTTTTCACCCAGAGTCTCTTCACCCAGAAACTCTTCTTGCACATACTTCACCCACATATTTTCACCCATAGACTCTTCACCAAGAAACTCTTCTTGCACATACTTATCACCCATATACGTTTCACCCAGAGACTCTTCACCCAGAAACTCTTCTTGCACATACTTTTCACTCATATACTTTTCACCCAGAGACTCTTCACCCAGAAACTCTTCTTGCACGTACTTTTCAGCCATATACTTTTCACCCAGAGACTCTTCACCCAGGAACTCTTCTTGCACAGACATTTCACACATATACTCCTCACCCAGAGACTCTTCCCACAGAAACTCTTCTTGCACAGACATTTCACCCATATACTTTTCACCGAGAGACTCTTCTTGCACATACTTTTCAACCATATACTTTTCACCCAGAGACTCTTCACCCAGAAACTCTTCTTGCACATACTTTTCACCCATAAACTTTTCACCCGCAGACTCTTCACCCAGAAACTCTTCTTGCACATACTTTTCACCCATATACTTTTCACCCAGAGACTCTTCACCCAGGAACTCTTCTTGCACAAACATTTCACCCATATACTCTTCACCCAGAGACTCTTCACCCAGAAACTCTTCTTGCACAGACATTTCACCCATATACTTTTCACCCAGAGACTCTTCTTGCACATACTTTTCACCAATATACTTTTCACCCAGAGACTCTTCACCCAGAAACTCTTCTTGCACATATTTTTCATCCATATACTTTTCACCCAGAGACTCTTCACCCAGAAACTCTTCTTGCACATACTTTTCACCCATATACTTTTAACCCAGAGACTCTTCACCCAGAAACTTTCTTGCACATACTTTTCACCCAGAGACTCTTCACCCAGAAACTCTTCTTGCACATACTTTTCACCCAGAAACTCTTCTTGCACATGCTTTTCACCAATATACTTTTCACCCAGAGACTCTTCACCCAGAAACTCTTCTTGCACATACTTTTCACCCATATACTTTTCACCCAGAGACTCTTCACCCAGAAACTCTTCTTGCACAGACTTTTCAACCATATACTTTTCACCCAGAGACTCTTCACCCAGAAACTCTTCTTGCACATACTTTTCACCAATATACTTTTCACCCAGAGACTCTTCACCCAGAAACTCTTCTTGCACAGACTTTTCACCAATATACTTTTCACCCAGAGACTCTTCACCCAGAAGCTCTTCTTGCACATACTTTTCACCCATATACTTTTAACCCAGAGACTCTTCACCCAGAAACTCTTCTGGCACATACTTTTCACCCATATACTTTTCACCCAGAGACTCTTCACCCAGAAACTTTCTTGCACATACTTTTCACCCAGAAACTCTTCTTTCACATACTTTTCACCAATATACTTTTCACCCAGAGACTCTTCACCCAGAAACTCTTCTTGCACATACTTCTCACCCACATACTTTTCACCCAGAGACTCTTCACCCAGAAACTCTTTTTGCACATAATTTTCACCAAGAGACTCTTCTCCCAGAAACTCTTCTTGCACATGCTTTTCACCCATATACTTTTTACTAAGAGACTCTTCACCCAGAAACTCTTCTTGCACATACTTTTCACCCATATACTCTTCACCCAGAGACTCTTCACCCAGAAACTCTTCTTGCACAGACTTTTCAACCGTATACTTTTCACCAAGAGACTCTTTACCCAGAAACTCTTCTTGCACATACTTTTCACCAATATACTTTTCACCCAGAGACTCTTCACCCAGAAACTTTCTTGCACAGACATTTCACCCATATACTCTTCACCCAGAGACTCTTCATCCAGAAACTCTTCATCCAGAAACTCTTCTTGCACAGACATTTCACCCATATACTTTTCACTCAGAGACTCTTCACCCAGAAACCCTTCTTGCACATACTTTTCACCCATATACTTTTCAACCAGAGACTCTTCTTGCACATACTTTTCACCCATATACTTTTTAGCCAGAGACTCTTCACCCAGAAACTCTTCTTGCACATACTTTTCACCCATATACTTTTCACCCAGAGACTCTTCACCCAGAAACTCTTCTTGCACATACTTTTCACCCAAATACTTTTCACCCCGAGACTCTTCACCCAGAAACTCTTCTTGCACATACTTTTCACCCAGAGACTCTTCACCCAGAAACTTCTTGCACATACTTTTCACCCATATACTTTTCATCCAGAGACTCTTCACCCAGAAACTCTTCTTGCACATACTTTTCACCCACATATACTTTTCATCCAGATACTCTTCATCCAGAAACTCTTCTTGTACATAGTTTTCACCCATATACTTTCCACCCAGAGACTCTTCTTGCACATACTTTTCACGCAGAGACTCTTCACCCAGAAACTCTTCTTGCACATACTTTTCACCCATATACTTTTCACCCAGAGACTCTTCACCCAGAAACTCCTCTCGCACATACTTTTCACCCATGTACTTTCCACCCAGAGAGTCTTCTTGCACATACTTTTCACCCATATACTTTTTACCCAGAGACTCTTCACCCAGAAACTCTTCTTGCACATACTTTTCACCCATATACTTTCCACCCAGAGACTCTTCACCCAGAAACATCTTCACCCAGAAACTCTGCACATACTTTTCACCCATATACTTTTCACCCAGAGACTCTTCACCCAGAAACTCTTCTTGCACATACTTTTCACCCATATACTTTTCACCCAGAGACTCTTCACCCAGAAACTCTCTTCTTCACAGACTTTTCACTCATATACTTTTCACCCAGAGACTCTTCACCCAGAAACTCTTCTTGCACATACTTTTCACCCAGACTCTTCACCCAGAAACTCTTCTTGCACTACTTTCACCCATATACTTTTCACCCAGACTCTTCACCCAGAAACTCTTCTTGCACATACTTTTCACACCAGAAACTCTTCTTTCACATACTTTTCACCAATATACTTTTCACCCAGAGACTCTTCACCCAGAAACTCTTCTTGCACATACTTTTCACCCATATACTTTTCACCCAGAGACTCTTCACCCAGAAACTCTTTTTGCACAGATTTTTCACCCAGAGACTCTTCACCCAGAAACTCTTCTTGCACATACTTTTCACCCATATACTTTTTACCCAGAGACTCTTCACCCAGAAACTCTTCTTGCACATGCTTTTCGCTCATTTACTTTTCACCCAGAGACTCTTCACCCAGAAACTCTTCTTGCACATACTTTTCACCCATATACTTTTCACCCAGAGACTCTTCACCCAGAAACTCTTCTTGCACAGACTTTTAACCCAGAGACTCTTCACCCAGAGACTCTTCTTGCACAGACTTTTCACCCATATACTTTTCACCCAGAGACTGTTCACCCAGAAACCCGTCTTGCACATACTTTTCACCCAATGTCCTTCTCTCTCCAATCTCCTCTAACTAGCTGGCCCACCTATCTGTCCATTGACTGAGCCCAGAAACCCCCAAAAAACTGGACCTAGGGGGAATCGATGCCCGCCGTCACTGTTTTGCCGCCTGGTACATTACCCTGCCAAACCATACTAGCGGCCGGCCATTTTTACCACCTATTTTCCCGATGTTTGGCCGGTTTGGCAACTAACCCCCCCCCCAGACCCCTCTTCTCACTTCGTTCGCAAATAGCAACTAGCCAGCTTCCCGGCTGGCTTTCGTAATAAAAACCTGAATTCCAAGGACTCGTTGTCAAATTGAGAAATACACAAAAGTAGAAGGCCAAAGACAACTAGGCGGTACAGTGACATGTTAATGTTCACGTGGAAATCGAATACCGTGGCATGCCTGCAACGAGTTGTCAAAGTCTGTTTCAGAAGAAACAAGGGAAATGCGACTATGGGAGATTTTTCCGAAGCGATATGCAGTTCATGTCGAACTACACGTCAGCAGCAGCTTTCCGTCAGCTGAATGGAGAAACAAGATGAAAAAAACGCAAAAATTCAAAAGAACAGGAGAAATTGTGGCTGCAGGGTAAGCTACTAACCAGCATTTTTAACACGGGACCCAATGGTTTTGCGTAGGCGGACCCCAAAACCAAGGAAACGACGAAGAAACAATTATCACAAAGGAGAAAAACTAGGGATCACCGCCTTGAGGCGGGTATGGGTTTTCTACAATTGTGCACTTGGTGATTGAATAAAAAATCACCATTTTATACTGCAATTTACAGTATTTTATGCTTTTGATCTATGATGTTTTGAGGTTTGCTTCAAAATGTCAAAATGTCAAAAAAAAACTTTGGGAATTCCACAACATCTTCTTGAAGTCGGATGAAGTGCATTTTTTTCTGTGCTCTTTCAGTCGGCATTCTTCGTTTTGAAGAGCTTGCCCAAAGCCTGGATGTATTGATGCTGGTGTGCAAATCTAAATTGCCATGATCTCACATAGATCATCAGCTTTTTATTGAGGCGTCCTCTGTACAACGTCTTCACAGTCTTTGGAATCCATGACTGCATACTTTTCCAACGGGAATCAGCTATCTGAGTTCCTATGTTTCGACCTCTGAGAAATTCTTGACGACGATGGCTCACCTGCTTAATACGAAAACCTTTTCTCATCTCTTTGGAAACCTTTGGCCATGCCAAAGCACCATCCGAGTATAACATGGTGTTTTTCTGTATTCTATCCAACAAACAGCTTTGCCTCACATCATCTGCAGACTCAACTGGTGGCCTAGAAGCAGGAAGTTGGAGGCGTGGCTCCATAGCCTCGAGCAAACACTTCGAAGTCGAACGTTCGAATGCACCAAGTAGACCATAGTGAAGAATGAAATTCTTGGCCTTCTGGCATTTTGCCTGGTTGGAAAAGTTACCATTCGGACTGTTTGAGAGAAAAGGAGGAGTTCAAACTGTAAAGATAAAAGCAAAGATGAAGAAAAAAATACCATTGCGTGCAAAGTGCTGGATGCTTTGCAGTCAAAGCACGAACCTGTGGCAGAAACTTGGTAGTCTTTTTCGAAACCCATGCTGTGCGGACTTTGTGTCCATCCAACTCGACCTCCTTCCGAAGCCGCATGCTGTAGTTGAGTTCAGCACCAGCTTTCGCTTCCATCTCTCGAAGGCACGTGTACAAACACGTAATGGGTTTCTCACTGCATCCAATCGTCTGAGCAACGGCCAATGGACTCACACACTTGGTAGCAGCACAGTAGGCACGAATGGCAACCAACAAGCCCGTGGCGGAAAGACCCCGTCCAAGACTTTGAGGTAGTCCATAGCTATGGTTCAAAGCAGTGATCCTTTTTCTACAATACGCACATTTGCAACGATACTCCACAGTCTTCCCTTTGTTGTCAGCATACGGCCATTGGACTCACACACAAAAAGGTAGCAGCACAGTAGGCACGAATGGCAACCAACAAGCCCGTGGCGGAAAGACCCCGTCCAAGACTTTGAGGTAGTCCATAGCTATGGTTCAAAGCAGTGATCCTTTTTCTACAATACGCCCATTTGCAACGATACTCCACAGTCTTCCCTTTGTTGTCAGCTTCATACAGATTGTATCTCTTGCAAAAAGGACATCTTTGCGGGGCTTTCAAAAAGCCTATTTTTTGAAGCTCCTTGACTGCATTCTGTTCATCTCCCTTGAGATGCTCCTGCTTTCTTCTCTTCTCACGTCTAGCCTTGTCGTCTTGCAAGCGTTTCCTTTTACCTGAGTATGTGTCCTTTGCCTTTTTTTTCCTGTCACCAAATTTTTGTCGTCTGGGTCTAGTCTTTCCTTTGCGACCAGTTTGCTTGGAATTCAATCTCTGGTCATCTTTGTAAATGGCCAACAGCTTTCTATAGCGAGCAGCACCGGGAGCTTCGCACCGAAGAACATTGTGACCTTTGCGGCCACAAAGGCTACATTGATGTAGCTGCTTGGTCGGACGAGCGGGCATTGCGCCGAAGCAGCTTCGATGATGGATACATGTTTAGAAGCAACATGGCATGATGCAAAATGGCAAGTTAGCACGATGGCACGATGGCAGTTTAGACAAGTTACACCACAAGTTCAACTATACAATCGCAGCGTCCTTTTAGACCAGCCGTCAAGCTCCATTTGTGTTCAGTTCAAAAGTCCTTCTCATCTTTGAGCAATCGAACGCTACCATTGGCAATCTCAACACAATTGAAAGAAGCCCACACGCCAGCAGCTTCATCGACATCTTCCCAAGTCATGCCAGCCGAATCCTGCATCTGCTCAAGCGTGATCCAAGGGTGAGGAAGAAAGCCACGTAATGATAGCTCCAGCAACGTGTCCATAAACCTAGGATTGACTTCAGAGAACAAGCCATACAAACGATAGCGGCCTTCAAACTTCCTCCGTTTTTTTGGGGGTGGAAAAAAGGGACATAAGAGAAAAAATCTCACGAAGACACCTGTCATAGTGAGCTCCCGTGTGATCCATTGCAGCCCCATAATTTTCAGGCACTTGAACAGTTGTAGCAACTTCAGGAGGAGGTTGCCAAGCTCCACGTGCTCGGACAGACGCAGCAGTTTCGTAAGGGCCTGAAGACAAAGTGGACGGCAAAGTCATCTGTTGAAAGCGGCTCAAGTCTACAGAAACAGTGTGCACCCGCGAAGGTTCACGAGCACGAACTGGGCCCCACAAACGAATCTTCTCGCGATGCAACATGTTGGCCCGAATGCTTTTCCGAAACGAATCTGCTCTTTGGAAGTCACCATTCAGTGTCAAAGTTTCTGCTTCACGAAATCCAAGTCGCTGAATGGCTTCCAAGGCTCTGCGTTCCAAGCCTGCCTTGGTTTGTGCGTGAGTCACCATTCCTGCACGTTCAATGACAGCGCGGCAAAATCTCTCATGAGCATCATTCGTGGCAAAGACAGGCACGTGCAACATCGGCAGCAAGCGTTCTTTCAAAGGTTTGCAGCACCAGATAACTGGAATATCCTTCAGGGCAATTCAAGCAAAATTGAACGAGAGGTCTACGAAAGCATTCAATGTTCTCAATGCGTTCAAGATGCAATGGCTCCAAAATCTCGTGCCAACGTAGCAGCAGGAGAACCACGATCCATGTCGTCTAACTCGCTTTCGGCTGCAGCTGGCAAATGATCCGTGGGCACTGCAAGTGCAACTGTGACCGTGGCCTCCTCTGCAGTCTCATGAGCAGGTGCAACGGTAGCCAAGGTTGCACCAGCTTCAGGAGAAGAGGTCCTGAATCTTTTGTCAACTTGCTCTATTCATGTAAAACTTTTGTTGTAGTCATGTAGCTGCTTGATGTCTTTGGTAAATAAATATACATATATATATAGATATATATATATATATTTATATATATATGTATATAAATATACATTTGAACATGAATACATAGTTAAAAATACCTTTTACACATATATATTGAAATATGTGTAATATATATATATATATATTTATTTATTTACCAGCCATATATATATATAAGTCAAACATAAGTGCCAACGAGACACCTAGAAGATACAGCCACTGGTGAATGCAACTGCAGAGACAACGCGTTGGAGTGCACTGACCATGGAGACCTGTTCGGAATCATCAAAAACATTTTAAAAATCCTTTTAATGAGATTCTACAATCATACAATCATAGAATGTACTTTTATCATCTTGGATCATGTATAACTCCCCAAAAAAGCTACTGAGGATGATATGTTCAAAAACCAGACATCATTAAGATAAACAAAATTAAATGTTGTTAAAGACGCATTGAAACCCAGTCGCTGGAACCTTGCCAATGTCCTCCGCGGAGGTGTAACGGGATGACCGGACATCAAAAAAGAGCTGCGGAAAATGGCCATCATGACCAAAAAAAACGATCCAATAAAATCTGACCGATACCACGAGTTCATGACCAAAAATTAAAATCCAATAAAATCTGACCGACACCATGAGTTGGTGCGCGCATGAACCGACCTCAGACGCGTCAGAAAGGAACGTTATCATCCCCCCCCACCCCCCCTCCCAGGTCAAGGTAGCAAGACGTCAGCAACAACGTTCAGCAACGTGTCTTCGGTAGCGTCCCTTACAGTCGAAAGGAACGTTATCATCCCCCCCCACCCCCCCCCACACCCCCCCCACCCGGTCAACGTTCAGCAACGTATCTTCCGTTTTCTTTCCCCTTACAGTCCGAAAGGAACGTTATCATCCCCCCCCACCCCCCCCCACCCCCCCACCCGGTCAAGGTAGCAACACGTCAGCAACAACGTTCAGCAACGTATCTTCGGAAGCGTCCACGTACAGTCGGCAAGAGCGTTAAACCCGTATATTGGCGAAAACACACAAACGTGGAAATTACCACGCCCGCCTCGGGGCGTTGACCCCAAAAACTACTTAAGGAGATCGGTCCCGTGACGCACAGCAGGTTTTGTGACCACTTGTCTCTCGCTTTGGAGAGTAGAACTAGAAAAGGGACGATGGAGTGACCGTGGTCTCCCGGCACGCCTCTGGCGGCCCCTGGCGAGCATTAGCTGCAAGGTAATGGAGTTGATAAGGAAAATTTTGTCTTGGCCCCAAAAATTGTAGTGGAGAGAGATTAATGAAATTCGCCATCTGTGATGTGGCATGGTGTGGTCCGAGCTGATGATAACAGCTTCCTGGTGGTAGTTACCTCCGGGCAACAAAAAACTTTATAACAAATTTCACTTTATAAGCAGGAACTTTCAGTCCCGCGAGAACAGGAAATGGAAATTTCCACGGCCCTTCAGTACAGAATGACGAGGAGTGTACATTCCAGCAAAAGAAGAAAGTGAAAAGTAGGACTTGATGTGGAAGACTTCCCTCTTTGTCTTCATCTTGGAGTGAAATGTGAAAATATCGATGAAGTCGAAAGATTGCTGGAATTGCAAGCAGGAGAATAATGCAACTGAAACAAGACACAATGAGACCAAGTAAGAGATGGTTGAATTGGTACTGGTTCCAGCAAACTCGGAGAATGAGATGTAGAAGAGACTGTGCAAGGCTTCCCCCACAGCCTTGAGGAAGGAGTTGAACACGACAAATCCAGAAAATAGTGATTGGAGAAAATGTCGATGTAGAAGAATTTAGCCAGAACAACAAGCAGGAGCTGGTACAAAGAGCAGAAGCGGTCGCCAAAAGGTTGTCCAAGTAGAAGGATGTAGAAGGTGCATGCTGCTTGAATTGCACGCGAGGCTGACATGGAAGAGAAAGAATCTTGATTGAATATTCCTGAAAATACAGGGGCTTGCGAATGGAGGCTAGCTAAAGCTTGTGCCCATGCCTGACTATGGGAGATAGGAATTGTTAATCAAACTGACAAGGTGGAGGAAAATGGTCGGCCAGCATGTGCGCAAATCTATGGACAAACGAAGACAAGCAACTACGCATTCCGCGTGTGATGCCATCAGTGTTCTTCGCCATTGCGAAACCTCTCCTATTTGTCATTGATTCCTTTCTCCCGGTACTGATCAATCATCTTGACTGTTCCCTTTCCAATTCCTTGCAAATGGGCAATGGACTTGCCGGAAAACACCTTTCCGGCGCACAAGGTCCGAACAGCTCCCAAAATGGCAAGCCCGCATCATCACTGCCAGGACGTGCCACCCAAACAAGAAATCACTCACTCAGCAAGACGCCGCAGGACAGCACGCCCATTCTCCCGCTGAAGCGCCGCCGCCAAGGACTGGAGGAGACGCTCCACAGCCACGCTCTCCCCACTCCGGGCGGTGATGCCCGTCGCAAACTCCTTCCAGCTTTTCATGGCGCTGGGGCCCCAACCACCGGAGCATGCCTCGGCCACGAGAGGCAAAAACTGGAAACCTTCTGCTGCACAAGTCGTCAAAGTGTGGAGGTGTTGGTTCTTCCGCCCCTCATAATCAGCCGCGGCACGACCACCATCAGCTGCGGCTACAGCAGCATGGCCTTGTTGAAGGCCACAAGTGACGGCCAGGTCAAAGGCTGCCGGGCCATACAACCCCAAGAAGGCACCCACAGATATCTGCTGGCCTCCGCCCGCCGTGCCCACGGCTGGAGCCGTCCTCAGGACCGTGCACCAAGTTCTTCTGAGCCCGCCCTTTTCGACTTCCAGGCTCAAACCCGCTGCTTTGGCACGTGCTGCCAACACGACCGAAGACGACCGCCGCATGGACACATGCGAGCATGATCACCGAACCTGTCGGCAATGCCGTCACAGAGTGGGCAGGCCAGGTCCTTGTCAACCAAGGTAAAGCCAGCCGTAGCCGCATGCGCACCAGAACCTTGGAAAGAGGGCTCACGAGATGGAGACCCAAGGCCTCAAGGAGGCGCATGTGGAGCCAGGCTCCAGCTGCAGATGGGCCCTGAAGCTTTCGGCTGCGCGACAATCGCCCTGTCCACGGCCTGTGACAGCTGCTGCTGCCAAAGGTTGTGTGGCGGTGGGAACGGGAAAGTGTCAGCAGCGGCAACAGCCGCATTCACATAGCCAGCATCCAAAGCCATACATAGATCTGTAGTGGCGGCGATGGAAGCGGCATAGGCTGCAACGCCGTGAGCAGCTGCATGCCGCAGCCCAAGCCCACCAGCCGAAGTGGAAAGGCCAGCTTGTTGCCAGGCATGTGTGTCCAGAGGGCCGGTGCAAGCGGCCTCCAGGCATTAATCAACACCTCGCCATCAAATGGCAGCCAAGTGTCTGCAATCGCAGAAGTGGGCGTGACCCAGGCCGCATACGCAACCTTGCAAAAGGCTGCGCATTGGCGGAGCAACAACAAACTGGTCTGCGCATCCGGCAAGGCAGCAAGGGCCTGGAGCAGAGGTTTGGCCGAGGCCACTCTGCTCTGGCTGTGTGCTGGTTGCCAAAAAGCCGCGGGCCCAATAGGCGCCCCCAACAAGGCAAACGCCCCGGCTGCCCCGGCGGTGTTGAGCGGAAGGTGGTGCGGGAACAAGCTCACATCCACTGCAGCACGGTCGCCGCCACAGGCAACTAGCTCACACTTCCCAGGGTTGACGACAAGCCCGACCTTTGGCGGGCAGCTGCAGTCAAGCGCTGCTGACCTGCAAAGTAGACCCGGCCAAGCACACACCATCGAGGTAGGCCAGGCACAAGTCAGGTTTCTGGTCAGCCGGTGCGGATTGGACAGCAAGTAAGCACGGCTGCAGTGCTAACGAGAAAAGTAAAGGCCCCAATGGATCACCTTGCTGAATGCCAGCCTCAGAACTAAGGGTTGTGCCTTGAAAAAACAAATGGGAGTGGAGACGATAGCACCATTCTGCCCAGCATGCCAAGCCAGGCAGGTGAAGGCGAACCTGGCGAGCAGGGCAGCCCTGTCCGCAGCGTTGAACGCATTGGAAAAGTCCACTGTCAAAACCACTTTGCCCGTTTGTCCAGCACGGCGCCGGGCCCACTGCTGTGTGGTGTGGATAGCCGCCTCGGCCCCCCAGTGGCGTAGAGACGCTAACCTGCAGAGGGAACAAGCATGCTCGGGCCTCGGGCTTGACAGCCTCACACAGGCATTTGCTGGACAACCGGCGGAGCGTCTCACCAACAGCAATGGGACGCACATCAGCATCACCTTTGGGCAACGCGTGGAGCGTGGCTCCCGCGACGAAGGGTGCCAATTCGGTGCCCCTGTAGTCAACAGCCGCATCACCGCAGCCAGCTGAACAGCCACCTCGTCCTCATGGCATGAAGCCAAAGCCTCACGGAGGTGATCCCCTCGGAGGCCAGAAGGGCCGCCGCGACGAACCCGCCGGGCTGCTTGAACAACCATATCGGTTGAAAGGTCTGGGACCACACCGAGTGGAGGCGGGCCCAGGGGCAGCAAGGCTGGCCTGGCCTCTCCGGGCTCATCTCCCAGGAGTGGAAGGGCGACCAAGGCAGCACATGCACGGGAGAACTCCCCTTCTGCAGCCCTGGCAGCGTTGCTGTTGAAGGGTGCGTCCGTCATCAACGCCTCCTTCGCCACTGCCGATGTGAACTGGCATGCCTGCAAGGGGGCAGGCCGGAGGACAGCCTTGGGCAGCATGAGCAGCTCCGCCAGGCGGGAAGGCTGTTTTCGGCTGCCACGTGGCCCAAGGCTTGCGCCAAGCACTGGGCCCAAACCCCTCGAGCACCCTTGGGCACATGCCGGAGCACCGGCTGCGGCAACTGGAAAACAGAAGCCAACGAAGGCCCATCTCCGGTGTCCAAGGATGGGGCGGCCCTAAAAAAAACGCAATGATTTTTGGCTAATCTGATGGTATCAACTCGGAATCACAAGCATCAATGGGCTCAATGTTAATGTTCTCTTTCTGAATTCAGACTTTCTGGGCAGAAACAGATTGGAAGCACTTTGCAGCACAAATGAGACCAACAACCCAGATTGAAGCCCATTCACAGCTCACTGTATTGGTTTCATTTTGTTGTTTGGCCGCTGTGTCAAAATGTGTCTTAATAATCCAGGAGGCCCAAATAGCCCAAGGAAAGAAACGAATACAAATAAAGTGCACGTATATAATTTCAGATGAACTACAGAAAGTGTGCATGTGTGTGTGTGCGTGTGCATGCACTGTATACTGTACGCCGTACGCCATATACAACCTCTTTCTCAAGAGAACATGATTGCTTGCAACCCAAAAACTGGTGGGCTGCGTTTCTCATGTACACTGTGTGCACAAACTTGTGTAAGACATCAACATCAATCTGATTCCGATACCGATTACGAATCCTAATCCTCTTTATGATTATATATATATATATACATGTTCATATCGTTGATGTACACCTGATTGAACTGTTTCGGAAGGTCAAAGTTGTCATTCCATATCTTCCGAATTGAGAAAAACCAAATGATCAAGGCAACAGGGACGAAAGAGTCAAGAGTACCAGAGATAAGATTCACGATCGATCAAGAACATGCTGATGCCTGTAGTACAGAAACACAGGCCTGCCGATCCACGAAAGACCAAGCTCGATTTGGAGGGAGACCTTGGAAGATGTGTCAATACAGTTCACATTGCATTACCATGAATTACCCACATACGGCGGTACTGTTGCCAAAAAGTCAAAGATCGCCAGCATCTGGACTGTAAAAACATGTCGGTAACAAAGTTCAACCAGGTCTCAAATGTTCTCAACATACTACTGCCATTGCCGCCTGCCCAACATCACCTCGAGACCCTTCGAATTAAGAGCCGCGCTGATCCATCTGGAGCCTGGCAGCTCTCCAGGAGCGCCAGAAATTCACAAATTACAAGCTTCCGACATCTTCAGACATTTTCATTGCAGGCCGGATACCATTGCCCCCCTCCGAAATGAATTCTTTCAGCTTTGGGATTTGTAGAATTGCAATACTGTGGTTGCGTTGATGCACCAAAATGCGGGAGAGAAAAACGTCGGCAAGTGTATCTTCGCTAGAGCGCTCGCCGCGTGTCCCAGCTCTAATTTAAGACATCCGAGAAAAAAACACGGCACTTACTTGCAACCTGCGCTAAGGGGAATGTTGAAGGTAACCACTACTGATCACTAGGAAAATGTTGGAATACAAATGCATGCAGTTTGGCTCGGGCTCGCAATTGAAAGGAACACATGCTCTTGCTCTTGCATTGAGGATATCCGCATATCAGGCTGACTGCCTTCTCAGCCTTTCTCCACGTAGAATTTACACAAGTTCATTCAGATTTCAACTGTTCTCTCTTCAACACACACCACAATTGACTAACCCTTCTTCACAGTAGAAGCTTCCCAACTTTACGAGTGTACTGACGGTCAACAAGACGCTCAGAACCAATTTTTCAATTTTGCCTTGCGAGCTTGCCTGAGGGTTGAAAGCGCAACTCCAAAATGACTACAAGACCGCTCAATCCGGTGTCTTTGCCTTCGCAAAGATATGTTTGTGATAGACTAGGAAGTCATCCTTGAAAGGAACATCCTCGGTATACCATCGACTCAGCCATGAGAAGAGTGAGGCAATAGGGTCACAATCAAATGATTCCAGCAACTCTGCTGTTTCCCTAATATTTTCCAAAACAGACAAATGCCTTGAATCAACGGCCAAGAACCCAAAGTGAAAATTCACCGGCCAGCCCCTACAAGTACTCGTAAAAAGTATGTGCAAGTATGAATGATGCATGCAAACTTCACACAACGCAAAGAGCGACACAACTTAGCATCCTGCCCAGGGTTTCGTGGCCTTGTGTAAGATCACCTAGCAACCACCGACGCTGTTGATTTCAACACCCCATGTAGTTCAAAACAAATATTCCCAAGCGACACAATTCTCCAATTCATTCCAATTCGACCTCAAAGATCTACAGAGTGTGAAATCAGGAAAATTAAATCGTTCACTGTAGACTCAAGGGCAGCCTCTTCAATTTCCGAGTTCAAAGGCCCCTTCAATGAGAGGACTGACCCAACAAAACTGGTTATTCGCAAGCTTTCACAGCGCCGCTGATTCAGAAAGTGCATTGATCAACGAATGGAGACAGCCTCTGCAATTCCTCTGCCTTCATCAACGAATTTCAACCGAGCCAAGCTGGGCTGGTCTCCAGAACTTTGGGGTGCAAACGCGCACAGACCCTCCCAGTGCGTGCAGAAAACCCCGAGGCCAAACCAACGCAGGGTCTGCACTTTTAAGGCCTCCAAGGAACCATCCCCATGCATGCCCAAAATATCCAAAAATGCCTGGTCCGGATCATCAGGCTCCAAGTGATACACTGCAGACCTAGGGCAAGTTGCAACCATCTGCAGAAAGTCCGTCAGTTCAACCGAAGTTCACCAGAAATTCAAAATAAAATGGCACAAAAAGCCTGGTTCGAACTTGAGAGACAACAGTGTGCGGATATTTCAAATCGGAGTAGATTTTCCAAGGAGTTCCCGGGCAAGCCAGGGGACGGAAGTTTCAAGGTTGAAACACACATAGCCTATAGAGCGGAACAAAGACTAAGACTTCGCAGCAACAATCTCTTGGCTTGTCATTCTAGTGCCATGTCTTTTGCATGTTGGATCTTTTCTCATTTCATCTGATCTCATCGCATCGCAGCTTCTCTTGGAAATTGTTCATTGCATAGCATTGTCACCGCAGTCTGTGTCATCCCACCTGATCTCAATTCATCTCATCTCATGTCTTCTCCGTTTTTTTCACGTCATCTCCTCTCATCCATCTCATTTCTTCTCTCTCTTTCTCAGTTCTTCTCAGCTGATCACAACTGTTTTCATCTCTGCTCATGTCACCTGAGCTTTTCTCATCTCGTCTCAGCACATCTCAACTCTTCTCTTTTCAGTTCTGCTCAACTTCTCCATTCTACGCAGCTCGTCTCAACTCAGTTCTTCTCAGCTCTTCACCAACTCTTCTCCTGTCAGGTCATCCCATCTCATCTCACCTCAGCTTACCCCACTTTTCCTCAGATTTCATAGCTCTTCTCAACTCTTCTCGGCTCCCCGCAACTCATGTCAGCTCATCTTATGTCTTCTCATCTCCTCTCCCCTGTTCTCACATCTTTTAAGCTCTTCTCACATCCTCTCAGCTGATCTCAGCTCTTATCAGCTCTTCCCACCTCATCTCAGCTCTTCCCAGCACACTCTCAGATCATCTCAGCTCAGCCCAAAACCCACTGCACTTCCCACCAAGTACCACTTTGTACTACAAGACTCGCAAAAAATACTTCCCAGTACTACTTGTACTACGAAGCTGGAACAAAGTACTTCCACCCTACTACTTTGCATTACGAAGGTTGCACAAGCACTTCCCAGTACTACTTTGCACTACAAGACTCGCAAAAAGTACTTCCCAGTACGACTTGTACTACGAAGCTGGAACAAAATACTTCCACCCTACTACTTTGCACTACGAAGGTTGCACAAGCACTTCCCAGTAGGACTTTGCACTACAAACTTGCACAGGCACTTCCCGGCACTACTTTGTACTACAAAGCTTGCACAAAACACTTCCCTGTACTTCTTTGTACAAGGTAGTTTGCACAAAACACTTCCCTGTACTACTTGTTACTACAAAGGTTGCACAAGCACTTCCCAGTACTACTCTGCACTGCAAAGTTTGCACCAGCACTTCCCGGCACTACTTTGTTCTACAAAATTTGCTCAGCAGACTTCCCAGCACTACTTTGTCCTTAAAAAGTTGCACATAGTACTTCCCAGTACTACTTTGTACTACAAGACATGCACAAAGTACTTTACACACAACAAGTTTTTACACAGAGAATTTTTTACACAGAGAAACTGTTATACACAACAAGCATTTGCACAGAAAACCTTTACACAGAGAAGTTTTTACACACAGCAAACTTTTACACACAGCAATTTTTTACACAGAGAAACCCCTACACAGAGCATTTTTTACACGCAGCAGGTTTTCACACAGATAAGCCCCTGCACAGAGAAGCCTTTACACATGGTATTTTTACAAACAGAAGTTTTTACACAGAGAAGCTTTTACACATAGCAAGCTCGTACACACAGTAAGTTTTTACACACAGCAAGTTTTTACACACAGGAACTTTTACACACAGCAAGCTTTCACACAGAATCTTTTTCGCGGAACGGCGCCAGAAATTGCAGCTCCAAATCCGGATTTCGGCGCCAAATCGCCAAAGCAAAAAAAACGATTTTGAAGCACAAGAAAAAGGAATTTTTAAAGGAAAATCACCAGCGCCAAAATTGAGAAAATCTGCTGGCAAATCACCGTCGCAACCTTGATGCAGCCACTCCATTACGATTTACGATGTCCAGCTGCAAAAGACAATAGTAACAGTAGTACCGCACAAGGCAGTGGCGGAAGTTTCAAAGATAGGATATTATAGGAGAGGTGAGCTGTTGTGATGCATGGATGGCAGAGCGAATCCACTGATGGACCGAAAGGTGGTTGAAGTTGTGTTTTTGGGAGTGGTTGCAATGGTTGCAGTGGTCACCTCACCCACAACTGCTGGATGTAGAGTGGCGTAGCGCAGTTGTAGTTGTAGTACTTGTAGTGTAGTGGAGTTGTAGTTGTAGTGTGGTGTAATTAGTGTAGTGTAGTTGTAATTGCAGTTGCAGCTGTAGCTGTGGTGTGACGTAATTAGTGTAGTGCAGTGCAGTGCAGTGCAGTGTAGTGTAGTGTAGTGTGTGTACTGTAGTGTTGTGTACTGCAGTGTAGTAAAGTAGTGTAGTCTAGTGTCGCGTAAAGTAGTGTAGTTGTAGTATTAGCTGTGGCTGTAGCTGTAGTGTAGTGTAACGTAGTGTAGTGTAATGTAATGTAGTTGTGGTAGCAGTAGTAGCAGTAGTAGCAGTAGTAGCAGTAGTAGCAGTAGTAGCAGTCGTAGCAGTCGTAGCAGTCGTAGCAGTAGTTGTTGTTCTTGTTGTTCTTGTTGTTCTTGTTGTTCTTGTTGTTGTTGTTGATGATGTTGTTGTTGTGGTTGTTGTTGTTGTGGTTGTAGTGTAATTGGCATGGTGTAGAGTTATTAGTGTAGTAGTGTAGTCTAATTAGGGTAGTGTAATGTAGCGTAGTATATTTGCAGTTGTAGTTGTACTTGTAGTCGTAGTGTAGTGTAGTGTTGTGCAGTGTAGTGTGGTGTGGTGTGGGGTGGTGTGGGGTGGTGTGGGGTAGTCTAGCGTACCGTAGTGTCATTAGTGTAGCGTGGTGTGATGTAGTTGTAGTTGTACTTGTACTTGTAGTTGTACTTATACTTGCAGTTGTAGTTGTAGTTGTGGTGTTGTGTTGTGTTGTTGTTGTTGTTGTTCTGGTGGTGGTGGTGGCGGTGGTGGTGGTGCTGTGTGTAGTGTCGTGAGCGTCCAAAAGTGGTCCGAATGTGGTGTGCTTTAATACTTTTGATTTCGACATGTGCTTCGCGCCACAACGCTGTGCACTTTTCAACATCTCAACTCTCCAAAGTGCTCCGGGCGTGAAATGCTTTTAGCTTTTTGACTTCGAAATCTGTTCGCGACACAGCTGCGTGCAATTTTCCATCTCTCATCTCCCCAGATGGCTCCGCACCCGCCACTTTAGCAAGCCTACCGTACCTACTTTTCGACCCTCCGGAGCCACAAAACATTGGAAACACATAGCTTCGCAACTTTTCTATACCTTTGTGCACACCTGCATAGTCTTTCTTCTGACTCTTTTTCTCCTCTGATCTTTTTTTCTTCTTCTCTTCTCTTCTCTGACTCTTCCCATCTCTGCTTTTTTCCATCTGTCCATGTTACTGTCGGAAGTTTGACTTCTAAACTTCCTTCAGTTACGCTCGCAGCCGCGGCACCAAGTAACCTTGACGCAGCCATTACAGTGCGATCTGCAGAGACCAAGTTGCAAACACAATAAAATTATGCGCAAAAGCGTCAGAACCGGATCTCGGCGCCAAATCTGAAAGCTGAAGATGTGAAAACGAATGTTTCGTGCGAGACATCCTTCAAAACTGAAAGTTGAAGATGTGAAAACAAAGCTTTCGTGCGAGACTTCCCTCAAAAACTGAAAGTTGAAGCTTTGACATCCCACTGTTTTGGCAGCCCTTTGCTTTGACATCCGTTTGCTTTGACATCCCTTTGCTGCGACATCCCATTGCTTTGACAGCCACTTGCTTTGACATCTCATTGCTGTGACATCCTAATGCTTTGACATCCCTTTGCATTGAAATCCATTTGCTTTGACATCCGTTTGCTTTGACATCTTGAGTTGCCCGCGTTTGGCTTAAGACTGGTGGGGGGGGTCCGGAGGGGGGGGGTGGTGCACGGCAAGGTGCTAAAATTTCAAAAATAGGTGCTCAAATTTAGGGAAATAGGTGTTTTTTTGAAGAAACCCAGTCGGGATCCAGTCGGGACCTAGCCGGGACCCAGTCGGGACCCAATCGGGCACCAATTTTTGCATTTTTGGGCACCGCTTTTGGCCAGTCGGCATCCAGTCGGGATCCAGTCGGGATCCAGTCGGGCACCAATTTTCGAATTTTTGGCACCACGTTTGGACCTGTCGGGAAGCAGCCAAAATCACCCAAAAACGCGCAAAAACACTGCAAAAATGCTATTTTTTATGAATTTGGCTGCCTCCCGACATTGGTGCCCGACTGGATCCCGACTGGATCCCGACTGGCCAAAAGCGGTGCCCAAAAATGCAAAAATTGGTGCCCGACTGGGACGAGATCCCGACTGGATCCATAGATCGGCAAGAACCCACTCCCGCACCTATTTTTCCCTTCCCAGACCCACCCTTGCCCCTATTTTCCTTTTCCGCGCGCCAGCCGTGCACCAATACCCCCCCCCTCCTGCACCAAAACGGCCAAAGCAGTCTTAAGCCAAACGGGGGTTCTACAATTGACATCCCTTTGCTGCGACATCCCATTGCTTTGACGGCCTTTTGCTTTGACATCTCATTGCTGTGGCATCTCAATGCTATGACATCCCTTTGCTTTGAAATCCCTTTGCTTTGGCAGCCCTTTGCTTTGACATCCGTTTGCTTTGACATCCCTTTGCTGTGACATCCCCATGCTTTGACATCCCTATGCTTTGGCATCCCTCTGCTTTGACATCCCTTTTCTGTGACATCCCTATGCTTCGACGTCTTTGCTGTGACATCCCATTCCTTTGACATCCCTTGCTTTGGCATCCATTTGCTTTGACATCCCATTGCTTCGACATAACTTGGCTTTGACATCCCTGTGCTGTGACAACCCCAAGCTTTGACATCTCTTTGCTGTGACATCCCATTCCTTTGACATCCCTTTGCTTTGGCATCCGTTTGCTTTGACATCCCATTGCTTCGGCATCCCTTGGCTTTGACTGCAGGAACGCGTTTCTGTTACGTGCTGCGGAGGAGCGATTGGTTGATCTGTTGACCATCCCAGTGGTGCACACGGGCGGTGTTAGCCGTCCGTTGTACACTTCCAACTACTGGGAGCCTTCGGACTCGGAGGGGGAGCTGGAGGAGGAAGAGGAAGCCGAGGTTGAGATTGTTCAGCACGAGAACGTGATTGATCTCACTCCGCTTCAGGCAGAGGAACTTGTTCCGAGGGCGAAACTGTGGGTGCCAACTTCTAAGGCGAAGGCATCGGCCAGGGCTGCTCAAGGGGTTTCATCGAGTTCATCTTTGCCATCTTCTTTTTCGACTTTCGATCCTTTGCGCTTCTTTCATCCTCCGCTTGGGTGTGTGACTGATCCATCCAAGAGGCCGGCAGCTCCGGGCCGTGCAATGCAGCTTCCTGCAACAGCGAAAGTTTATTTTTGGCATCAGCAGATGCGTTTGGTTCCACTTCGAGATCATTTCTACAAGTGGGGAGAGTGTCCTGTGATTGCCTTTGATTATCATCAAGTGATTGACACCGTTACGGTGCCAGGGGTGGTGTTGATCAAGTTTCGAGTGCGGGTGCGTTGCCTCCAAGGCACGTTGAGACGATTACAAGGTTGCGCAACTTGATTGAGAGCCTTGGTGCCTACGTCAAAATTCTGATTATGAGCCACATTCACGAAAGCGTTGTCAACGAGCAGAATCTTGTGACGGCAGTGCAGCATTCTCGATTGCCAGTGGATTGTGTTTTCATCACAACAGAGAGGACTGGTGAGTTGGGAAAGCTCCGTACTCTTAAGTCGGTCACTGACGGCCAGATCATCATCTCAGACGATCAGCCAGGGATCTTGGCAGAGTTCCAGGAGAGCAGTCAGATTGCTCTGCAAGCGCGTAAACCTCGACAACCTCAGGTGTTGGGCTGGGAATTTAGCATGTGGTCTGTGTCGGAAGAGTGGGTGATTGATCGCTTTGAAGGATTCATCCGTTATCACCACTCACAGCAGTAGGTCCGCTCAGTGTTTTTCACCTTGCATTCGCATTTCACTTCGTCTCAGCCTTTGGGCGTTTGGCTGCTGCGGCGCCGCCCCAACAGCATCGTATTCTGGATTTGCATCTTTTGGGACTGACATCCGTTGAAGTTTCATTTGATTCCCATGTCCGGTCTTTTGCCACTGTGTTTTTAGTTTGCCTTCAGCCGATTGCCCAAGGCCGAATTTCGTCACCACTGGTTAGTTTGCACTGCTGTGTGACTTCTTTCAAGTTTCACTGCGTTGATTTGAAAACAAATTTCATCAAGAAAGGTGATCTCCAAAGTTGTGAGATTCGCCGCATCCGATCATTTTTCAAGTGCAAGACCGTATCAGTGTTTCACAGCTGAGTCAGTTTCACGGCTAACTTAGTTTCACTGCCGTGGTTTGCATTTGGAATTCAAGCATCCGAATTTGATTTGTGTTTGAATCTTTCGCCCCTGCTGATTGGCTGCGTCAGCGCCGTAGCAGGTAGTATCGAGACTCTTTGAGACTTGTGGTGTTAGGTTCAGATGTCAAGCTCAGGAATTTCGACGTGACATCCTATGCTTTGACATCCCATCGCATTGCTTTGACATTGCACTGCTTTGGCATCCCATTGCTTTGACATCGCTTTGCTGTGACATCACAATGCTTTGACATCCCTTTGCTGTGACGCCCCACTGCTTTGACAGCAATGTGCTTTGACATCCCACTGCTTTGACATCCCATTGCTTTGACAGCTATTTGGTTTGGCATCCCTTTGCTGTGACATCCATTTGCTCTGACATCCCACTGCTTTGACATGTCACCCCTTTGACATCCCATTGCTGTGACATCCCAATGCTTTGACATCCCTTGGCTTTGATTTTAAAAATCCGGTACGCGGAAGTATAGATTCCTAAACTTCTTTTGACTAGATCACAGATCAGTTTTTCAACTCGACAACGTGTGTAAGTTCCAAGGCTGCTCTGTAAGCCGTCTGCACTCGCGTTTCAGAGGGCCCAAGTCCACCCCTGAGTCGGGAGAAGTTTCGTCTAGAGCGGGCAATACGGGGCCAATTCTCTTCCTTGTGAACTCATTGAAACACTTAGGGGGTATATAGATGAAAGGATTATCGTGCGGCAGGTTTGGTTTCCATCAATGATCAGGGAGCCACAGGCCCCCGAGACCATCCACTACACAGGAATAAAAAGGTATCTCGGCATCTTTCTTCCTTAAGCTACTAATGATGTATTCGAAGCATTCAGCGACACGACGCTTGCAAATTCCGAAGCCAAGAAGGTTTCATTTACTGCTCAAAATCTCCTCAGCTTTGCTTGGCAAGATTGTGGACCAATATCATGTTGTTTCGCCTCACCCGGGCTCCCAACGGCAAGATCTGCTTGAATTCGAAGAATTTTATTTGCCCAGGGGGTAAGACGTCCTGGTTCCAATCCCACGACACCTTGAAGCGCAGGATGCAGTTGAAAAGAAGCACTTCAACATGGTGACAACACCTCGCTTGACTTACTTGTATCGAAATTGGGGGTCAAAAAGCCTGCTTGAATATGGGGTTGGCACCGCTTGGTTTGAGACATGCGAGACACACACAGTTTGGGCGCAATATGTTGCACTAAGGGCACTAAGCGCATTGCTGCTCAAAATTAAAGAACACGTCAGGAATAAATTGAATAAACGATGCCAGGGCAAATCAATCGAAGGAGGCTGAAGGAAAGTGTTGGAGGCGTTCATGCATTCATCCAGGCGGGCATGTGAGGATGGACCCATCGTCAAGTTGATGCAAGGGCTTCCCAGGCTGCGCGCTGGTAAAGGAAAAAAGGCGTCTAAAGGTCTTTCCGAAGCGGTATGTCAACATACATCGCTATGGGGGGTCAAATAATGAAAGGATTTTAGGGGCGGTTCCTTAATTTAAAAACAACCCCGGATAAACCCTGAAGAGACCTAAGACCAGTGTGAAACATACCCTAACTAAACCTTAAACTAACCCCAAATCAACCCTGAACCAACTCGAAACATATCAAACAAACCATGATAAACTACAACCCTTACGAAACCCTGCATAAATCCTAAACCAACCCTAAATAAATCCTAAACAAGCCCAAAATAACCCTTAATTCACCCTAAACCAACTCTAAAAAGAAACCTAAACCAATCCCAAACCAACCCCAAACCAACCCTAAAACCCTAAACTCTGCCTAAATGAACCAGAAACAGACCCTAAATAAACCCTAAAACAAACCGCGGCCCAACCCTAAAATTACCCTAAGCCATCACTGGAATCGCAAGAAGGGCCCTCAACCCACCACGCCACGTTACCAGGGACTATTGTGACTGACTCCGATGCAGAGAGTGATTGGCTCAGGGTGTGCTGACTCGGTCATTGGGTGGCTGACTCTGCCCAGAAGCATCTGAGTGGTTTCTCAGGCTGTAGGTTGCCAACATACCGGGATACCAGGCTCTAGGTTGCCAACATACAAGGCTAGGAGGGTTGGGCGGTTGGGCGACAAGCATCTCAATGGTTTTAAGGTGCAAGCTGCTAACATACAAGGCTAGGAGGGCGTGGTTTCCCTGGCTGTAGGTTGCCAACATACAGGGCTAGGAGGATTGGGCGAAAGGAATCTTAGTGGTTTCCCAGCAGGGCTAGGAGGGCAGGGTGAAAGGCATCCTAGTGGTTTCCCAGCCAACATACAGGGCTAGGAGGGCTGGGTGAAAGCATCTTAGCGGTTTCCCTGGTTGTAGGTTGCCAACATACAGGGCTAGGAGGATTGGGCGAAAGGAATCTTAATGGTTTCCCAGCCGGGCTAGGAGGGCTGGGTGAAAGGCATCTTAGTGGTTTTCCAGGCTGTAGGTTGCCAACATACAGGGCTAGGAGGGTTGGGTGAAAGGCATCTTAATTGCAGGGCTAGGACGGTTGGGCGAAAGGAATCTCAGTGGTTTCCCAGGCTGTAGGTTGCCAACATACGGCTAGGAGGGCTGGGCGAAAGGCATCTCAGTGGTTTCCCAGGCTGTAGGTTGCCATACAGGGCAAGGAGGGTTAGGTGAAAGGTATTTTAATGGTTTCCGAGGCTGTAGCGTGCCAACATGCAGGAGCATTGGTTCCAACCTTTGGGGACCAGCAGTTCCTGGAACTGTAAACACACTGTTCCAAGATTGGGAAGCATGGATTCCAACGACCAGTGGTTCCAAGATTTGGAAGCATCGGTTCCAATGTTTGGGAACCGCCGGTTCCTGGAACTGGGAACCTGTGCGCAAATGGCTTCTGACTCGTGGGGATCGCAGTTTTTCAACACACTTGAGGCCAGGGGAGGTGCGAAAGCTAGCAGGGCTGGGGTAGGGTGCTAATCGTAAAGGGGGATTAGCAAGGTGAAGTCGGAATGCGGCAACGGTCTCACGTGGTTTTTTGGAGTTGCTGCAAGTCACAAACAGTGCCACTCTTTTGATGTTGATGAGGTTTCTGACCAGAACGATGAAGGAAACTGATGATGACGAAAGTGATGGCAACAGGAATGAGGTGATGACGACGATGATGAGGACGAAGAGAATGATGAGGATGATGAACATGATGGGGATGATGAGGATGATCAGGATGCTGAGGATGACAATGAAGATGAAAATGAGGATGGTGATTATGATGAGCAGGGCTGTTGTAGGGCTGCAAAATCTATTGAGTCCAGCAAGCCAAAACCCCCCAATGCAGTAATCGTCTCTCGCCAAGTCTTGCTTGCGAAAGAAGCGCAATGTCAAAAAAAAACGCCCCCCAAATGGAAGCCCGAATCTGCATAAAGATGTTCGAGACGATGCAACATATGTATGATAATGATAAGGAGGTTGAGGATGATGATGATGATGATGTTGTTGTTGTTGATGATGATGATGTGGATGCTGCGAATGATGGGGATTATGGTGATGATGATGATGATGAGGAGGAGGAGGACGGGGAGGAGGACGATGATGAGGAGGATGAGGATGAGGATGAGGATGAGGATGACGATGGGGATGGGGATGGAGGATGAGGATGAGGACTTTATTGATGATGATGATGATGATGATGACGATGACGATGACGATGACGATGACGATGACGATGATGCTGCTGATGATGATGATGACGAGGAGGAGGAGGAGGATAATAATTATGATCATTTGGAAGCCGGCAAGTTTCCGATGATTATTTTATAGAGTTGTTGGTTGGTTTACTGAACATGACGTCCTGAAGATGAAATACTGAAGAGGACGACCCTATACCTGCAGGAAACCAATGGCCCAGCGGGACCAGGGGATGAGGATGCTGATCAACGATGAGGAGGACGAAGAGGATGAGGATGAGGATGAAGATGAGGATGAGGATGAGGATGAGGATGATGATGATGATGATGATGCTGCTGATGATGATGATGATGATGATGATGATGTGGATGCTGCGGATGATGGGCATGATGATGATGATGAGGATGAGGATGAGGATGAGGATGAGGAGGGTGAGGATGAAGATGAAAATGAAGATGATGACCCTCTACCAGCCGGAAATCGCTTCTCGGGGGGGGGCTCGGGGGGGACCAGGGGGGATGGAACCTGGGCCTGCCAGGGGGGTGGTCTAACTGGAAAGTTTCAGGGTTTCCAATGGTCCTAGTGCCTGCCTATTCCTTGCTAAAGCAAGAGCAACTTCAGCTAGCACAGCTAGGTTTCGTTATTTCTGGAAAAACATCGTCATCGGTTCCCATGTTTGGGAACCGCTACTTCCTTGCAATGGGAACCCGTGGTTCCAAGACTGGGAAGCATCGGGCCCAATGTTTGGGAACCAGCAGCTCCTAGAACTGGGAACCCGTGGTTCCAACATGGGAAGAATTGGTTCGAACCTTTGGGAACCAGCAGTTCCTCGAACTGAGAACCCGTGGTTCCAAGATTGGGAAGCATTGGTTCCAACGTTTGGAACCATCAGTTCTTCCAACTCGGAACCCGTGGTTCCAAGATTGGGAAGCATTGGCTCCAACTTTTTGGAACTGCTAGTTCCTAGAACTGGGAACCCGCAGTTCTAAGATTGGGAAGCATCGGTTCCAACTTTTGGGAACCAGCAGTTCCTAGAACTAGCAACCCGTGGTTCCAAGATTGGGAAGCATTGTTTCCAATGTTTGGGAACCGCTAGTTCCTAGAACTGGGAACCCGTGGTTCCAAGATTGGGTAGCACTGGTTCGAACGTTTGGGAACTGGCAATTTTTGAACTGGGAACTCGTGGTTCCAAGATTGGGAAGCATTGGTTCCAACGTAGAAGTTCAGCTTTTGCCGCAACCAATTCGCACCGCATAAAAAAGCGTTTCTGAAAGCTTTTCTATCTGGGGTCTATGCCGGTGTAATTTGCCAACATACAGTGTTTGGAGGGTTAAGTTAAAGGCATTTCAGTGGCTTTGCAGGCGGGTTGCCAACATACAGGGTCAGGAGGGTAGGGTGAGAGGCATTTTGGTGGTTTCCCAGGTTGTAAGTTGCCAACATACAGGGCTAGGAAGGTTGGGCGAAAGGCATCTTAGTGATTTCCCAGGCTGTAGGTTGCCAACATACAAGGCTAAGAGGGTTGGGTGAAAGACTTTTGATGGTTTCCCAAGCCTTGTGTGCAACATACAGGAGGACGAGGGTTGGGTGAAAGGCTTTTTTGTGGCTTTCCAGGCTGCAGGTTGCCAACATACAGGGCTAGGAGGGTTGGGTGAAAGGCATCTTACTGGTTTCCCAGGCTGTAAGTTGCCAACATACAGGGCTAGGAGGGTTGGGCGAAAGGCATCTTAGTGATTTCCCAACATACAGGATAACAACGGTTGGGTGAAAGGTTTTTTTTGTGGCTTTCCAGGCTGCAGGTTGCCAACATACAGGGCTAGGAGGGTTGGGTGAAAGGCATCTTACTGGTTTCCCAGGCTGTAAGTTGCCAATACAGGGCTAGGAGGGTTGGGTGAAAGGCATCTTAGTGATTTCCCAGGCTATAGGCTTTTGGTGGTTTCCCAAGCCTTGTGTGCAACATACAGGAGGACGAGGGTTGGGTTAAAAGCTTTTTTGTGGCTTTCCAGGCTGCAGGTTGCCAACATACAGGGCTAGGAGGGTTGGGTGAAAGGCATCTTACTGGTTTCCCAGGCTGTAACTTGCCAACATACAGGGCTAGGAGGGTTGGGCGAAAGGAATCTTAGTGATTTCCCAGGCTTTAGGTTGCCAACATACAAGGCTAAGCGGGTTGGGTGAAAGGCATTTTGATCGTTTCCCAAGCCTTGCGTGCAACATACAGAACGACGAGGGTTGGGTGAAAGGCTTTTTTGTGTTCCAGGCTGCAGGTTGCCAACATACAGGGCTAGGAGGGTTGGGTGAAAGGCATCTTACTGGTTTCCCAGGCTGTAAGTTGCCAATACAGGGCTAGGAGGGTTGGGTGAAAGGCATCTTAGTGATTTCCCAGGCTGTAGGCTTTTTGATGGTGTCCCAAGCCTTGTGTGCAACATACAGGAGGACGAGGGTTGGGTGAAAGGCTTTTTTGTGGAGGAGGGTTGGGTGAAAGGCATCTTACTGGTTTCCCAGGCTGTAAGTTGCCAACATACAGGGCTAGGAGGGTTGGGTGAAAGGCATCTTAGTGATTTCCCCGGGCTTTAGGTTGCCAACATACAAGGCTAAGCTGGTTGGGTGAAAGGCACTTTGATGGTTTCCCAGGCCTTGTGTGCAACATACAGGAGGACGAGGGTTGGGTTAAAAGCTTTTTTGTGGCTTTCCAGTGGCTGCAGGTTGCCAACATACAGGGCTAGGAGGGTTGGGTGAAAGGCATCTTACTGGTTTCCCAGGCTGTAAGTTGCCAATACAGGGCTAGGAGGGTTGGGTGAAAGGCATCTTAGTGATTTCCCAGGCTGTAGGCTTTTTGATGGTGTCCCAAGCCTTGTGTGCAACATACAGGAAGACGAGGGTTGGGTGAAAGGCTTTTTTGTGGCTGCCAGGCTGCAGGTTGCCAACATACAGGGCTAGGAGGGTTGGGTGAAAGGCATCTTACTGGTTTCCCAGGCTGTAAGTTGCCAACATACAGGGCTAGGAGGGTTGGGTGAAAGGCATCTTAGTGATTTCCCAGGCTGTAGGTTGCCAACATACAAGGCTAAGCGGGTTGGGTGGAAGGCATTTTGATGGTTTCCCAAGCCTTGTGTGCAACATACAGGAAGACGAGGGTTGGGTGAAAAGCTTTTTTGTGGCTTTCCAGTGGCTGCAGGTTGCCAACATACAGGGCTAGGAGGGTTGGGTGAAAGGCATCTTACTGGTTTCCCAGGCTGTAAGTTGCCAACATACAGGGCTAGGAGGGTTGGGTGAAAGGCATCTTCGTGATTTCCCAGGCTGTAGGTTGCCAACAGACAAGGCTAAGCGGGTTGGGTGAAAGGCATTTTGATGGTTTCCCAAGCCTTGTGTGCAACATACAGGAGGACGAGGGTTGGGTGAAAGGCTTTTTTGTGGCGTTCCAGTGGCTGCAGGTTGTCAACATACAGGGCTAGGAGGGTTGGGCGAAAGGCATCTTAGTGGCGTATCACGGCTTCCAGGTCCTGTGTTGCATCTTCGTGGCGTCAGGGCTTCCAGGCGCTATGTTTCCCGCGTACAGTGCTATGAGGGGCAATTGATAAGCATTTAAGGGGCTTCTCACGCTGTATGTTTCCGACATACAGGGCTATGGGGTCATAGTGCCTATTCAATCTGAAGCAAGACACGGTAAATCTGTACAGGGAGGGACCATGAACGATCTAAGCCGTGTGCTACGCGTTCAGCTTTGGTGGCTTCATGCATCCTGGCACAAGCAAAGGGACTCCAGCTTCATCGACCCCAACTCCAGCCAGGGCTCAAATCCAAATAACTCTCTACTCCACTTGCATGGCGAAAATGTGCGCCTCTGGATTGGATTGGATGACCCATTGCGGCTCAGTTGCTGCCTCACCTCCGCCAATGAATGATGAGTGGTTGGTTGCTTTGTTTGTGGCTGGCTTGTAGATAAAGATGTGGAAAGTCTGGCAGGGTAGGATATTTTGCCCGAGTTCAAAAGCATGTGTTTCTTCGTGTCACGTGTCCTGCAGCACTTTGCCGTTTCATCACTTCTAACCATCACCCTTCACATCCTGCTTCAGGGGTTCCACCCAATTGACATTGCATGGTGTATTCGAAGCATTTTGCGGTGCAACGTTTACTCATTCCCAAGGTCACATGTGACCTGACAAATGTTGAGACCAGGCAGTGGCAACGGCTCCTCATTGGCAGGCTGTTGCAAGACAAAATGTTTGAAGTAGAGCTATAGAGGCCAAGCCTTAAACATTGCAGAATGGGTCAAAATGCTGCGCCTCAAAATGAGATTGTTTGCTTATCATCAAATATGGGGTTGCCAGGGCCTTGTTGACTGCAAACACGAACTACTTGTTCTATTAACCTTGGGTAAGGCGCTGCATGTTCGCAAGTAAAAAACAATGAGTTGCAGGCTGCCAGTTCATCTAACGCTTCCTCAAGTGGAAAGGGTTCAGCTGTATGGTATAGTGTACCCAGCGCTGCTCCTGGTAGATGGTCATAATCTCCAAACCATGCCTTTCACCTAGCTGTGATGCAACTAAGCTGGCACCTATAAATGTAGCAAACGCGGTCGGGTCCTAAATCAAAATCTGTTTTCAGCCCCTTGAGGATCGTCTGTCTATACATCTGCACTGCCAAATGAACTGATGTCCAGGGCGCTACTTCCGAACAGAGTCGGTGTCGCTGTGCTGGCCATGAAAGGGCACCATTTCGTGGAACTAATGGGGAACCCAGAGCTATGCCATACCAAATCGTACAAGTTCATTTCTTTTCCAAGGCTGGCTGCACCACCTTGAAGACACTTTCCGAGCAAATCCAACAAAGGCTGCACTTTGCCACCAGGACCTGCACACTCTGGGAAGATCAAATTTTGGTAGGCAATTGTCCACTTTCATTGCCCGATGAATGGTTTGTAAAACGAAGAGCTGTAGGGCAAAAAAAGAAAAATTGCCTCTAGGACGTGTGCAAGGTCAGCTCTGCTCTGCTCTATTCTTATCTTCTGTTCTCTTCTCTTCTCGTCTCTCCTCTTCTCTTCGCTTCTCTTCTCTTCTCTTCGCTTCTCTTGTCTACCATGCTCTCCTTAATTCTCCGTAACACAGAAGTTTGCCTCCTAAACTTCTTTTGAGACCTTTGAGAATTATAAACTGTATTATGCTGCAATAGCCTGCCTTGCCAACTCCGGAAATTATGTTGGGAAATTATAGACATGTTCTCAGATTCAAGCACGCCCCCAAAACTCAAATTGTACTGCCATGCAATTGAACCGAAGGCGGACTTGCCACAAATTCTCGCAGAGGTTGCTGCCTTGGTTCACCTCTGAATGGACCCCAGAGGGGACTTCACAGCGCGAAACATTTTAAGGAACATGTTAAAGCAATATAAAGCAATGTTAAAGGAATTTTACGGACAAAGCATGGCAGAGAAGTGTCACATCAGAGTCAGTGTCTGACTGAACATTCAGACATTTGATTAAATACCTTAACACCCGTTTATTCTAGCCAGAGCAAGTGTATTCATTTCCGAGCCAAAACAAAATGGGATGAAGCCCAACCTTGCTGAGAGAAAGGATGTGAACAAACTGATAAAACTCCAAAACCTGAAATCTACAGCTTGCTGGGACATCGCAGCAACACCAATGTTTGGGTCTACAATCCGATGCCTGTAGCATCGCGGTTTCCTGGCATCTGAGGAGCTGAGTTATGGAATTTGCGTGGAAGTTGGAATGGTATTCCTGAAAAATCGCTCCTCCTGCTCCAACATCAAGAGTTCTGTTGTGTTCAAGAGTTCTGTTGTGTTCCCTACAATGAGTCTTACTAAAACAGGCTTTGCACACTTCGAACGCGTGGTGGGTTAAATTCAGTATGCATTTCCTTGCTGCAGTTCACTGATCTCACGGGTCTTCCCATTTCAATTCTACTTACTCGGATGCATTGCGCCGAAGAAGAAGTCTCACGCGGCACTAGCTGCTAGGCCCTTGCCCCAAAGCCGACACTCAACAAGTTGCAAGAACTCTACAACTCCGTTCGGGACGGGGGTCACATTCGCCCCTACCCCAGGGGTCACATTCGCCCCTACCCCAAAAGGGGTCACATTCGTCCCTACCCCACTATCCCTTCCATTGAATGTGTCATTCAACCTTTTAGGGTTTGACCTGGGGACACGGGGCATTTAGGGGGCACTTTGGGGGCATTGCTTAGGGGGGACTTGGGGACATTTAGGGGGGACTTGGGTATATAATATATACGTTGCTTAGGGGGGGACTTGGGGACATTGGTTAGGGGGGACTTGGGGACATTGGTTAAGTCACTTGCCTCACTATTGAATATGTCATTCAACCTTTTAGGGTTTGACCTGGGGACACGGGACATTTAGGGGGGACTTGGGGGCATTGCTTAGGGGGGGACTTGGGGACATTGCTTAGGGGGGGACTTGGGTATACATTGCTTAGGGGGACTTGGGGACATTGCTTAGGGGGGACTTGGGGACATTGAGTAAGCCACCACTTTGGTTAGGTTACATCTTACTTGCCACACTGCAAGTCAAAAACAAGGGCAACCCCAGGCAAAAAATCAACGCCCTTAAAGTGTAGTCTTCTCACATGCAGACACTGAAACCACACATGCACAAATCGTGCCACATAGCATCCAGAGCGTCTTGGAGTTGCCTCAAATGGATGCTACAACATAGCATGCAGAGCGTCTGCGAAGTTGATTGAATGGATGTTACAACGTAGCCTCCAGAGCGTCTGGGAAGTTGATTGAAATGGATGTTACAACGTAGCATCCAGAGCGTCTTGGAAGCTGATTAAACTGGATGTTAAAACGCAGCATCCAGAGCGTCTTGGAATTGACTTCACGTTGGATGTTACAACGTAGCATCCAGAGCGTCTTGAAAGTTCATTGAAAAGGATGTTACAACGCAGCATCCAGAGCGTCTTGGACCGGACTTCAAATTGGATGTTACAACGTAGCACCCAGAGCGTCCGGGAAGTTGATTGAAATGGTTGTTATAACGTAGTGTCCACAGCGTCTTGGAGCTGCTTGAAATGGATGCCATGTTACAACGTGGCATCCAGAGCGTCTTGGAAGCTGATTAAACTGGATGTGACAACGCAGCATCGCAGAGCTTCTTGGAACTGACTTCAAATGGATGTTACAACGTAGCATCCAGAGCGTCTGGGAAGTTGATTGAAATGGATGTTGCAACGTAGCATCCACATTGTCTTGGAGTTGCTTGAAATGGTCGGTTGAAATGGATGTCACAACCAAACTTCCAGCGTCTTGGGGTTGCTTGAAATGGTTTTTACAACGTAACACGTGAAAATGACTATCTGAGCTGGAAAAGATCCTTTCGAGGCTCTGAAACTATTGCGCCTGCCACACAAAAGCAGGGGTCACATTCGCCCCTACCTCCACCTTGAGCAGGGGCAAATGCGACCCCACATGAGGTAGGGGCAAATGCGACCCCCGTGCCACTCAGCTCCACTGAAACTTTTGCAGGAAGACCTATACTATACATGTAATATGTGTCTACTAGTTCCCCACTATAGGTGAGTTGACAGCTCTTAGCTACATCAAATTTGCTGGTAACTGTGAATATTTGCCCAACTGCACCTTGGGATGCTTGCCAGAGACGTTGCATCAATTCAGGGGGCCTCGAAGGTACTTCAAACGGGAGGACAAATTTCGCCACATCAAGTTGTGCTAGCAACCCTGTTTGACAGAAATTGAGAACAGCACTGCTTTTGTATGACTTGGTACCAGCTGTGAGACTGGATCTGCCGAGGCCGACACCCAGCTGCACCAAACCTGAGGTCCGGCCACATTACCCTGATACCACCAGCACTTGATTGCCTCAATCAATACTTAGCAAATTCTGCAAACAAAAAATAGTGGGTGTAAGTAATACTGTATTGCAATAATCTTGCCGGATTGATGTTCGGATCCATCAGCAACGTTCAGATTTCCAAACGGAATCAGCGTCACTCATCAGGACTCAGTTCTAAGTCTGTCAATCCAGCTGACTTTCTTAGGCATTTTGATCTCAAGTTTGTGGGAAAAGACCCAGCCCTGACAAGGGTTATGAACCCGACGTCCTAGGTTTTTTCCGACCACGGTCATCTCATTGCTCCTGCCATGGATAGGGCCAGATCTTTACCCCGCGAAGGGTCTGAACTGGAAAGGGGCGACATCAATCCTTTTTACTCTAGAAAGTTGAAAGATGAGATTGAGCCCGACTCTCTGCCTGAAGCTGTCTCGCCTGTGGAGTTTCAGGCGATGGAGTGAAGGTGTGATTGGCAAGGGAGGAGGCGCATCGTCGACTTCGTTGGCAGCGTCCAAGGGTCATGGAGGTTCTTTCGTGACTCCACCAAGCAGAAGGACGACACAGAAGGCAATTGCTGCGGCGAATCTGGAACTTGGAATGCAGAGTCAACGTGGTGGTGGGCGAACAGAGGGTCAATATGCCTGCTGAATCTGATGGTGATGTCAATGGTTTTGGGCATGGTCGTCAAGTGGATGCTAGGTCCAGTTCTCAAGTACAACAAGCTGTTGAGGACTTGCAGCTTTCTTTGGAAAGGGAACTAGTTGACCATCTACGTGGCCAGAATGCTAAGTTGATGGTTGAGTTAGACGGACTGCGCCAAGGGAAGCAGCAGTCTAGTGGTGATCGTAGCCAATGTCCTTCTACCCGGTATACTGCAAATGGAACACGCGGGATTTGCAGGGCAACGATGGTGTATATCCTGGTGATCGGGCTTTTGGAGCATCGCACCTACATGCTGGTCTTGATGGACGCTTTTGTGGGGATCATCGGCATGGTGGCAGAGGAGGTTTGGGAGGAGGATTGGACCCCATCCCGACCTCATGGGAAACCGGGGGAGGCATCAGCGGATCCAAAGCTGATTTGCCTGAGTTGTCTGTGCGGCCCTGTCATGAAAGATCTTTCCAGTGTGGCTAGCCGTTGAGCAGGCGACGCCACTCCAACGAGTACAACTGGACCCAAGGATTCCAGAGGAGCCCAAAGACAGGTACTATGGCCGTACAGAACAAAGAGGAGTTCACCTGCTGCTCAAATCATTGCCCCAGAGATTCGGCAGATGCTGGTGACAGATCGACAGTTGACCAGCACGGCCATCTTGTACCGACTCTTTGTTCCGTATCAGCCTGGAGGCCCTGGCGAGAAATCTTTGATCCTTAAGGAGTTGACGCAGCTCCACAAGACGCACTCTATGACGGAGTTGGCAACTGCACTGACAGCTGACGGCGGCATTTTGGAAGAGCTCGTGAAGTTGGTGCCAGCTTGCCAGATGGCACTTTGCTGATCAGGGCACTCGAAGCTGGTGTGCAAGCGGTGGCAAAGGAGAACAGCCAGGCATCATGTCGATTGGCCCAGAGCAGGGCGGCTTTGCAAGTTGATGAGCTTCCGCAGCCTGCTTCGATCTGGGACTTTAGTCAATGCTTGTTGGCAGAGGCAGAGACTTTGGTGTTGATGAGCTCTTCGGCAGCTTCCCCTGCAGATGCCGTGCCGCTGAAGCTGAAGGTCATTGAAGCCGGGGACGACGACAACAACAACAACAACAACAACGCCGGCAAGAAACCTGGACAGGAGGTTGGATCTACTGGTATAAGGGCCTTGGTGGACCAACATCCGAAGTGCCCTGCAAATCGTTTCGGGGTGAAAGTGGCTGTCGTGCGGGAAAGCAGTGCAAGTGGAGTCACACTTGGGAAGGCATCAGCGACAAAACAGCCCACTGGTGGAACTGTGGATCCAAAGGGCATCGCAAACAAGAATGCCCGGTGAAAGGTGGCGGATCAAAACGCCAAGACGAACCCAAAGGTTCGGGGGAGGAGGTGCACCGGCTGTCAACAACAAGATCTCAGAGGGCACTACATCGACATCACCTTCCACGCCATCAACTATGACTCCATCCAAGCCCAAGATCAATGAAATTGCGGACATGACCGCAACAACTACTGCCACCACACCTGGGGAGTTGAAATCTTCTGGAAACCTGGGAGCGAAGCGGCAGAATCAGTGAAGGATTTTGGTGAAGGAGGAAGTGATGCGGGGAAGAGTGATCGTACGAGTGAGCTCCTACATGAGGCAACACAGCTTCTGAAAACTCTCCGCGAACTTGCTGCAGATGGAAACCCCAAGTTGAAGGTGATGCAGATTGGGGACCTTAGTCGAACTGAAAATGACATGGTGCTCAAAGACTCAGGTGCAACACATGCTCTTCGTCGCGCAGCGGACTTAGAAGAGTGGGAGAAAGGGCAACGTGTGACGGTGCAGTTAGCTGAAGGCACCACAGACACCTTGCGTCTGAAGCACAGCACAAAGATTTTGTTGCACCCTACATCGACATCGTGGATTGTGCCATGGCTGACCTTGACTTCGCACTGGTTTGGTCTGACCAACAATGCAGTCTCAAAGATGGTGAGGGCCGACAAATCGATGTCACAGTGATCAATGGGTGCCCTATGATGGCACAAGATGAAGGTCGACGTATTCTGAAGTGGTTGGAGTTTTTCCAAGTCCACCAAAAGCGCAAGATGGCGATGGTGAAGATAATGCTGACCAACCCTTAAGATGTGGACAATTCGAGGCTGGATTTGGAGCTGGCGATGACGCTGAAGCTTCGCAAGATGTTTCCAGACCTCCCAGAGGACATCATGATGAAGGCCATCCCACGGTTGGAGGCGGTGAAGTCTGAAACTTTTGGCACCATGCTCCCATGGAAATCGCCGAAAGAGGAGACGTCTGATGCGGGCAAAGCATGTCATCATCCACGCCTTCTCAGGAGACAACCCTCATTTTTGGGAGCGAAAACTGTCCACCTCTACAACTGAAGTGCTCTGCATTGATCTACAAGGTCGATGCCCTGCAGACCTCATGAACAAGCACATCTATGGGTTTGCACTGACGCTGGCAGCATCTGGGAGACTCAGATTACTTCTTGGAGGGCCACCTTGTCGAACAGTGTCGGCACTGAGAAGCCAAGATGATGGGGGGCCAAGGGAGTTGCGAAGCGAGGCATATCCATATGGGCTTCCAGACCTTTCTGCAGCTGACCTCGAGAAGGTGCACACGGACAGTGTCTTGTTTTTTCGCTTCTTGTCCTTGTACATGATCGCCGAAGAAGTGCGAGCACCGGAAGATCCCAGCACTGAGTTTATTCTGGAACAGCCACGGGACCCAGCGGAGTACCGCAAGGACAAAGATCAACGTCGGTGCATGTCGGTGTTTCGCACTGCTGAATGGCATAAGTTTCAGGAGCTCCTTCAAGTTTTACAAGATCGACTTTGACCAGGGTCGGATTGAGCATGAACGTTCGCAGCTCTGATGCAACTGCACGGCCTACATGGACCACCACCTGAGAACCTGAAGGACAATTCTTTGCACTGCCGAATTGAAGCCTCCAAGCGGTGGGCAGCATGGGCCCCTGGCCTCGAGTTGGCGATAGCTACAGCGAGTCAAGATCATATCCAAACTTTGGAATATGATCGAGCTGCAAGAGGCCTGAACCTTTTGACTGCAGCTCCATGGGCCGGACATGCTTCAGTACAACCACACGGGATAAGGGCCCTGAACAATTTAATGAACAATTTTTAGTGCAGTTCCAAGTCATCCTCAACATCCACTCCACCAAAAGCCTGACATCTGACATGAAGGTTTTGGAACTGTCGCTCTAGAGCAATGGAAGCGGCATTTCTTGAGTGATCATCGTCCAGCTCGACGAGACTGCTCTCATTGCGTGCGGGCACGAGGACGCAGCAAGCCACATCGATGAGTTCAACATCCTGAAGCCTACACCCTCAGTATTGACCTCTCTGGCAAGATGACAGAAGGCGGAGACCAAAACGCCCAGGGTGTGAAGTACTTGATGATTGGGTGTCACACTATGCCGGTGACTCGCGATGGTGCTTCTTTGCTACCTGTTCCTGGACATGAGCGAAGAAGAAGATCAGCAACTGCCAGGTGGCTGAGGATGACAATCAACCTCTACCAGAAGAGGATGAACCAATGGAGGAGGGTGAAGAACGTCAAGAATGCCCAGTCGATGTATGAAACTTGGCATCGGCTTGTGGATGAGGCACAGAATGTGGCGGACAAACAGATCACCTTCGTGGGGCCCATCAAGTCCCGAGCTGTCAAACATGTGCTACCAGCTTTGGCCAGGATGTATTGCCGTCTGCAAAGTCTGGGTTTGCCTCTATATCGTCTCCACAGTGATCGAGCAAAGGAGTTCTGTTCAGAACAGACAAGTGAAAACCTGGACCATGGAGCGTGATGTGGTGACAACTATGACTCCAGCCAGCTCCTACAAGGCCAATGGCAGAGTTGAAAGTGAGATGAATGTAATCCCTTCCTCCTAATACTAAACGCCCGCCCCCTATTACTAATAATATGGCAGGTAGTTTTAGTATTTGGCGGTTATTTAGTATTGGGGAACCCTAATAATAAATTAAAACCCTTAATAATAAAAACTATTTTCTCCGATCTCAAAATCAATTAAATTTCTTTATATAACGCAATTAAAATATTGCCAAAAATTGGATTTCGAAGCTTCCCCCTAATATTAAATTAAAACCCTTAATCCGCCGACCCCTGCCGACAGCAGGGGGAGCGCGTCAGAGGAGGAATTACCAGCAGCAAGGGCCAAGAAGTCATTACAAGCAGCAAGGGCAAGAAGCAAGAAAACATGAAAGAAGAAGCAAGAAGCAAGAAACAATTACAGGCAACAAGCGGCAAGAAGCAAGAAACAAGAAGCCAGGAAGCAACAAGCGGCTGGAAGACAGGTCAGAGAAGTCATTACAAACAGCAAGGGCAAGAAGCAAAAAAACAAGAAAGAAGAAGCAAGAAGCAAGAAGCAAGAAGCAATTACAGGCAACAAGCGGCAAGAAGCAAGAAACAAGAAGCCAGGAAGCAACAAGCGGCTGGAAGACAGGTCAGAGAAGCAAGAAACAAGAAGCCAGGAAGCAACAAGCGGCTGGAAGACAGGTCAGAGAGCTAGTTTTCTTGTCGATTCAGAAAGCAACGTTAGGCAGGCGGCTGGAAGACAGGTCAGAGAGCTAGTTTTCTTGTCGATTCAGAAAGCGACGTTAGGCAGGCGGCTGGAAGACAGCTCAGAGAGCTAGTTTTCTCCGGAGGCTCGGTCCGTCCTTCAGGGCCCTGCTGTTTTGCTGTGGCGAGGGCGCCGTTTGTGAGCCTTGACGGCTGGAAGAGAGCTAGTTTTCTTGTCGGTTCAGAAAGCAACGTTAGGCACTGGGAGCCGTTGCCCGGAGGCTCGGTCCGTCCTTCAGGGCCCTGCTGTTTGGGCGTGGCGGAGGCGCCGTTTGTGAGCCTTGACGGCTGGAAGAGAGCTAGTTTGGGAGCCGTTGCCCGGAGGCCCGGTCCGTCCTTCAGGGCCCTGCTGTTTTGCTGTGCCGAGGGCGCCGTTTGTGAGCCTTGACGGCTGGAAGAGAGCTAGTTTGGGAGCCGTTGCCCGGAGGCTCGGTCCGTCCTTCAGGGCCCTGCTGTTTTGCTGTGGCGAGGCTGCCGTTTGTGAGCCTTGACGGCTGGAAGAGAGCTAGTTTTCTTGTAGGTTCAGAAAGCGACGTTAAGCAGTGGGAGCCGTTGCCCGGAGGCTCGGTCCGTCCTTCAGGGCCCTGCTGTTTTGCTGTGGCGAGGGCGCCGTTTGTGAGCCTTGACGGCTGGAAGAGAGCTAGTTTGGGAGCCGTTGCCCGGAGGCCCGGTCCGTCCCTCAGGGCCCTCCCTGCCGTTTTGCTGTGGCGAGGGGGCCGTTTGTGAGCCTTGACGGCTGGGAGAGAGCTAGTTTTCTTGTAGGTTCAGAAAGCAACGTTAGGCAGTGGGAGCCGTTGCCCGGAGGCTCGGTCCGTCCTTCAGGACCCTGCTGTTTGGGCGTGGCGGAGGCGCCGTTTGTGAGCCTTGACGGCTGGAGAGAGCCTAGTTTGGGAGCCTTTTTGCCGGAGGCCCTCTGTTCCGTCTTCAGGGCCCTGCTGCCTGTTGCTGTGGCGAGCGGCGCCGTTTGTGACCTTGACGGTGGAGAGAGAGCTAGTTTTTCCTTGTAGGTTCAAGACGCGACGTTAGGCATGGGAGCCGTTGCCCGGAGGCTCGGTCCGTCCTTCATGGCCCTGCTGTTTTGCTGTGGCGAGGGCGCCGTTTGTGAGCCTTGACGGCTGGAAGAGAGCTAGTTTTCTTGTAGGTTCAGAAAGCAACGTTAGGCAGTGGGAGCCGTTGCCCGGAGGCTCGGTCCGTCCTTCAGGGCCCTGCTGTTTGGGCGTGGCGGAGGCGCCGTTTGTGAGCCGTGACGGCTGGAAGAGAGCTAGTTTGGGAGCCGTTGCCCGGAGGCTCGGTCCGTCCTTCAGGGCCCTGCTGTTTTGCTGTGGCGAGGGCGCCGTTTGTGAGCCTTGACGGCTGGAAGAGAGGTAGTTTTCTTGTAGGTTCAGAAAGCAACGTTAGGCAGTGGGAGCCTTTGCCGCCCGGAGGCTCGGTCCGTCCTTCAGGGCCCTGCTGTTTTGCTGTGGCGAGGGCGCCGTTTGTGAGCCTTGACGGCTGGAAGAGAGCTAGTTTTCTTGTAGGTTCAGGAAGCAACGTTAGGCAGTGGGAGCGGTTGCCCGGAGGCTCGGTCCGTCCTTCAGGGCCCTGCTGTTTGGGCGTGGCGGAGGCGCCGTTTGTGAGCCTTGACGGCTGGAAGAGAAGCTAGTTTGGGAGCCGTTGCCCGGAGGCTCGGTCCGTCCTGCCGTTTTTTTGCTGTGGCGAGGGCGCCGTTTGTGAGCCTTGACTGCTGGAAGAGAGCTAGTTTTCTTGTAGGTTCAGAAAGCAACGTTAGGCAGTGGGAGCCGTTGCCCGGAGGCTCGGTCCGTCCTTCAGGACCCTGCTGTTTGGGCGGGGCGGAGGCGCCGTTTGTGAGCCTTGACGGCTGGAAGAGAGCTAGTTTGGGAGCCGTTGCCCGGAGGCTCGGTCCGTCCTTCAGGGCCCTGCTGTTTTGCTGTGGCGAGGGGGCCGGTTGTGAGCCTTGACGGCTGGAAGAGCGCTAGTTTTCTTGTAGGTTCAGAAAGCAACGTTAGGCAGTGGGAGCCGTTGCCCGGAGGCTCGGTCCGTCCTTCAGGGCCCTGCTGTTTTGCTGTGGCGAGGGCGCCGTTTGTGAACCTTGACGGCTGGAAGAG
>CAMXCT020001386.1:39076-51938 GCA_947184155.2 Cladocopium goreaui | reverse complement strand
GCGAGGGCGCCGTTTGTGATCCTTGACGGCTGGAAGAGAGCTAGTTTTCTTGTAGGTTCAGAAAGCAACGTTAGGCAGTGGGAGCCGTTGCCCGGAGGCTCGGTCCGTCCTTCAGGGCCCTGCTGTTTGGGCGTGGCGGAGGCGCCGTTTGTGAGCCTTGACGGCTGGAAGAGAGCTAGTTTTGGAGCCGTTGCCCGGAGGCTCGGTCCGTCCTTCAGGGCCCTGCTGTTTTGCTGTGGCGAGGGCGCCGTTTGTGAGCCTTGACGGCTGGAAGAGAGCTAGTTTTCTTGTAGGTTCAGAAAGCACGTTAGGCAGTGGGAGCCGTTGCCCGGAGGCTCGGTCCGTCCTTCAGGGCCCTGCTGTTTTGCTGTGGCGGAGGCGCCGTTTGTGAGCCTTGACGGCTGGAAGAGAGCTAGTTTGGGAGCCGTTGCCCGGAGGCTCGGTCCGCCCTTCAGGGCCCTGCTGTTTTGCTGTGGCGAGGGCGCCGTTTGTGAGCCTTGACGGCTGGAAGAGAGCTAGTTTTCTTGTAGGTTCAGAAAGCAACGTTAGGCCGTTGGAGCCGTTGCCCGGAGGCTCGGTCCGTCCTTCAGGGCCCTGCTGTTTTGCTGTGGCGAGGGCGCCGTTTGTGAGCCTTGACGGCTGGAAGAGAGCTAGTTTTCTTGTAGGTTCAGAAAGCACGTTAGGCAGTGGGAGCCGTTGCCCGGAGGCTCGGTCCGTCCTTCAGGGCCCTGCTGTTTTGCTGTGGCGGAGGCGCCGTTTGTGAGCCTTGACGGCTGGAAGAGAGCTAGTTTGGGAGCCGTTGCCCGGAGGCTCGGTCCGCCCTTCAGGGCCCTGCTGTTTTGCTGTGGCGAGGGCGCCGTTTGTGAGCCTTGACGGCTGGAAGAGAGCTAGTTTTCTTGTAGGTTCAGAAAGCAACGTTAGGCCGTGGGAGCCGTTGCCCGGAGGCTCGGTCCGTCCTTCAGGGCCCTGCTGTTTGGGCGTGGCGGAGGCGCCGTTTGTGAGGCCTGACGGGCTGGAAGAGAGAGAGTTTGGGAGCCGTTGCCCGGAGGCTCGGTCCGTCCTTCAGGGCCCTGCTGTTTTGCTGTGGCGAGGGCGTTGTTTGTGAGCCTTGACGGCTGGAAGAGAGCTATAGCTATAGTTTTCTTGTAGGTTCAGAAAGCAACGTTAGGCACTGGGGGCCGTTGCCCGGAGGCTCGGTCCGTCCTTCAGGGCCCTGCTGTTTTGCTGTGGCGAGGCGCCGTTTGTGAGTTGACAGCTGGAAGAGAACTAGTTTTCTTGTAGGTTCAGAAAGCACGTTAGGCAGTGGGAGCCGTTGCCCGGAGGGTTCCATCAACTATGCACGTGCCAGTGGTTGGTGGGACACTGCTTTCCGTTGGGAGTGCGATGAGTTACTTGAATTCGGCCGGAAGCTTTTGTTGAATGCACTACCGCGCTGCATGTCGGACACGTGTGCGTATGCGTGCGACCTGCAAGCAAGCCATTTGCAACGCGAAATTTGTGGCCGCAACCATCACCTCGGCGGTGATCGATTTGTCCTGTTGCCACTTTGCTTTGCACAGATTTGGCGCAGTGTGGGCAGATGTATGTGTACAGTTGTGGCGTAACCGTGTCAGGCCCGACAGCAAGCGGCTGGTTCGATGCGTGGGCAGTGTCCGTTTTGGGAGCTTCTGCTCGCGTGGAAGTTTGTCTTGCTTCGTGTATTTCCTGAATTTCCTTGCGAACGTCCTCTAGGATTGCTGCGTGACGGTGGCGGGTTTCGCGTTGGCGCAAGCGGGCCAGGCGTTGATTCGTGCGATGAGCAAGACGGCAAACGAAGGCAAAGGCTGTGCATGCGTTGCATACTTGTGTGCCGTCTTGAGTATATTCACGACCTTGTTGCCAAGCTGTAAACTCTGTTCGTGGCTTGCGTTCCGCGCACTGGCGACATTGCCAACAGCCGCGTACTTTGGTGGCACATTCTCTGCAGCAGCGGCGATCCGCGTGGCGAGCTTTCCATGCGGCTGCGCCAAAGTCGGATTCTGCTTTCACAACGCCACACTTGAAACAAGGTTTCTTCACTTCACATGTCAAACACACACGAAAAAAACTACATTGCCGTTGACGATGCTTTGCTGGAAAATTGTCTTCGGCATGCCACAGCTTGCAAACGTTGCATTGCCACGGCGCCCGGAGGCTCGGTCCGTCCTTCAGGGCCCTGCTGTTTTGCTGTGGCGAGGGCGCCGTTTGTGAGCCTTGACGGCTGGAAGAGAGCTAGTTTTCTTGTAGGTTCAGAAAGCAACGTTAGGCAGTGGGAGCCGTTGCCCGGAGGGTTCCATCAACTATGCACGTGCCAGTGGTTGGTGGGACACTGCTTTCCGTTGGGAGTGCGATGAGTTACTTGAATTCGGCCGGAAGCTTTTGTTGAATGCACTACCGCGCTGCATGTCGGACACGTGTGCGTATGCGTGCGACCTGCAAGCAAGCCATTTGCAACGCGAAATTTGTGGCCGCAACCATCACCTCGGCGGTGATCGATTTGTCCTGTTGCCACTTTGCTTTGCACAGATTTGGCGCAGTGTGGGCAGATGTATGTGTACAGTTGTGGCGTAACCGTGTCAGGCCCGACAGCAAGCTGCTGGTTCGATGCGTGGGCAGTGTCCGTTTTGGGAGCTTCTGCTCGCGTGGAAGTTTGTCTTGCTTCGTGTATTTCCTGAATTTCCTTGCGAACGTCCTCTAGGATTGCTGAAAATTATATAAATTTAATTTTGATGCGTCACAGGCGGCAAATTATATAAATTTAGAGATCTCCAAAAGATTGGATAGAAAAAACAGAACAAGGTAAATCAGCTCGACGAGTATTTAGCAGTTTACCGCCCCCCGCTCGCCGCCCCAAGCTACCCTGCCTGGGGTCGGCGGCAGGGGGCGTAGCCCCTTAATAATAAAAACTATTTTTCCGATCTCAAAATCAATTAAATTTCTTTATATAACGCAATTAAAATATTGCCAAAAATTGGATTTCGAAGCTTCCACCTGATACTAAATTAAAACCCTTAATAATAAAAACTATTTTTCCGATCTCAAAATCAATTAAATTTCTTTATATAACGCAATTAAAATATTGCCAAAAATTGGATTTCGAAGCTTCCCCCTAATACAAAATTAAAACCCTTAATAATAAAAACTATTTTTTCCGATCTCAAAATCAATTGATTTTCTTTATATAACGCAATTAAAATATTACCAAAAATTGGATTTCGAAGCTTCCCCCGAATACTAATTAAAACCCTAAATAATAAAAACTATTTTTTTCGATCTCAAAATCCATTAAATTTCTTTATATACCGCAATTAAAATATTGCCAAAAATTGGATTTCGAAGCTTCCCCCTAATACAAAACACCCCGGGGTTGACTAGTCTTTTAGTATTAGGGGGGAAAACCCACAAATGGTAGCTTCATTTTTAAATTGTTTTCTAAAGGGGATCAATTAAAAGTCAAATTGGCCAAACTGAAATTTTCCGAAACTGGAGATGGACGCCTGTTTTTAGTATTAGGGGGACGTTTAGTATTGGGAGGAAGGGATTAATCAAAAAGTCCATTGGGACCCTCATTTCAGCTCAGGTGAGCACTCTACAGCAATGGCCTTTGGCAGCCCGCCACATTGGCGAAAGACGTCTTCGAGCACAACTGCAACTTCTGGACTGGCCACGTTCTGGGGCCACAGCCTACGCTCTGCGCAAGTCATGGCAAGCCGGTATGCTCCATGGTGTGAAGTGCGGGATGAGATCACAATTTTGGTGCCTGACATGAACTCCTCACTGACCAATACGGGGTACTTTGTGGAGTCTAAAGCAACTGGTCACCGGTTTTTTACGGACGACATCGTGATCCCCGAAGTTCAACAACCTGCAGTTGAGGATCAAGTCATTTACCTCCATGAGCATCCTGAAGCAATGCCGTTGAGACGCCATAGAACAAAAGCCAGAACCCCAGCAATTTCAATGTTCGACATTGAAGAGGGGCAGGTAATCACTCAGCGCCTCCCGGACATGTTTGAGCCGGAACCCAACTATGTGGATTCAAGGGACAGTTGGTCTCTGGAGATGGGGCAACCATCGTCCTCAAGTTCACCAAGGATGCCAGAAGATCTGGAGGCGGATTTTTGGTTCGGTGGAGGAGATGTGGAGGTGGCTCAAGCCCAGGAACAAAGCTCCAGCTCGAGAGCACCAACCTTGCGGCGTTTGCACTGCAATGTCACTGACTACATCCGGGAGGATGATGAATTTGGTCGATGCAACCTGCCTGGACCAAACGCTATGGATGGCAACGTTCCTGGTCACGAAGACCATCAGCAACAAGGAGGTCTGGGAGCCGTTGCCGGGTTGGGAAGCTTCAATCAAAGCTGAATATGATCAACTGGTGAACCACAAGACAGCGGTGATCCAGGTGACACAAAAGCAGCTGAGAGATAAGCAACTGAAGCCGGAGCTGAGATTGAGCTCCTACCGAGCAAGATGGTCCACACGAGAAAAGCTCAGTCTGGAGCGTGCCGCAGTCGGGCTGTCATCTGCGGGAACTATGCCACGGCAACGGAGCAGGATGTCTACGCAGGTGGCACTGATAGCACTCAAGTGCGGACGGCACTGAAAACAGCAGCTTTGATGGGTTGGAAGGTGATGGGAACTGACATCCGGACAGCCTTCTTGACTGCAAAGTGCCGGGATGAGATGAAGCTGGTGGCGATGACCATACCGACGGTCTTTCGAGCTTTGGGCTTGGCCAAGGAGGATGAAGTTTGGCTAGTGGAGATGGCTCTGTACGGCCTGACAACAAGCCCTAGAGATTGGGGCATCCATCGCAACACACTACGCTGCCTCAGTTGATGTGGAGGCGAACCAGCGAGGATGGGGTGGAGGTTGTTGGCCGCCTTGAGAAGACAGCTGATGATAACCTTTGGAGGTTGGTCGAACGAGACTCAGATCACCAAGAGCTGACGACTTGCTCTTCTGTGGCGAGGAGGGGGCTGTATGTAAAGCACTGCAAGCGGTGGAGTCAAGTGGTCATGCGCAGCAGCGGAATGGGCATCAGAGTCTAAGGCGCTGAAGTTTTGTGGCACGGAGATTACAGTTGACAAAGATGGCAATGGACTACATGTGGCCAGAGCGGGTATGAGAAGGAGCTCTTGGAGGGATGGCGAACTGAACATGGTTCGGAATATCCCAACTTCAAGATCAATGAGACTGACTTTGAGGCGGTGGAGTCCATAGCCCCTGAGACCTTGAAAGAGGCACAAGCTCTTGCGGGTGGACTGCTTTGGCTGGCCACAAGAACCAGGCCAGATGCGTCGTTTGGAGTCTCAACGATGGGCAGGTCGATGTCCAAGAACCCGCAGAAAGCTTTGGAGGTGGGTCATGCGCTCCTGAGCTACATCAAAGTGAACCCTGGAGACTTCCACTACTTCAGGGACATCCCAATGATGGCTGGGGAGCAGAATCAACTGAAGCTGCGATGAGGCCACCGCAGTCTGGAGATCTTCTCAGCATAGCCTACGCTGCAGGCACTGGCCATCGCAGCATCCAGGGCATTGCAGTGTTTTTTGGAGGCAGCCCTGTTGGTTCGCAAAGCTCACAGCAAGCATTTGCTACACATGGCACTGCGGAGTCAGAGCTTGTGGCGTACTGTGAGAGAGTTTGTTGTACTATGTGCCATGGGGAGGAGCCGCTGAAAGCCAACCAGTTCAGCCGGGTCATCTATGGCGACAATATGGCGGCGATTGGTTTGGCCAATGGCACTACATGCCTCTTGGAGGACAAGACATCTGCGTATCAGGGCAGCGATCCTCCGTGAAGCCATTGAGGACACCGATGCGGCTTGTGCGGGACTTTGGCGGCTGCTACATCTGAAAGGTTCAGAACTTGTGGCGGATGGCCTGACAAAGCAGCTCAATGGTCAAGCCTTTTTCAAGTTTGTGGAGGACTTGGGCATCAAAAGGTCGACCTCCATGAAGCTTGAAGTGCCTCAAATGGACCATGGAAAAGGTCAATCTGGCGGAGGTGATGGTCACAGAGCGATGAAGGCCATCATGGTGGGTAGTTCGTTGGTGGCTTCTGCGAAAGCGATGGACGAGGAGGACGCAGAAAAGGATGAATATGACAACAATCTTTGTGACTGGCGCGGTCTTGATGGCGCTAGGGGCAGTCTATGCTGGGCAGTTGATGCACGAAGCTTCTCAATGCTGCTTGAAAAGACTGCGGGCTCCTGGAGATGGCGAAGTACCAATGGATCTGGCTCTTGCGAGCAAATTGGCAGTGGTCCGATGCCAACTTCATCATTGAAGGTGGAGTCACGCTTGGGCACTGGAGGCGCTTCATCTCTGACTTTGCCTTCACGATCGGGCTCCAGAGCGATGATTTCTGGAACTACATCAGAGAATATGACATCACAATCGGGCAGGAGCAGTGGTTCTCCTATGACGAGGCGACTGGCTCCGCTACCATGACTTTGACATCTCGATCGGGCTTCGAAGCAAGTTCGAGCAGCGAATGCGCCACTGTTGGGCCTGCTTCCATGTCATCCAGGACACAGTCGGGCTCCAGTGGTGCTATGGGCACTATCGCACGAGGTATGTCAAGACGCTCGGGCTCGCATGTGGTAAATCAGGTTTTTCCCTGCGCACTCCCACCGCCACTGAAAAGAGCCCTGAAAGAAAAAAAGCACGATCCAGATAGAAACCATGGAGAAAAAACAACGCCCTTTGTTTTTCTTACAATGTACACATCTACACATCTATGCTAAGTTCATGCGTGAAACCGCAGTGATACAAAATATAACATGAACAGAAACGTCATGTAGCGTAGCATCTTCATGTTGCGTAGCATCGTCATGCTGCGTAGCATGATCATGTTGAAAATTTTTACATAGAAATTCAAATAGCGTAGTATGAAGTGCAAGCGAAGATCATGAAAGTGCAAATGAAGATCATAGAGCATAGCATCAAGTTCATATAGAATCCAACTGACGGTCATAGAGCGTAGCATCAAGTTCATGTCGAAATGCAAATGAAGATCATGGAGCGTAGCGTCCAGTTCATGTGGAAATGCAACTGACGTTATTACCCCACCTTACCCCACCTTACCCCACCCCACCCCACCATCTTCATCACATGATGCGTACCTTGTCCCCGGCGGTTGCTGCCTAGAGATGTGAGTTGTGTAGCATCAACAGAAACGTAGCATCAACATGAAGATCATGAAAATTTTACGTAGAAATTCAAACAGCGTAGTATGAAGTGCAAGTGAAGATCATGAAAGTGCAAATGAAGATCATGGAGCGTAGCGTCCAGTTCATGTGGAAATGCAACTGACGTTATTACCCCACCCCAGACTACCGGATGTGGATTTGTGAGACGGTAACGAGTCCGTTAGCTAAAATAAGCCCCATCGATGTCTCGAAGTCAAGAAGAGGGATGTTGGATAGCCAAATAATTCCTCAAGAGATGCAACAACTAAGGGGTTTATGTGGTAGTCTCCAGTATGCTGCAGTTCACTCCCGGCCGGATATTGCCACGAAAGTTGCCAGTTTGCAGAAAGGCATTGGCATAACCACTGCCACCGTAGAGACGTTGATGGAAGGAAACAAGGTGCTGAAAGAAGCACAAACGTATGCCGACACGTCAGTGCATGTACGGCCCCTTCCAATGGCCGACATATGCTTTGCCAGTTTTGGAAATGCCAGTTTTGCTTCAGCAAAACAACTATCAGCTCAACAAGGACTGTTTATAATGGCTTGTACCCCCATGCTTGCAAAAAACGAGGCCTCCGAGTTTTCACCGATAGTATGGCACTCTAAACAAATAGGCAGAGTAGTCAGGTCGACCCTTAGTGCTGAAGCATACGCCATGTCCTCTTCACTAGACAAGCTCACTTGGATCAGATGTATGTGGGGCTTAAATAAAAGATCCAAAGTTTGCATGGCACCAGCCAGAGGTCGCCTTAAAGACCGAGCACTCAGGACTGATGATCACGGGCTGTAAATCCCTGTATGATCTCATTACTAAGAACGCCACCCCAAACTGTCAAGAATTCCGAACTACAATTGGGGTGATGCTTTTGAAACAACAGTCCTCCCAGCATACAGTATGCCGCTGGGCGTCGACAGCGATAATGCTGGCAGACTGCCTGACTAAGCCAATGGATGCAACGTTCCTGCGAACAGTTTTACACCTGGGGAAGTTTAGAATGCACGATGGAGATCAAACACTACGGCAAAACGCCACAAGAAAATATGGGGTAACTTGGAGAAACAATCGAACATAAAAGATAGACCAGTGTGAATAACCTGCTGTCCTTCCAATACCTTCAATGTATCCCAAGCTGTCAGGGGGCTTCTTCACCAGCTGCCGCATGCATCCATCCGTTTGCAACCGTGGACGGTTGGCTCAAGGCCACCAGCAGGTGATTGGGGAAAATAGGTCGCTGCGCAGTCGCAATAGCTGGGCAAACAGTTCTTTGGTGAAACAACTGGTGAGGACACCTCCAATTGGTTGTGAGGATTAATAGGTGGAAGAATAGGAGTCGGGGCTACCAGTGGGACTGCCAGAGGCAGTCACATATAATATATATATATATTCAGTCAGGGTCTTGCAATTATTCTTCGCCACTCGGGAGTTGAAGCTGAATGTAGCTGACTGCTTTTTTCCATCAAAAGGATGATGGTTTCTTCACAACACAACTATCAGCTCTGCATATATAGTTCTGCCCTGTTCAACACTGAGGCGCTGGCTGTAACGTTATTCGTCGGTTTGGAAGCTGCATTTCCGCCTGTTGCTGTGCGTTACTTTCTGGGTTGCATTTGATTCGTGGCCAGGATTCTCATCACGATTTCCACTGACCCTGATTGCATCAGCCACAAAGCCCAGCTCATTGAAAGGTAATCCACGGACGCGGGTTGAAGTTTCCATGTTTTCTTTGTTCCATCTCCCTGACTTGCTCCTTCAGCTGCACCTAAACCAAACCATAGCACAACCACCACTCCCGCGCACCTGATACAAATTGCTCCTGGCACCATCTCCAGCCTCGCTGGAACCCCGCCACCATTGTGTAATCCGACGCAGAGGCCCAGTGGGAGTTTCCACCCTCGGCAGAGCTGCAGCGTGGCGGACTTCACCCAAATACATCCAAATATACCATAACAATTTCAGAACAGTCGTCAATTGGTGACGCAATTGTTCACAAGGGTTTACTTGCAGCTGTCACGCGAAGGACTTCAGAAAATTCAGGTCCAAACAGGAGAGGTTTACGCGGAAGTGCGCCAAGTAATTTCAGTTGGGTGCATCAAATATCTGACACAGGTGTGCAGGCACCAAACAACTCAGGAGAATCATATACTTGAGAGCAAACGTTGGGGCCAAATGGTATGTAGTTGTGATATCTTGCGGTTGTATTCGATGAGAAAGATATCAACACATCACATTTATGCTGGACACAGGTGCAACATTTGGTGGATGTTGCTGGTGGGGATGATACTCAGACAAAATACTGACGCAATGATGAGGATACACGTTATACTCACGGTTTTGATGATCATTGATGATGATGATGATGATGATGATGATGCTGATGATGCTGATGATGCTGATGATGCTGATGATGGCTATGGCTCTTGTGTATAGAAAATAACGCTCCATGCAAGGCAAGGAAAACCCCACCCAACTTCATACGACAACCTTTCAGAACCTCTACCAAATTGGTGGCAACAGAGTGCATGAATGTACCTTTTTGGGGGGGGGCGCACAAAGTGAAGAATCCCTTCATGATCGAAAACCAGAATACCTGTGCCCTCCTCTGCCCCAGACAAGAGAAAATGTGTTCTGGTGCTAGCACGAAGAAACGGTAGCTGACCCTACTTTAGATGATAAAAGTAAAGTTTCAGCGAAGAATGGTCTTTGCGAGACAGAATTGCGTGGCAGTTGGGTCATTGGAATGTGGCCACTGAAATTTTCAAAATCTTTGTGGCCAATCCTGCTTATAGCCGCTTAATTGCGGTGCCAAGTGACATTGAAGGCTCGGATGGCTCCGGACCTGTAGCAACCGTTGAGGTAAGTTTGGCCTATCTGACAAGTCTAACTAGTTTGACAAGCCTCTTGCCCGTGCTCTGCTGGAAGCCAGGGAATGATGTATGTAAACATAACTGACTCCCAAATTTGTGCCTTGACACGCTGACACACAACAAATGTCAATTGCGGCGTGCCATATGTTTTATACCCTGATGAAGACGTATATACCGTATGTAAAAACATGAAGAATATGTTACAAGAATGCATCCCGTTGACGTTGCGGCCATCAACCAAATGAAGTTCATCTGGCGTGTTCAACAAACTGTCATATTTCATCGTGTCAGAGACAGCAAGTGTTAATTGAACGCGCGTCCAAAAAGACTATTTCGCGGATGAACCTATCAGCCCAGGGCGCCGCACCAGGGCTGGAAACTTCACTCCATGGTGTGAGCTCTGTTCCCTCCTGAACAGAATCCAACAGTAGAACCCCCTGCGGAAAAATGTGGCGAACTTCAAAGCGGATCAAAACTAACTGGAATAAAAATGCGAATAGGGGCTGTTGATTGCTGAAATCGGTTCGGAACTTATCACTAAGTATCATGCTGCAGGCACCCAACTTATCCACAACCAATGCACCGAATTTTGATTGGAATTGGAGTGAGGCAGCGTGGCCCTACGGCTTGGCCATCTCCTGCGCATTGCGATCCACCAAGGTGAAACCCTCCACCTGGGTTCCGGCTGCTACCCTGAATAGTCCATCACAAAAACATCCTTGATTAATAAATCTATTCGTACGTTATCCTGTAGTAACCGTTTGTTCATTGATGTGGTTTGTTTGTTGCTTGTTTGCTTTCCAATTCAACATGTGGGTCACATGTGCTGAACATGTATTGAAGCCACTTGAAGCACCTCAAAAAGGTCTGGCCACCTGGTTACTGCTCTCACTTGCAACATGTTGCAACGCTATTCTATCATCTCAAATGCGTCAAACGGATTCCTCTCAATCGACGAACATGCATTTCAAAACGTTTCACTTGGGATATGTTCATGGCCTGTGGCCCCGAACGGTGAGAACCACACGCTTTGTCTCCCATGATCCACCCATCGACACATTGCAATTGACTGACACCTTGCTCTGAAGCTGGGCACAGCAACGACCGGTACTTTTGAAAACCAGACAAAGCACCCATAATCGGCACCATCGAACCAATACCATCATGAAAGATGTGTTTCCACCATCACAACTGGAAGAGCCCTTGGGTCAATGGAAATGTTTCCTTGTGTGCATCCACATCCCAAAACCCGAAGTCGAACGGGCCAGGTGTTCCCAAAATCAGTATGATACCGTTCCAGTATGCTTGACGGAATCGTGGTCTCAATAAATCAATACCCGCCGGCCCCAGCCCGCGCCCCGTCAGGAAGCACAAGCCGCCAGCAGGGGCGGCGCGTCCGCCGTCCGCCCTTCACTGCCATGGGGTTTGGCTGTGGCGAGCACGGTTTTTTTTTCATAGCTTTTGTTGCGTCAGAAAGCGCCGTGGTAGGCTGCACGTTGCCACATCCGCCCTTTTTCCTGCCATGGGGTTTGAATGCGATTTTTAGAACCTTCTTTGCGCCGTCAGAAAACCATGTTATATGCAAGCCACTAGCAGGCGCACCGCGTCCATCTTTAGTGCCAGTGGCGCTTGGCTGTCAACGTTTTGTTTCCTTTCTTGTTCCGTCAGAAAGCAACGCTTTAGGCAACCCAGGCCACCACCACGTCCATCCTTCACTATAGGGTTTGGCTGTGGAGAATGCGGTTTTTTTTTGGCAAGCCGCCAGCAACAGCAGCACCACGTCTGCAGCTTTTGGGCGCCTAACTTGCTGTGCCGGACAGCATGTTAGGCATTGCAAGCCTTCCGCAGCGGCACCAGCACGTCCGCCGTTCTTTGTCATGCAAACGCGGTTTGTTCGTTAGGCTTCCCTGCCATTGAGTTTGGCTGTGGCGAGTTCAGTCTTTGGTGCCCTTCTTGTTCCGTCAGAAAAACAAAGATGGCTGTGGCGAGCGCAGCTTTTGGGTACCTTTATTGTAGCGTCAAACAGCAACGCCATGGGGCTTCGCTGTGGTGAACGCCTGTTTTTTGGCACCTGTCCTGGTGCGTCAGAAAACAACCTTAGGCAGCGCCACCAGCAAGCGCACAACGTCCATCATTCACTGCCATCCTGCTCCGAAGGAGAAAAATGGGCCGCCGACCGTCCAAAACCTTTTTTGGGGCCAGATGGTCCGACGACATGGCCGCAAGATGCCCAACATGGCCAAGTGGCCCAAGACGGCCTCAATAAGCCTCAACATCGGCCATCTCTGTGTTTAGGTGTTTTTTGGCCGTTTGTGGCGTCGGCCTGAAACATGACCACAAGATGGCCCATCGTCCAACATGGCTCAACATGGGTCAAGTTGACCTGCAAAGTTTCAGCGTGATCTATCTTGGCTTCCAACTGTGCTGCGATCAAGAACAATGTGTTTTAAAGGGGGGCTGGCCGTTTTGGGACGCAACAAGGCCGCAACATGCCCCCAAAATAGTGCCCGTGGCCCCAACAAGCCCCAACTTGGCCCTACATGTCCCCAACTTAGCACCTCAACATGGCCCAAGCCGCCCTCGACCCCTTCCCCCCTGTAATTGTTTCTATCCCTAAAAAAAATACTGCGTTTTACCCCGTTTTTGGGCAAAATTCTTAACATGGCCCCAACATGCCCCGAACATGACCAAAGATGGGCCCAACTCCCAACATGGCCTGAAGATCGCCTAATGTGGCCACACCATGCCTCAACACGGACCCACAACCACCGCAACAAC
>CAMXCT020001386.1:20047-35229 GCA_947184155.2 Cladocopium goreaui | reverse complement strand
ACTACTACTAACTACTACTAACTACTACTAACTACTACTAACTACTACTAACTACTACTAACTACTACTAACTACTACTACCTACTACTACCTACTACTAACTACTACTACCTACTAGCTACCACTAGCTACCATACTACTAGCTACTACTAACTACTACTAACTAATTACTACTAACTACTACTAACTACTACTAACTACTACTAACTACTACTAACTACTACTAACTACTACTAACTACTACTAACTACTACTAACTACTACTAACTACTACTAACTACTACTAACTACTACTAACTACTACTAACTACTACTAAGTACTACTAAGTACTACTAAGTACTACTAAGTACTACTAAGTACTACTAACTACTACTAACTACTACCTACTACTACCACTACTACCACTACTACCACTACTACCACTACTACGACTACTACGACTACTACGACTACTAACTACTACTAACTACTACTAACTACTACTAACTACTACTAACTACTACTAACTACTACTAACTACTATAACTACTACTAACTACTACTAACTACTACTAACTACTACTAACTACTACTAACTACTACTACTACTACTACTAACTACTACTACTACTACTACTAACTACTACTACTACTAACTACTACTACTTACTACTAACTACTACTAATTACTACTAACTACTACTACTACTACTACTACTACTACTACTACTACTGCTAACTACTCTAACTACTGCTAACTACTGCTAACTACTGCTAACTACTGCTAACTACTGCTAACTACTGCTAACTACTGCTACTACTACTACTATCTACTACTTACTACTACTTACTACTACTTCTACTAACTACTACTACTACTACTGCTAACTACTACTACTAACTGCTACTACTAACTACTACTACTAACTACTACTACTAACTACTACTACTAACTACTACTACTACTACTACTAACTACTACTAACTACTACTAACTACTACTAACTACTACTAACTACTACTAACTACTACTAACTATTACTAACTACTACTAACTACTACTAACTACTACTAACTACTACTAACTACTACTAACTACTACTAACTACTACTAACTACTACTAACTACTACTAACTACTACTAACTACTACTAACTACTACTAACTACTACTAACTACTACTAACTACTACTAAATACTACTAACTACTACTAACTACTACTAACTACTACTAACTACTACTAACTACTACTAACTACTACTAACTACGACTAACTACTACTAACTACTACTAACTACTACTAACTACTACTAACTACTACTAACTACTACTAACTACTACTAACTACTACTAACTACTACTAACTACTACTAACTACTACTAACTACTACTAACTACTACTAACTACTACTATCTACTACTAACTACTACTAACTACTACTACTACTAACTACTACTTTTACTACATACTACACCTACTTACTACTACTACAAACTACTACGTACTACTACATACTACTTACTACTACTACTTACTACGTACTACTACATACTACTACGTACTACTACATACTACTACATACTACTACATACTACTACATACTACATACTACATACTACATACTACATACTACATACTACATACTACATACATCCCTGTGTGCATTCTGCAGGGTAGTTGTGCCCACTCAACCGTCTACAAACACGGCCTTATACTACAAAATGCTGCTTGAATCTGGACCAACCCCCCTTGCTACAAAATGCTTTGGGGGTTTTGATGGTGGATCAAAAGCCAATGTGGGTCACTACAAAATGCATTTGCGTAACCATTTTGTAGTGAAAAACGGGTTGCAGTAAAAAAAATCATGCTTCTCTACTAAATGGCTTCTGGAAATTTCACTCTAAATCCTTGGTTCACTTTCGGCCCAGGTCATAGCATTTGCCGAGCACAAGTAAATACAACCTTGGGATTTCCATCGGATTCCAAGAATTGACCTTTCAAGAGGTTTTCTACTACAATGCTCAGAGCTATGGGGCAACAAAAACGATCTAAGCGTACAACTTCAAATTCAATTGATCGGTTTTGAAACCAAATCTGTCCCATTTTCCCTCCTTAAAGTCTCTACCAAAAAAAATGTTTTTCGAACTTTTTGGGGCTTACCTGAAGGGGGACGCAGTAGGTTCTACAAAAGGTTGTGCACGCGTGTGTCACTACAAAATGCAGCGCATGAAAAAAAGTCATCCAGAAACTAGGACATCACGCATCGAATCTGTGCTTTGTGGGTGAAAGGAACTCTGAGCATGGATTCTTTGAACTTGGGTGAAACTTGACTATTGGACAAAAAGAGCAGGAACCTAGTAGAATGGGATACGTTTAGATTTTGATTGGTAATCGCATGTAATGGCCAAAATAGGTGTGACAAAAGCACGGCGCAGAGATTTTGAATTGCAATCGTCAGAGCTAGGGGGCAGCAACAACGATCTAAGCGCACAACTTCAAATTCAATTAATTGGTTTTGAAACCAAATCTGTCAAAATTTTCCCTCCTTAAAGTCTACAAAAAAATGTTTTTCGAACTTTTTGGGGCTTATCTGAAGGGGGACGCAGTAGGTTCTACAAAAGGTTGTGCACGCGTGCGTCACTACAAAATGCAGTGGATGACAAAAGTCATCCAGAAACTAGGACATCACGCATCAAATCTGTGCTTTGTGGGTGAAAGATACTCTGAACATGGATTCTTTAAACTTAGGTGAAACTTGACCATTGGACAAAAAGAGCAGGAACCTAGTAGAATGGAATATCTCTAGATTATGATTGGTAATCGCATGTAATGGCCAAAAATAGGTGTGACAAAAGCACGGTGCAGAGATTTTGAACTGCAATCGTCAGAGCTATGGGGCAACAAAAACGATCTAAGCGCACATCTTCAAATTCAATTGATCGGTTTTGAAACCAAATCTGTCCAATTTTTTCTTCTTAAAGCCTCTACATAAAAAGCATGTTTTTCGAACTTTTTGGGGCTTATCTGGAGGTTCTACAAAAGGATGTGCACGCATGTGTCACTACAAGCAGTGGATGACAAAAGTCATCCAGAAACTAGGACATCACGCATCAAATCTGTGCTTTGTGGGTGAAAGATACTCTGAACATGGATTCTTTAAACTTAGGTGAAACTTGACCATTGGACAAACAGAGCAGGAACCTAGTAGAATGGAATATCTTTAGATTATGATTGGTAATCGCATGTAGTGGCCAAAACAGGTGTGACAAAAGCACGGCGCAGAGATTTTGAACTGCAATCGTCATAGCTAGGGGGGCAGCAACAACGATCCAAGCGCACACAACAAATTCAATTAATGGGTTTTGAACCAAATCTGTCAAAATTTTCCTCCTTAAGCCTCTGCATAAAAAGCATGTTTTTCGAACTTTTTGGGACTTGTCTGGAGGGGAACGCAGTGGGTTCTACAAAAGGATGTGCACGCATGTGTCACTACAAATTGCAGTGGATGACAAAAGTCATCCAGAAACTAGGACATCACGCATCGAATCTGTGCTTTGTGGGTGAAAGAAACTCTGAGCATGGATTCTTTGAACTTAGGTGACACTTGACTATTGGACAAAAAGAGCAGGAACCTAGTAGAATGGGATACGTTTAGATTATGATTGGTAATCGCATGTAATGGCCAAAAAAGGTGTGACAAAAGCACGGCGCAGAGATTTTGAACTGCAATCGTCAGAGCTATGGGGCAGCAACAACGATCTAAGCGCACAACTTCAAATTCAATTGATCGGTTTTGAAACCAAATCTGTCCCATTTTCCCTCCTTAAAGTCTACAAAAAAATGTTTTTCGAACTTTTTGGGGCTTATCTGAAGGGGGACGCAGTAGGTTCTACAAAAGGTTGTGCACGCGTGTGTCACTACAAAATGCAGCGCATGAAAAAAAGTCATCCAGAAACTAGGACATCACGCATCGAATCTGTGCTTTGTGGGTGAAAGAAACTCTGAGCATGGATTCTTTGAACTTAGGTGACACTTGACTATTGGACAAAAAGAGCAGGAACCTAGTAGAATGGGATACGTTTAGATTTTGATTGGTAATCGCATGTAATGGCCAAAATAGGTGTGACAAAAGCACGGCGCAGAGATTTTGAATTGCAATCGTCAGAGCTAGGGGGCAGCAACAACGATCTAAGCGCACAACTTCAAATTCAATTAATTGGTTTTGAAACCAAATCTGTCAAAATTTTCCCTCCTTAAAGTCTACAAAAAAATGTTTTTCGAACTTTTTGGGGCTTATCTGAAGGGGGACGCAGTAGGTTCTACAAAAGGTTGTGCACGCGTGCGTCACTACAAAATGCAGTGGATGACAAAAGTCATCCAGAAACTAGGACATCACGCATCAAATCTGTGCTTTGTGGGTGAAAGATACTCTGAACATGGATTCTTTAAACTTAGGTGAAACTTGACCATTGGACAAAAAGAGCAGGAACCTAGTAGAATGGAATATCTCTAGATTATGATTGGTAATCGCATGTAATGGCCAAAAATAGGTGTGACAAAAGCACGGTGCAGAGATTTTGAACTGCAATCGTCAGAGCTATGGGGCAACAAAAACGATCTAAGCGCGCAACTTCAAATTCAATTGATCGGTTTTGAAACCAAATCTGTCCCATTTTTCATTTTTAAATTCTCTACATAAAAAGCCTGTTTTGCGAACTTTTTGGGGCTTATCTGGAGGGGGACGCAGTAGGTTCTACAAAAGGTTGTGCACGCGTGTGTCACTACAAAATGCAGTGCATGACAAAAGTCATCCAGAAACTAGGACATCACGCATCGAATCTGTGCTTTGTGGGTGAAAGAAACTCTGAACATGAATTCTTTGAACTGAGGTGAAACTTGACTATTGGACAAAAAGAGCAGGAACCTAGTAGAATGGGATACGTTTAGATTATGATTCGTAATCGCATGTAATGGCCAAAAGTAGGTGTGACAAAAGCACGGCGCAGAGATTTTGAACTGCAATCGTCAGAGCTATGGGGCAGCAACAACGATCTAAGCGCACAACTTCAAATTCAATTGATCGGTTTTGAAACCAAATCTGTCCCATTTTCCCTCCTTAGAGTCTCTACATAAAAAGAATGTTTTGCGAACTTTTTGGGGCTTATCTGGAGGAGGACGCACTAGGTTCGACAAAAGGTTGTGCATGCGTGTGTCACTACAAAATGCAGTGCATGGCAAAAGTCATCCAGAAACTAGGACATCACGCATCGAATCTGTGCTTTGTGGGTGAAAGAAACTCTGAACATGGAATCTTTGAACTTAGGTGACACTTGACTATTGGACAAAAAGAGCAGGAACCTAGTAGAATGGGATACGTTTAGACTATGATTGGTACCTAATGGTCGGTTTGAACTTGTGCTACTTGCATCAAGTTGTAAGCAAGGTTAACTTGAGTTTAAGTAATGTAAGTGGATGCCAAGTAGGCAATAAGTAGGTTATTTGTAAGAGCCTACTTGTAGTTACTTGAAGTCACTTGAAGTAACTTGTTTCTACTTGAGCTACTTGTGAAGTAGGAATTAAGTAGATGGAAGCTGTTGGTGTTTAAGTTGTCTAAGTTAGTTGTTCTGAGCTAGTCCTACTTGTGTTCTACTTATTTCTATTTAACCTAGTTATGCTTTTTATTTGTTCTTAAGGTTTTTTCAATCGGTAGGAAGTTTGGCTTTGTTTTCTTAGTTTTGATTGAACGCTTTTTTTGATGGAAAGTCAAGTTTTTCGTTGGTTATGTGTCAATGTTTTCGAAATGTGGGTATGGTTGAGCGGTGCGTCCGCTTTTTTCGTTTTTGAAAGACCCGTTGGAGCATTACATGCAGAACTGGCCGTTGAAGGTGAGCAGCGGCGTGTTGCTGTCTGCAGCGCACGTATCTGTTCATCATTTCTCCTCTTGCTGCGTGTCTCTTGCTCAAAACCTCCGTGAGCTCTGCTCCTTTTTTCTTTGCGCTATTTCCGCTATCTCTGCCTGTGCTTGCATATTGCCTTGCGCATCGGTGGTCTGTGCTATCTCTGTGATATCTCTGTGCTATCTATGCGACCTTGTGCTGGGGACTGGTTTTGGCTCTGTGCTATCTCTCTGCTGTCTCTGTGCTATCTATGCTATCTCATGCTATATCTGTGCTATCTCTGTGCTATCTCTCTGATATTTCTTTGAAATCTTTGTTTATACTCCTTGTTATCTCTTTCTAAAGCTTGACATCAGGAACTCGCAGTTCCAAATTTGATGGTGCCCTGAAGCGTTGGACCTAAGTATGTTTTGTCTTTTTGGTGGTCATGGGGTGATTCGTGGTCTGTGCACAGGCTTGGGCTTAGCAACTGTATGGCGGTGTGATCGCTCGAAGGCATCGATAAAAAAAAGCTTCATTTCCTTCTTGAGCGTCGAGCGCGGCAAACTCCAAAACAAGTTTTTCTGCTTATTCAGCACGCCCATGCTGCCTCACAAAAAATACGAAAAAAAATCTCGAAAACTAAAATTTAACCTCTCCAAAACCTAAGTTCGGATTTCCTTCTCACCTTTTTGCAAAAACAAAAAGTTTCAACTATGTTCTACTTATTTCTACTTATATCCACTTATGTTTACTTATAAGTAACTTGTGACCAACTTAAAAATACTTAAGTTTAGTATTAGTTTTAAATTGCAACATAAGTAGGGTATTCAAACCGACCTATAGGTAATCGCATGTAATGGCCAAAACAGCTGTGACAAAAGCACGGCGCAGAGAGTGCAATCGTCAAAGCTATGGGGCAACAAAAACGATCTAAGCGCACCACTTCAAATTCAAGTGATCGGTTTTGAAACCAAATCTGTCCCATTTTTCATTTTTAAATTCTCTACATAAAAAGCATGTTTTGCGAACTTTTTGGGCTTATCTGGAGGGGGACGCAGTAGGTTCTACAACAGGTTGTGCACGCGTGTGTCAGATTTTGAACTGCAATCGTCAGAGCTATGGGCAACAAAAACGATCTAAGCGCGCAACTTCAAATTCAATTGATTGGTTTTGAAACCAAATCTGTCCCATTTTTCCTTCTTAAAGTCTCTACATTGTTTTTTTGATTTTTTTTCGGCTCATCTTACCACGAAGTGATCCTGAATCAAGAGCGAAAAATGGTCTGAGGGTCCAAGCCATTTGTTAATGTGACCCAGCATGACTGGCAAAAGAGGGCTATACGGTTTTCTGTAGGACCCAACGCATCCCAAAATAAATCATTACAAATTAGATTATTAGATAATTTGGAGAGTAATGCTCTATTGGCCATTTTGGAAGCAGGACTATAAGCAGCCAATTGATAGGTACGGGACGGTTGGTACGGGTTGGGGTGCGGGTACGGGTGCGGGTACGGTACAGGTACGGTACGGGTACGGTATGGCTACGATACATGGGGACGGTCGGTACAATACATGGGTACGAAAACCGTACCCATGTACCGTACCGACCGTACCCATGTATCGCACCCGTACCGTATACCTGTACCGTACCTGCACCCGTACCCGCACCCAAACCCGTACCAACCGTCCCGTACCCATCTAAACTCCTCAGCAAGAACCCCTCCGCACCATACGTCATGAGCCCAATAGAAAACAGGGTTTTCATTGCTCTTGAAATTAGCTAAATTACAAAATGCATTTGGGATTTTCAAGTGCTAAATGAAAGGCCGCTACAAGATGCAGCGCACTCCCTCTTACTAGAAAAACCCGTGCACGACTCCATTCTTTTGCATGAATTCTCCACGAAACAGGGGATGGTATCAAGCACGTGCTCACCCTTTTAGTAGTGGGAATGGTAAGGGGGATCTACATACTATAGACTAATCCCCCTGTAGTGTTCCCGGGGGGGGTTGGAGACCCTGAACCAAAATAATTTTTAAAATAAAAACATAGGTACCCAACCATGTTGGGAAAACAGGGAAAAGACACATAATTATACATGAATTCCTCCATCCTGACTGAAAATTATTTTGCAAAATCTGCAAAATAAAAATAAAATCAAATCAAGTTGGGTACCCAAGGGTGCCAGGAAAATAAAATGCCAGGTGCCCAAGGTGAGCCATGTTGTCCCAAGGACTTCCAAGCCCCAAAAATAAAATAATTCTGGGGTACCCAAGGTCTCCACGTTCTCCCTTTGCATCCTTCATTTTTTGCAGCGCCTTTCATCTTGATCATTTTGATCATATCGAAGCACTCTGCGCACTTGCAATCAAAATACCAAAGCATCAAAATACCAAAAGCCATTATCATCATTATCCAACAAGTCTTGTTCACAAAATGCAGATTGTTGTGAAAAAAATATAAATATGACTTTTTCTCATTTGTTCATTTTTGGTTTTCCATTTTGTTTCCTGTTCCCTGCGGTTCCCTGTTGTAGTGACATTGTGTTTTCTCATTTTCACATTTTTTCTTTCTGTTATCATATGTTATCATATTTTAGTAAAGTTTTTTCTGGTTTCCCCATTATAAAAGTGACATTTCTCATTTTGCATCATTTCCCCGTTGCTGTTCTCCCCGTTGTGCCTTACCCGTTGTGTCCGTTGGTCCCCGAGATCCGAGCCGGGGAATCTCGGGGACCCACCAGAGGCGCATTGGGGAGACAGCTCACGGCAAAGCACAACGGACACAACGGGTAAGGCACAACGGGGAGAACAGCAACGGGGAAATGATGCAAAATGAGAAATGTCACTTTCATGGTTTGTAAACAAATAAACTTAAATCATGTAAAATACACGTTTTCTTCATAGTTCTTATATAAAGATCTACATGTTGTGATGTTTAGGGTGGGTTATGTATCATTGTATTTGTGTATATACATATATATATATATATATGCGTCTGTGTTTTATTTATTTATTACTTGTATTATCTATTTGTTCATTTATTTATATATATATATATATATTATATATATATACATTATACTATATGAAGAATTGCTCACAATGTGCTATTTTTTGGTGCCCAAAATGAACAAAACACCTGGCTCAAAATAAAATCATAGGTACCCTACCTGCTTAGCTGCATTTGTCCCCAATGGGGGTCGGAGACCAGTATATCCAAAATAAAATTATAGGTACCCAACTTACTTATCCCCAAATGAGGCTAACCAAGCTGGGAACTTCAGGTACCCAACCCCATTTTATTTTGGGAAAAAAAGCCAAAATAAAATAGAAATGGACTCTGTGGGAGCCTCTTGGAGGATCCCAAGAACCCAAGATTTATTTTGGAGCACCGCAGCGGGTTTATACTACAACTAACTACTAACTACTAACTATAGATTAACTACTAACTACTAACTACTACCTACTAACTACAGACTGCAGACTAGACTACACACTACATGCTACATACTACATGCTACATACTACATACTACATACTACACACTACATACTACATACTACATACTACATACTACATACCAGTAGTACCGCACAAGGCGGTGGCGGAAGTTTCAAAAATAGGAAACCTATAGGAGAGGCTGGTTGTTGTGAATCACAGATGGCAGAGCGAATCCACTGATGGACCGAAAGGTGGTTGAGGTCTCTCTCTCTCTCTCTTTCTCTCTCTTTCTCTGACTACCTATCTATCTAGCTATTTATCTATCTATCTATCTATCTATCTAGCTATGTATCTAGCTAGCTATCTATCTATCTGTCTATCTGTCTACCTGTCTATCTGTCTAGTCTTGTCTAATCTGTTATCTTGTCGATCTACCTATTCAATCTATCTATCATCTATCTATCTATCTATCTATCTTATCTCTCTCGCCCTTTCATCTGTCTATCTGTCTAGCTGTCTACCTGCTATCTGTCTATCATCTATCGATTCTATCTGTCTACTTGCTATCTGTGGTGCGTGTCATTTCCGTGTAATGTAGGGTAGTGTAAGTGTAGTGTGGCGTGTCGTGGAGTGTGGAGGGATGTAGGGAAGTTTATGGAGGGGAATGTAGTGCAGTGTAGTGTAATGTAGTGTAGTGGAGTGTGGCGGAATGTAGTGTAGTGTAGTGTAATGTAGCGTAGTGTCGTGTAATTTAGTGTAGTGGAGTGTAGTGGAGTCTAGTTGTGTAGTTGTAGTTGTAGTTGTAGTGTAATGGAGTGTAGTGTAGTGTAAGGTAGTGACGTGTAGTGGAAGATAGTGTAGTATAGTGTAATGTAGTGTAGTGGAGTGTAGTGTAGTGTAGTGTAATGTGATGTAGTGTAGTGTAGTGTAATGTAGTGTGGTGTAATGTAATTTAGTCTAGTGGAGTGTACTGGGGTGTAGTGTAATGTAGTGTAGTGGAGTGTAGTGTAGTGTAATGTCCTGTAGTGTAGTGTAGCGGAGTGTAGTGTAGCGTAATGCAGTGTAGTGAAGCGAAGCGACATCTGAACTTCCAAAAGTGGCGCGAACATGTGGTGTTTTGTACATTTTCACTTCGAAATGTGCTTCGCGCCACAACGGCGTGCGCTTTTTCAACATCCGAACCTCCAAAAGTGGCGCGAACATGTGGTGTTTTGTACATGTTGACTTCGAAATGTGCTTCGCGCCACAACGGCGTGCACTTTTTCGACATCTCAACTTCCAAAAGTGGTCCGACAATGGTGTGCTTTGTACGTTTTAAATTCGAAATGTGCTTCGCGCCACAACGGCGTGCACTTTTTCGACATCTCAACTTCCAAAAGTGGTCCGACAATGTTGTGTTTTGTACATTTTGACTTCGAAATGTGCTTCGCGCCACAACGGCGTGCACTTTTTCGACATCTCAACTTCCAAAAGTGGTCCGAAGCTGGTGTGTTTTGTACATTTTGACTTCAAAATGTGCTTCGCGCCACAACGGCGTGCAATTTTTCATCTCTCATCTGGCCAGCTGGCTCCGCACCCGCCGCTTTAGCGAGCCTACTTTTTGACCCTCCGGAGCCCCAAATCATTGGAAAACACAGTGTTTCGCGACTTTCCTACCTTTTCGCGCATCTGCATCTTCTTTCTTCTGACTCTTTCTCTTCTGATCTTCTCTCTTCTAATCTTTCTCTTCTCTCTGCCTCTGCCCTGCGCTGCTTTTCATCTGTCCATATTGTCGGAAGTTTGACTTCTAAACTTCCTTCGGCTACATACTACATACTACCTACTACCTACTACATACTACATACTACATGCTACATACTACATGCTACATACTCCATACTACATACTACATACTACATACTACACACTACTAATACGTACTACACACTACACACTACATACTACACACTGCACACTGCACACTGCACACTGCACACTGCACACTGCACACTACTTACTACTTACTACTTACTACTTACTACTTACTACTTACTACTAACTACTACTACTACTACTCCTCCTCCTCCTGCTACTACTACTACTACTACGACTACCACTACCACTACCACTACCACTACCACTACCACCACCACCACCACCACTACTACTCCTACTCCTACTCCTACTCCTACTACTCCTACTCCTACTCCTACTCCTACAACTACAACGACAACTACAACAACAACTACTACTACAACAACAACTACAACAACAACAACTACTACTACTACTACTCCAACTACTACATCTACAACTGCAACAACAGCAACAACAGCAACAACACAACTACACCTACAACTACATTTACAACGACAACCACAAGAGCAGCAATAACTACAGTCACAACTAGCACTACACTACACTACACTACACTACAACTCCACATCCAACTCCAGCTACAACTGCAACTACAACTACTACACTGCACGGCAACTACAACTACAACTACCACTGCCACTACCACTACAACTGCAACTACAACTACAACTCTACTACTCTACACTACACTACACTACACTCCACTTCACCGCACTACACTACACTCCACTTCACCACGCTACACTACACTACCACTACACTACAACTACATCAGCTACAACTACAAGTAGTACAGATACAACTACAACATTACCTACAACTGCAACTACATCAACTACAACTACAACTACACTACAACTTGAAGTAAAACTACAACTACATTACACTACACTACGCCACACTACATCCAGCAGTTGTGGGTGAGGTGGCCACTGCAACCACTCAAAAAACACAACTCCAACCAGCTTTCTGTCCATCAGCGGATTCGCTCTGCCATCCATGCATCGCAACAACTCACCTCTCCTATAGATTCCTATCCTTGAAACTTCCGCCTCCGCCTTGTGTGCGACTATTGGCATAATTATCTGCGTTCTCTCGTCGTCGTTGTCATCTGATTTTCCCTAAGCTCGGGTTTTCACCAACATGTTCCATCGTTTTCTTTACCCAAAAAAAATCCTCCATTGCTTTGCTGGCTACATGACATTCAATTGTCCACCCCTGGGTTTCTCAACATCCTGTTGCGTTCTTGGCCTCGTTGTCCAACTGTCGCACAGATCAGGCCCCCCAATGACCTTTTCAACTGCTGGTTTCAACCTCTATAGAGTTCCACCCCTGCTTCGTTCCTCAACAAGAATTTGAGCCCCTCACAAAATTTGTTGTGCTGATATCCCTGGTGATTTGACGACGTGATGAATGTGAGGATGAGGATGAGGCTGGGGATAATGATGATGATGATGATGATGGTGATGGTGATGGTGATGGTGATGATGATGACGGCGACAGCGACAACGACGACGATGATGACGCTGATGATGATGGTGGTGATGATGATGATGATGAAACAGCTGATAGCAACGGTGCCATTGGCGATGACATTGACAGTTTCATTGCGGTGACGTTGGCGATGACATTGAAAATTGTGATGCTTGTGATGAAAGTGATTTTAGAAAGTAATGATTTCGGATTCTGCCGAGGCATGAGAATGATGATACTTGCACGTGGCGATGCCGGAGCAAGATGGTTGAAGTTTGGCTAAAGCATTATGATGCACGACCCTCATGTCAGAAGTGATGATAACGACGACACTTAATCGTAAAAAACAAAAAACATGTGTCTATACGGTGAAAGCAATTTTTTTGACATGTTGGCATGTTGATGACAAGATAAAGAAAGCAGCAGAATCCACTGTAAATTACAGTATATTGTGCACATCTCCGAATCAAACGCCACAGGCCCAATGATTGAAAACCGACTCCCGCAACAGGGCCGCAGCGAGTCCTTGTTTCTACTGTTGTTGCTACTGCTGTTGTTGCTGTTGTTGTCGTTGTTGTAATTGCGGTACCTGCTGTTGCTACTATTGTTGATGATGTTTTCGCTGATGTTGTTGCTAATGTTGCTTTTGATATTGAAGTTGGTGTTGTTGCTAACAGTGTTGTTAATGTTGTTGCTGACATTGATGTTAATGTTGTTGCTAATGTTGTTGCTAATGGTGTTGCTAATGTTGTTGTTAATGTTGTTGTTAGTGTCGTCATTACTTTTGTTGTTGCTATTGTTGTTGCTTCTGGTTCTGATGTTGTTGACTATTGTTGCTGTTGCCGTTGTCGCCGCCGGTGCCTTTGATGATGGCGATGATTCTGAAAACAATGGCGACAAACCCTCTCACAGGTATGGAAATTTTCCACAACTGGAAAGAACAAGTAAGGTAGAGGATCATGATGAAGATAGCGACGGTGGGCAACAATTGCGAGCAAAATCATGGAGGGCAACATCGACGAAGGGGACGACGATGGCTGCTTTGTTTCGTATGAGTTTGACCCAGCTTTAGATTTCTGGTGCTGATAGCATCTTGTGTTTCCGACAGAGAAATCTCGTTGATCATGCCGCCAGTCAAACAAACTCAGCATGAGGATGGATATATGAGCATGATGATGCTGATACATGGAAACGTGAAGGCATGACTGATGCAGTCACGATCTATATGACCATGAAGCGACTCGTAGCCACAAGAAACATGAAAAATAAGTTCGAGTCACATGGCCACAATGTTTGCGTGGTTTACCCATCAAGGCACGAGCCGAAATGCTGGATAATTCGGGCCAGCATGTCATGAATAATTAAGCCACACCATAAACAATCAGCAATGGAAGCCCCGCGCTCCACTCCACGCAAGACATGCAGCGCACGGACTTCTGCGGCTGAAGGATCTGATTTTTGGGGCCGCAGTTTTGATACAAATGTTATATTTGCGAACAGGTTTCAAAAGACCTTTCTACAGGATTCCGAAATCCATTCCCATCATGTCGCCCGCTCCTGCATCTCAAAAAGCCAACGCAACATCTTATTCCAGGGCGCCCCGTCAGTGGAGCAAGCACTCAGCGCCGCACTGCTGCACATGGGATCCTGGCAAAGAAATGAAAGACTGCCACACATAGATCTCCAAAGAATGGTTTTTGGATGGGACATCAGTCCAAACAAGCAAAGCATATATATACCTATATAATTTGCTAAAATTAAACATAAACATAAATATATATATATGTGTGTTTTATATGTATTTAAATGTATATAATTGTATTTAAATGTATTTAAATGTATATTGAAACATGTGGATGTATATGTATATGAATATGAATGAAAAACGCTTGATACATGTAAAAACTATGTGTGCATGTTTGTGTATGTATGTATGTATGTATGTATGTATGTATGTATGTATGTATGTGTGTATGTATGTGTGTATGTGTATGTGTATGTGTATGTGTATATGTGTGTATGTGTGTATGTGTGTATGTGTGTATGTGTGTATGTATGTATGTATGTATGTATGTATGTATGTATGTATGTATGTATGTATGTATGTATGTATGTATGTATGTATGTATGTATGTATGTATCTGTGTGTATGTATGTATCTGTGTGTATGTATGTATCTGTGTGTATGTATGTATCTGTGTGTATGTATGTATCTGTGTGTATGTATGTATCTGTGTGTATGTATGTATCTGTGTGTATGTATGTATCTGTGTGTATGTATGTATCTGTGTGTATGTATGTATCTGTGTGTATGTATGTATGTATGTATGTATGTATGTATGTATGTATGTTTGTTTGTTTGTTTGTATGTATGTATGTATGTATGTATGTATGTGTGTGTGTGTATGTATGTATGTATGTATGTATGTATGTATGTATGTATGTATGTATGTATGTATGTATGTATGTATGTATATATGTATGTATGTGTGTAAGTGTGTATGTAAGGCTATGCATGCATGTGTGTATGTATGTATGTAAATGTATAT
>CAMXCT020001386.1:17500-19947 GCA_947184155.2 Cladocopium goreaui | reverse complement strand
CAACCAACCGACCAACACAACCAACCCAACCAACCCAACCAACCCACCAACCCAACCAACCCACCAACCCACCAACCCACAAACCCACCAACCCACAAACCCACCAACCCACAAACCCAACCCACCAACTCACCACGCCACCGGGTGGCCTCAACTTACCACGCCACCCACCCACCCACCCACCCACCCACCCAAACAACAACAACAACCAACCAACCAACCAACCAACCAACCGACCAAACCAAACCAAAACAAACCAAACCAAAACAAACCAAACCAAACCAAACCAAGCCAAACCAAACCAAACCAAGCAACCAACCAACAACCAACAACAAAAGACAAGCAACAACCAACCATCAACCATCAACAACAGTCAGCAATCAACAACAACCAACCATCATCCGCCAACAATCAACCATCAACCATCAACAATCAACAACCAACAATCAACAATCAACAATCAACGGTCAATCGTCAACAACCAACATTCAACAATCAACAACCAACAAACAACAATCAACAATCAACGATCAACAATCAACAAACAACAAACAACAAACAACAAACAACAAACAACAAACAACCAACAACCAACAACCAACAACCAACAACCAACAACAACAACAACAACAGCAACAACAACAAACAACAACAAAAAACAACAACAACAGCAACAGCAGCAGCAGCAGCAACAGCAACCACCACCACCACCACCACCAACACCACCAACAACAACAACCGCCGACGACGACGACGACGAACACGACCACAACCACAACCACAACCACAACCACAACCACAACCACAACCACAACCACAATCACAACAACCACAACCACAACCACAACAACCACAACCACAACAACCACAACAACCACAACAACCACAACAACCAAAATAACCACAACAACCACAACAACCACTACACACGCAACGCCGACCACGATGTCCACGACGACCAGGACGACCACGACGACCACGAGACCACGACGTCCACGACGACCACGACGACCACGACGACCACGACCACGACAACCACGACGACCACGACGACGACGACGAAGAACACCGAACGACGCACCACGACGACTCGACGGACCCACGACGCACGCGACCACGACGCCACGACACGACCCCACACACGACGACCAGGACGACCACGACCACGACGACCACGACGACCACGACGACGACGACCACCACCACGAGCACGACGACCACAACAACCACGACAACCACGACAACCACCACGACCACGACGACCACCATGCAGGACAACCACAGTGACAACCACGACGACAACCATAAGCACAACCACAAGCACAACGACAACACAACGACAACGACAATCACAACGACAACGAAAACGACATCGACAAGGACGACGACACCACCACAACCACCACAACCACCATCACCACAACCACCCTTCACCACCACAACCGTCGCATCCCTGCTTCCTCCCACCAACCTCCCTCTCGCGCCTCCTAACTCCTCCGCCATGCGCTTTCATCGAAATACCATGTCCTTTCCCCCCTCTCAGGCGTAAGCCCCAATATCCGGCAACCGGCCATGTACACGCGGAAGGCAGCAATCCCCGCAGGGGCTAGGAAACGGCGACCCACCCTTGCCGCTGGACCTCGTCATACCCTGTAATTTACAGGCGGCATAAGCCTATATTTTTTCCACAAGTAACAAGTATGGCATGCAACTGGCAATTCTACCCTATAGATTTCTTTCCCAGGCCTCACGCATGGAGCGTTGCTGGAGTTCCGTAGCTGCAATGCCCTGCATTGGCCAGGACAAAGTGTATGATCCTGTCTCGCCACTGCTCCATTTATCCATTGAATGGACATACTGGAAAATTGGGTTGGCCACCCCGAATTTATTGATTTTTCCCGAGGTCCCCCTTGCTATATGCAGAGCACAAATACCAGAGTAAAATTCCAGTGACAAAAACTGGAAAAAATCTTTCAGACGTCGAGGAGGCACCTCCAATCGGCGCTCAACTGCTGCCAGGTGGCGGCGGATCCGATCCACAGGCGCCTCACACACAGTGACGCTCTTCAACACGCTCTGAAAGTAAACCCAGAAGTCCAGGACTGATGGACGGCCCACACTGTTCTCACACATGTCTCTTGCTACGAAGCTGCTTGGCCACTGCTCCTTTTCATGCAAATATTTCAGAAAACCTCCTGGCACAAGGGTGTAACCTGAGGAGGCCCCAATCTCCTTGAATCTAGAAACGTGCAGAATCCAAGCGTTTGGATTTTTTCTGCGATTTAATTCTAATCACATGGCCGCCATGTCTCCATTATGATCGTTTAGGGTAGCTGCCATTGTCATTAATGAAGCCGGTGTCACTGGTGTCAGTAAGGAAAACCAGCCGCTCCCCCAGCCACCACACCGCAGCTTTGAAACAAGTTTTTTGGTTTGGGAGACATTCC
>CAMXCT020001386.1:0-12500 GCA_947184155.2 Cladocopium goreaui | reverse complement strand
AAAGCACGTCCCAGTACTACTGTGCACTACAAAGCTTGCACAAAGCACTTCCCAGTACTACTTTGTACTACAAAGCTTGCGCGAAGCACGTCCCAGTACTACTGTGCACTACAAAGCTTGCACACAGTACTACTATATACTAGAAGGCTTGCACAAAGTACTTCCAAGCACTACTTTGTACTACAAAGCTTGCACAAAGCGTTTCCCAGTACTACTGTGCACTACAAAGCTTGCACAAAGCACTTCCCAGTACTACTTTGTACTACAAAGCTTGCACAAAGCACTTCCCAGTACTACTGTGTACTAGAAAGCTTGCACAAAGCACTTCCCAGTACTACTTTGTACTACAATGCTTGCACAAAGGTACTTCCGAGTACTACTTTGTACTACAAAGCTTACACAAACTACTTCCCAGTACTACTTTGTACTATAGTTACTACAAAGCTTGCACAAACCACTTCCCAGCACTACTTTGTACTACACAAAGCTTGCACCCAGTACTACTTCGTACTACAAAGCTTGCACAAAGTACTTCCCAGTACTACTTTGCACTACAAAGCTTGCACTAAATACGTCCCAGTACTACTTTGTGAAACAAAGCTGGCACAAAGAAAGCTTTTAGACACAGCAAGTTCTTTCGCAGAGAAGCTTTTACACACAGCAACATTTTTAAACAGAGAAGGTTTTACACACAGAAGCTTTTACACACAACAAGCTTTTACACACAGCAAGCTTTCACACACAGCAAGCGTTTGCACACAGAACACTTTCACACAGTGCTTTTACACATCGCAAGCCTTTACACACACAGCAAGCTTTTTGAACAGAGAAGCTTTTACAAACAGAGAAGCTTTTACACACAACAAGCTTTTACACAGAGAAGCTTTTACACACAGCAAGCTTTCACACACAGCAAGCGTTTACACACAGAACGCTTACACACAGTGCTTTTACACATGGCAAGCGTTTACACACACAGCAAGCTTTTTAAACAGAGAAGCTTTTACACAAAGCTTTTGCACACAACAAGCTTTTACACAGAGAAGCTTTTACACACAGCAAGCTTTCACACACAGCAAGCGTTTACACACAGAACACTTACAGTGCTTTTACACGTGGCAAGCGTTTACACACACAGAAACTTTTACACAGAGACGCTTTTACACACAGTGAAGCTTTTACACACATCAAGCTTTTACACACAAAATCTTTTACACACAGGAAGCTTTTACAGAAAAAAGTTTTTACACAGACAAGCTTTCTTGTACATAATCACAACCGGAATTGCAGCTCCAAAACCGGATCTAAACACTTTTAAAATGGACGTTTAAAAGGAAAATTGCTAGCGCCAAAATTGAAAAAATATGCTGACAAATCACTGCCGCAGCCTTGATGCAGCCACCCCAATGCGATTAACAAGATCCAGCTGCACAAGACAATAGTATTACGCTCTCATCCGCGGCACCAAGCAACCTTGACGCAGCCACTACAATGCGATCTGCAGACACTGCATTGCGAGACACAATAGAACCAATGGCGTCGGAAATTGCAGCTCCAAAACCGGATCTCAACGCCAAAGCGAAAAAAAGACGATTTTAAAGCGCTCTTAAAAGGAATTGTAAAAGGAAAATTACTAGCGTCAAAATTCAAAAAATCTGCTGACAAATCACTGTCGCAGCCTTGATGCAACCACTCCCATGCGATTAACGAGATCCAGCTGCAAAAAAAAGAGAAGTATTACGCATGCAGCCGCGGCGCCAAGCAACCTTGACGCGGCCATTACAATGCGTTTCGCAGCATCACGTGGCAAACCTGCAAGTATCTACGCACATGGCAACACCAGATGACAACAATCATGCTGCCATTCCATTCCGTCTACACCCACAGATTCAAGAAACGCATAGAACTACGCACGCAGGAACAAGCACTCGTTGCAGAACACAGGGGAGGAACCAATTCGCGGATGAAACGACCGCAGCTGCACCCGCCGCACACACGAGGTATACCTGTCATCGCCGACAGAAAGCCACTTTAGACGGAAAAACACAAGGTTTCGTGCTCCGGCTTCCTCCCCAAAACAAAGCCCATGCAACATTCATGCAGCCATTACATTGCGTTTCGCAGCATCACGTAGCAAACCTGCATCTCTCTCTACACACATGGCAACACCAGATGACAGCAATCGTGTAGCCATTCCAGTGCGATCTGCAACCACAGATTCAAGACACGCATAGAACCACGCACACAGGAACAACCACTCGTTGCAGAACACAGAGGAGGAACCAATTTGCGGATGAAACGACCGCAGCTGCACCCGCCGCACACACGAGGTATACCTGTCATCGCCGACAGAAAGCCACTTCACACGGAAAAACACAAGGTTTCGTGCTCCGGCTTCCTCCCCAAAACAAAGCCCATGCAACATTCATGCAGCCATTACATTGCGTTTCGCAGCATCACGTAGCAAACCTGCATCTCTCTCTACACACATGGCAACACCAGATGACAACAATCATGCAGCCATTCCATTCAGTCTACACCCACAGATTCAAGAAACGCAAAGAACTACGCACGCAGGAACAACCACTCGTTGCAGAACACAGAGGAGGAACCAATTCGCGGATGAAACGACCGCAGCTGCACCCGCCGCACACACGAGGTATACCTGTCATCGCCGACAGAAAGCCACTTTAGACGGAAAAACACAAGGTTTCGTGCTCCGGCTTCCTCCCCAAAACAAAGCCCGTGCAACATTCATGCAGCCACTACAATGCGTTTCGCAGCATCACGTACCAAACCTGCATCTCTCTACACACATGGCAACACCAGATGACAGCAATCGTGTAGCCATTCCAGTGCGATCTGCAACCACAGATTCAAGACACGCATAGAAATACGCACACAGGAACAACCACTCGTTGCAGAACACAGAGGAGGAACCACCGGCCGAAGCCACTTTACACGGAATTAAAGGACCGGATAACCCCACAAGGCAACTTCTTCCAATAATGAGCACCAAATGTTGTAGCGGGGACGGGGAAAGAGGGAAAGACAAAGGATGTGGTGGAGGACCAACTAGTAGTAGTAGTAGTTAGTAGTAGTAGTAGTAGTAGTAGTAGTAGCAGTAGTAGTAGTAGTAGGAGTAGGAGTAGGAGGAGGAGTAGTAGTAGTAGTAGTGGCAGTAGGGGTAGTAGTAGTAGTAGTGGTAGTAGTAGTGGTAGTAGTAGTGGTAGTAGTAGTAGTAGTAGTAGTGGTAGTGGTAGTAGTGGTAGTAGTGGTAGTAGTGGTAGTAGTGGTAGTAGTAGTAGTAGTAGTAATAGTCAAAGGAAGTTGGGACGCAATTCTTCCGTGTTACGGACAAAAGAATTGTGAGACTTAACATTGATGAAGGGTGGTGTGCGACTTGACATCACATAACAACACATCACAAAAGAATTGACATTGATGAAGGGTGGTGTGCGACTTGACGTCACATAACAATACATCACAAAAGAACTGACATTGATGAAGGGTGGTGTGAGACTTGACATCACATAACAATACATCACAAAAGATTTGACGTCAAGAAAGGGTGGTGTGCCACTTGACACCGCATAACAATACATCACAATAGAATTGACATTGATGAAGGGTGGTGTGCGACTCAACATCACATAACAATACATCACAAAAGAATTGACATTGATGAAGGGTGGTGTGCGACCTGACATCACATATCAAAAGAATTGACATCGAGAAAGGGTGGTGTGCCACTCGACATTACATAACAATACATCACAAAAGAATTGACATTGATGAAGGATGGTGTGCGACTTGACATCACTTAACAATACATCACAAAAGAATTGACATTGATGAAGGGTGGTGTGCGACTTGACATCACATAACAATACATCACAAAAGAATACTTGGCTATGACACAGGGTGGTGACGAAGGGAAGTGGTGACTTTGGGAAGTGGTGACGAAGGGAAGTGGTGAGGAAGGGAAGTGGTGACGAAGGGAAGTGGTGGTGAAGGGAATGCTGCAAAATGCAATGTAATGGCTGCATGAATGTTGCATGGGCTTTGTTTTGGGGAGAAAGCCGGAGCACGAAACCTTGTTTTTTTCTGTGTAAAGTGGCTTCGGCGGGCGATGAAAGGTACCTCGTGTGTGCGGCGGGTGCAGCTGCGGTCGTTTCATCCGCAAATTGGTTCCTCCGCTGTGTTCTGCAACGAGTGGTTGTTCCTGCGTGCGTAGTTCTATGCGTTTCTTGAATCTGTGGTTGCAGATCGCATTGGAATGGCTGCATGATTGTTGTCATCTGGTGTTGCCATGTGTGTAGAGAGATGCAGGTTTGCTACGTGATGCTGCGAAACGCATCGTAACGCTGCATGAATGTTGCATGGGGTGTGTTTTGGGGAGGAAGCCGGGGCACCTCGAAATCTTGTGCTTTTCCCCACATCTTTGTGTGGGGTTCTTGTTTTGATTCTCTATCCCGCCGCCTCCTCGTCCTCCTCGTCCTCCTCCTCCGCTGCCTCCTCTTCACACACCATCTTTCTTTCACACACAACTTTGTTACACACCATCTTCAACACACAACTTTGTCGCCAACCATCTTTTACGCACAACTTTGTCACACACCATCTTTCACACACAACTTTGTCACACAGCATCTTAAACACACAATTTTGTTACCAACCATCTTTGTCACGCACCATCTTACCAACCATCTGTCACACACAACTTTGTCACACACCATCTTTCACACACAACTTTGTCACACACCATCCTAAACACACAACTTTGTTACCAACCATCTTTCACACACAACTCTGTCACACACCATCTTTCACACAACTTTGTCACGCAGCATCTTAAACACACAACTTTGTTACCAACCATCTTTGTCACACACCATCTTAAACACACAACTTTGTCACCAACCATCTTTCACACACACAGCTTTGTCACACACCATCTTTCACACACAACTTTGTCACACACCATCTTAAACAACTGCGTGGCACTTGGCGGCATCCACCTTCGTGGCACTTGGGGACATCCACCTTCCTTTCGCGTGGCAGGCGTGGCCCTTGGGGACGTCCACCTGCGTTCTGCGTGGCACGCGTGGCACTTGGTCACATCCACCTTCGTTTTGTGTGGCAGGCATGGCACTTATGGCACTGGGCTGGCTGTGGTGGCGCGCTTGGGCGCGCTTGGTCGCCGGTGACGCCGCCCAACTTTGCGTGGCAGGTTTTGCGTGGCAGGCGTGGCACTTATGGCACTGGGCTGGCTCTGGTGGCGCGCTTGGGCGCTGGGGACGTGCTTGGTCGCCGGTGACGCCACCCAACTTTGCGTGGCAGGCGTGGCACTTGGCGACATCCACCTTCGTTCTGCGTGGCAGGCAAGGCACTTGGTCACATCCACCTTCGTTTTGCGTGGCAGGCGTGGCACTTATGGCACTGGGCTGGCTCTGGTGGCGCGCTTGGGCGCGCTGGGGTGCGCTTGCTCGCCGGTGTCGCCGCCCAACTTTGCATGGCAGGCGTGGCACTTGGCGACATCCACCTTAGTTTCGCGTGGCAGGCGTGGCACTTGCCGACATCGACCTTCGCTTCGCGTGGCAGGCAAGGCACTTGGTCACATCCACCTTCGTTTTGCGTGGCAGGCGTGGCATTTATGGCAGTGGGCGGGCTCTGGTGGCGCGCTTGGGCGCGCTGGGGCGCGCTTGGTTGCCGGTGACGCCGCCCAACTTTGCGTGGCAGGCGTGGCGCTTGGCGACATCCACCTTCGTTTCGCGTGGCACGTGGCACTTGGCGACATCGACCTTCGTTTCGAGTGGCACTTGGTCTCATCTTTGACACACCCTCTTTCACACACCACTTTGTCACACACTATCTTTCACACACCATCTTTCACACACAACTTTGTCACCCACCATCTTTGACAAGCCATCTTTCACACACCACTTTGTCACCCACCATCTTTGACACACCATCTTTCACACACAACTTTGTCACACACTAGACAAGAATGGATCATTATATGATCCGGCAGGAACTGAATCCTGAAACATGCAAACCAGCCTAGATCGTTAGATTAATAAAGGAGCCACATGAGGTACTTCTCGAAAACGATGTAGGGCATCCAATATTGTCAAACGTAGTCTTAACCAGAGTCCATAGAGTTTTGACCAGCATGTTGAAAATCCAAAATAATGTTTCGGCGATTGTTTCCCAAAATGACCCAAAGTTCATCGGCGACATGCTCTCGGCGAAAATATAGCAAAAAATCATAATACTGTCGGCGACATGGTTTCGGCGAAAATCTGAGGAAGGTTCTGATGCATGCAATACAGATTGTGGCAACCGTGTAGAGTCGAAACAACGCAGTGTAACAGCTTGGTCAACAGTTCAAACAGAGTTTTGCAGGTACAAGTGGTTGATCAGACCACTCATCCACCGAAATGCCATAGCTTCGTTGGACTGGATAGGCAAATCGGCTCCAGTCCCCCTGCAAATGTAAAAAGATTCCCTGCAAATGTGAAACGGTTAGAGTCAAAGAAGTTTTACATCTGTTCAGATGTTACACACACACACACCCCGCATGTAGCGGGGTTTGATTTTTGGAAGACCATCGCAGCAAATGTCGGCAAGATTCAAATACAAAAGGCTTTTTCGGTGCTAATGTACACAGCCGCGTTCAGTCACTCAGCAGGGAAATTGGCTTCAAGTTGAAGTATTTGGATCGCCTCACGGAAGCTCCTGCCTTCAACCATTCTCCACGTTTCGTTGATTTCCCCAGATGCCATAGCAGCCGTCAAAGTGGTTGAAAGTTGTTTGGCCAGGTCCTGGATCTTCGGGATGAGGCGGGTTGCCTCCGTAGGTGTAGTGGTCTCAATGGGAACATTGTGAAAAGGATGATGCCCATGAACTAGAGGAATCTCAAAGTGATGTCGCCAATAATCCGCTGTGCGCAGGGACCACTCCCAGTTGCCCGAAAGACCATAAAAGTAGTGCTCGGGGTCAGGACATTTGGAGTGCCCCGACATGGGAATCTCTTCGATGAATAACTCCCTGGTATTGTTGGAGTGGGTAATGATCTTGAATTGGATCTGGTGGACCACGCGGGATGAGAAGGAAGCACGATGTAAGTAGTGGTATGCAAGACTTGGCTCCGTCGGAAAAGGGACATCAGGAGGTGCGAGGCCTGAATATGCATCAGAATGGACCGTAGTTCCAAGGTCAGGAGTTGTACTGTCAGTCGCCAAAGGTGCCGAAGTGGTGTCAGTAGTAGGGTCAGGAAGGCCAGAATGACATAGTGCAGAAGCCTGGGCGTCTGGTGCTTGAACTGGGTTGGTAGGAGCGAGTCCACGGTTAGGATTCGAAGGCCAAGCCAAGCCCGCCACGGTAGCGTCTCGTTTATGCTCCATGGGTGAAACGATCAGAAATGCGGGAAATGGTGCAACAAAGGCTGAGGCATCAAGAAATTGCGAATATAAGCCAAGCCAGAAAATGATAACAATAATAATAATAATGATAGAAGTGAAGTCCAGTCCTCAATCAAGTGGTTCAAGTTCCACGGAAAGGCCAAAGCTCAAAGCCTAACAAGGTGGAAATCAAAGAATCCTTTGTGTTGGTGAAGTGTCAAAGGAGAATCGAAAACCCTTCAGCATGGTCTTTTTTGGCCAGTTAGCGTATCAGGGCAAGATCACACCGGGGCTAATTTTGTAGCATCGCAGACGTAGCACGAAAGGCTGTGAGGTACCCGGAATGAGCAAAGAGGATTCGCTGTAGTTGTACTGCCGGAGTCGCCATTCGGGTCGGTATTCCTCCAAAAGCTGCAAGATCGTCATATCATTGGAGACTTGAAATGTATCACCGTCCAGGTCGCAATAGCGAAACTCCAAATTCGAAGGGTCAATTTGGATGTCCCATTGGGACTTCAATCTTTTTGAGATACAGAAGCGTAGTTCGCCAGTGGGAATGAGGCCGGCTTCAACTGGTTCCATCTGACGCGACCAGGTAAACAGAGCTTCAAGTTCGTAGCCACTAACATTTTTGAAATTTGAGCTAGCCAAAGCCATGTAGTGTTCACGGTCAGGTTCGCTGCGATGAGTCAATGCCTGTAAGGGAGAGTAGTCAATCAAGATAAGAACAGGTCGGTTTGGAGGAGGGTTCACGTGACCAGGAAGGCCTCGGGGTCCAGCAAGCCATCCAACATTTCGGGTGCCCAGTGGTGTCTCAACCGTGGATGTAGCGCGATATGGATGGGGCCGAGAAGAATGAGCCATGGCGTCGAATGTCGAGTGTCGAAGATAAAGCGGAAAGCCCAAGCTGCAACATAGGTTGATAATGACCAAAGAATAAAGCCCAAAATTTTGAAAAATGGAGGGAAACGGTGTACCTAGTGAGTAGTCACAAAACGACGGTAAGTCACTGTTCTTTTCCGATGCCGACAAATGATGTGGTGTATTACACACTGGAGTCCGACATATCCATCGGGCCCATATCGTTCGCATCCAGTGGACCATGTACTTGTTGAGGAGGGACGGTAGGGCGATTGAGATGTAAAGTACGTTGCAATGTTGCCGGTGGTGAAGAAGGTGGTGTAGACCGCCATGGTGGCCAATATAAAGAGGTGGTGGTTCCTTGAGAGTGGTGTTGGGCAGAGCGTCCCCAACATGACTGTAAAATATGGAGTTGGTCCGGTATCGCTTCGTACGGTTGGGAGACATAGACGTTGGAGTGTTCAGGGTGTGGTAGAACAGGAACAGCAGTTGCCGTAGGGGAGGAGGATGATTGAATTGGTACGTCATAGTATCGGCGCCAATGGTTAGCCGTGGTACGTAGGGTAGCCTGATCGTTGGTGAGGTGCATGTTCTCCAGAAATGTTTCCACTGGTTTCCACGTTTCAATACCATCAAGTGTCCTTTCCACGATCCAAAGTTCATCCGGACGGGTAGACAAGGGATAGCTCAGCTTCTTGATGAAGACGGAATGGACGGTTGTAGAGGTCGGGATCGTTCGCGCTGCTCGGGGAATATACGATGCCGAAGTAGGATCATCAGGTGGCAGGTGTGGGACGAGGCCATGTACGGATGTAGGTGGGGAACGGTGTGAGACCAATCGAGCAGTATCATCCGTGTTGGAGGTCATCATGTACAGTAGCAATAATATGATATCGAGAAACACTGAACTGAAGCCAAAAAGCCGTGGGAAAGGTCAATGATGAAAAAATGAATAACGAACATCGCAATATGGAAAGAAGAGAAGTAAGTGAGACAAAGGAAACCCAAAACCGGGGTGGCGGACATCATAACGAGTGTTTTTTCTTTTCCTCATAGACGTGAGCGTTGCCAAGATCTATCTCAAAGGCTAATCACTCGGCCGCTTTAGTGTATCTGGTGGCCGTGATGAATGGATGCCCGCGGGGAATCACTTGAACATGGACAGCGAAGCCTGTGTCTTGTGGATCTGGATGGGGTGTCAGCATCAAAGGTGAACACTCACGAGTCGTGAAGGCATCGAGATGTTGATGAGTTTTCCATGTCGGGTAGAACGAGTTCAAAACGTCCAGGAGAGAGTGAGGGAGGTCGTCAAGCATCTGAGCTCCTTGATCGGTGTCAATCATCATGTAGAAATCTGTCGCTGGTAGGTGTATCGACCATCGTTGTAACAGCGTGTCGGTAACCACGGTTTTGAGGTCTGAAACGAGATGACTGCGAGCATAGTCCGGGTAGATCACCTTGAACGTCTGGAACAGGCTATCATAGGTGGCCGTAGAGAGGTTGCCCGCGACCTTGGGGGTCAAGATGTTGTAGTAAGGGTTGCGGACGGCAAGTTGCTGCATCGGCTTCAGGTCCAATTGGAAAATAACCGGTCGATGGGGTGTCGTAGGCGGAGTCCGGTTGGGTGGGTGCTGAAATGACGAAGACCCCATAGCGGAAGACGATGCCCTTGTTGGAGAGCGTGATCGTCGTGTAGGTGAGATCCTCTCGTGGGACATAGCTCGCAGTTGGCAATAGCGGTCCAGGTGAATGCGGAGAGACATAATAAATGGCTGGCGGGTTGTATGATATGACATGTCAAATTTCAGTGGAGCAACAACGCCCGAGTTTGTGAAGATCAAAAATTAAGAACGAAAATTCTCAAAAGACGAGCAAAACTGGGTGGTGAAGCTATAATACAGTGCCGCAGGCTAACTTTTCCTTGGTTCGCATATGTCGTTGGTCAGCCAAGTTTGTCTTTGATCTTATTCCACATAGAGCGAACATCTTCCTCGGACTTGCCCATCTTGGTCGAGATCACCCGCCATGAAAATCGAGACTTCTCGTCCGCCTTCAAAGTACGTAGTTTCTGTTTGTCTTCGGAAGTCCAGAGTGACAGTGGGCTCGAGGAGCGGGATCGGGATTGGTCAAGTCGGCGACGACGTTTGGCAGGCGCTTTGGGAGCGGATTTGGCTTTCTGTTTGCGAGTCGGCGGTGATGGTGTTCTGGTAGAAAACTTCGAGGGTGCAGGTAGGACATCAGGTGACGGAGCGGCAACATGGTGGTGTGGTTCAGGGAGATGGGTTTCCACCAGTTCATCCATAAGTGTCTCGTCCTCCACAATATCCGGCGACGGGATGGGGGCATTGTCAATGAAGTCGTTGGTCTGGTCCGAGTAATGTGGTCGTAGCCCATCAGGTTGATTCCATACGTCTGTACTGGGAAGAGGTGTAGGTTCAATGTTGGGAATGAGCGTGGGTGGTAGTAGCGCCATTGCTCGATGTAGTAGAAGGTAAGCATGGTGAACATCATGAAGAAATTGAAAAAACACTGGTTCTTGAATCGGAATTGACGTAGTAGGAGACGAGGAAGCCATGACGAAACGTCGAATATGGGCCAAGAAGTAAATGAAGCCGAGTTTGAGGATGAGCCAGCTGAGAACGCACTACTCCAAGATCATATAAATTCACGTGTGGTCCGGATAGGTGAAACGTTCAGCAGGATGTGAATAATGAAATGTAAGCGCAAGCGGCAGGACGGTTCTGGATTTTACCACAATGAGGAAACGTGCAAGTATTGACGGATCGGCTTGGCGGCAGCAGCAAGATCGGACTCGGTAAAACCTGCAGTTCTGTACAAACGGTGCAATGCGGCAAAACCTCGTGTTCGTTCGTGTGCCGGGTGCGCACATTTGGCGACCAGAAATAGTCGTGAAGCAAAACCCGAAAGTTGGACGGCCAGAGGTGATGCGGAGAATGGCGCCATGACCTGGTTGAAGTCGCGTGGAGGGCTGTAGCGAAGGGCAAAGGGCTCGAATTCGATGCAAAAGCCCAAGAACTCCTGGTCCGGTTCCGTTTCCAAAATGATGGGATGACCGTAGAACTCCGGGTGAAGGAAATTGGCGAAGCAGATTTCGTAGTCCCAGCAGGGATCCGACAAGCACAGTCTGTTGTCCACATAGCGAAGGAGGCGAGCTGTAAGATCCATGGTGCTGAGGGTGGTGCGGTAGGTTCGGTACCAGATTTCTTCAGAGAGTGCGACAACCATCATGCACAATGCTGGACTCAGTGGGGAGCCCATAGGGGATCCCCGGATTTGTTCAAAAACCGTAGTGCCAATGGAGAATTGAGTCATCTTCAAAGACATAAGGATGATGCGTTCAATGTCTCGAATGAAGATCTTCCTGGTCACATTGAGTGTACGGCATGTGCGGCCTTTGACTACATCGCCTGTGGTGTTGCCCGGAGTTGCCTTCACGGAGATGATCTCGTCGGGGTCGGTATTCATGAGAGTCGAGAGGAACTGCAAGGTCAGTCGCCAGCTAGCGATGAAGCGGTCAGTGTCGATGCTTGTGAAAAAACCCGCAAGATCTTGGTTGTGTATTCGGGGAGTAGGGAGCGAATCGAAGTCGGTGTCCTTGAGGAGCTTGATGAGATCAAATACATCACCCCTTGCCAGGTTGTGGGGAAACGCTTGGGGTAGAAGGTTGTAGATCAGCTTGGCGGTGCAATTCAACATAGGTCGGAAAGGTGCCGTGAAGAAGCTGACAATGGGTCGCCCGGCCTTAAACTGTTTCTTCCGTTTGGGGAGAACGTAAGCATTCGGTAGGTCTCGTCCAGCCCCAAGTGCCCATGGGTATGCTTTGCCAAATTGACGGTTGATCTCGGCGATGGTCTTCTCGATGATGTCATTTGGGCTTTGCTCCAATTTTCGAAATACCAACGGGTCGGCGAAGGTGGTGGTGAGGCACTGGAAGTAGAGTACGGGGCAGTAGATTCGTAGGGATGTAGCTCGCTTGTCCTCGTTGTGGAAGACGGCTTCTGGAAAGAGACGTTTGAAGCGGCCGATGTCTTTATGTGTGATGTGGTTGTTGAGGGTGTGGTAGTGGGACTGAATAGAGCGATGCCAAAGCTCATCAATATGGGTCTTTTGTAAGGAAGGGAGTGAGTTCCGGGTAGTCCACGTCCGCAGAGCAAGGCGAAGGGATGTCTGGATTTCTTTGGAAGGTGGGAAAATTTTGTTTTGAAGCGAACC